>BSBM01002326.1:0-438150 GCA_027924585.1 Larix kaempferi
TCAAATAACAACATTTGGTCTATGTGTTGCTGTTCTTGGGAGCTTTGAAGGACCGGTGGAGATCGACAGTTGCGACAGAAGGATAAAGACGTGTCTGTACAGGTAGGGTTTGGTGACCTGGCTCACATATTTTAAAGGAAATTTGTTTTTAGAAACAATTTAAATGGAAACTGTGCATGATATAGATGTTTTTAAAGCCAAAGAAGCCCTAGAAGATAGAGATGGGGACATTTACGATACCCTAATCAGGTTACCGGTCGCTGAAGTCAAGCTTAAGTTGTCTAGATTATTGGAAGAAGGTATAGACATACACAGAGTCCAGCAGTCATCCTTGTTAGCCTTCTGCCCGGACCAAATCCCGTATTTTCCAGAATTTGTTTCGTGGTGTGTTGATAATTATTCCAGAGAAGAAAGAACTGTTTTAGACAGTCGAAAAACTAGAGTCGTCTGTAAAATAGAGCCTTCCGTCATAATCAAAGCCCCAGAAAAAAATGCTCCCAAACCCTCGAGTCTGAAAGTTTTTCCAAAACCTCTGCTATTGAGTTTTATCGTCAAACCCTTCAAGATAATAGAGAAAAGTTCTTGTCTATGTGTCTTAAACTAGAAACAAACATTTTAGATATCCCTTACCCTATATATGTTACTTTATTTGATGAAAATACCCAGCTGGTTCTGACATTGTTGGCTTTAATCCTAGGGTTCGACACAGACATGTATGTAACTGAATTTCAGTTAAGCCTTTTGTATAAAATGAGTACAATTCTGCCAGGGATTGATGAAAATCAAGTTCCTCGACTTAACTTTGAAGAATTCCTGGCTAAAAAGATCCATTACCAGATGGTCAATTGCCCTACTCTCAGACATTTCAGATTTCAGTCATTTTTGATGAAAATGATCATGATGGCCAGTCACGAAGAATTACAATTCCCTGAGATCATTTTCACAAAGTTATTGGAAAATAATATGTTTAATTACATAAATTATATGCTCTCAGAAATTTACAGAATGATTTCTGGTGAAAGATTGCCTAGAGTATGACCAAAGATGCAAGCATGTATGCAATTAAGTGCAGAGTACGCTATAGGAGATTGGTTCTTGTCAAAAGATAGTACAGTGATCAAGTTATATGGTTTCAAACATAAATCCTATGTTTTACCGGCGTTTCTTACCTTAAGGGTTTTAGCCTTGGAGTTCCTTAGGCAGAAATTAATTGTTGAAGATAATAATTTTTTGCTTTTCAAACAAGCAACATATATCAAGTATCCGTTCACACTTGGCCCATTCATAGTGAAGAACAAAAACGCTGCTATTTATATAGAAAAATTATTGAAAGATATGGAATTTGAGACAGACATGGCTATTGAATATGATCCGTTAAACATAATACCAAAACAGAGAACGGATCATCGCATCAAAGCATTGAATCATCAGGTGATTGAGGGGATGTCTGATAGAGCAAATTGGTTGGATTATAAGGAAGAAATCATTCCAGATTCTCAAGATAAAGAAATGATATTGACAGATACGACAGCAGAGGCAGAAAACACGATGAATACTGCAATGGTAGGGTTTAAAAGGCCCATACAAGACGTAGTTAACATTGAAAGTGAAGAAGTAGAAAAAGGGAAAAAGTTAAAAATGGACGAGCAACAAGAGTTAATGGCAGTTTTAGAAGAGGAAGGAAAAACCGAAGTCAAAATACCAGAGGTCATGGTAAATGAGTACGATATTAAAGAATCCCTGGTAGAAGATGTTGTAAATAAACCACACAATTTGATGGATGTATTTAATGAGCACAGTCAAAATAAACAGGAATCCTCTCGGCAAACCAGTCAGTTATTTCCAAAGGTTAGGAATATATCCAACACAGAAGTCAGTTTATTTACTAGCAGAAATGTTAAAGAAAATTCTCTAAAATTTTCAGTTGTTACCAAAGATAAGATCTCAGAGATGAAATTTGATCTGACAAAAATCAATGCCCCAGATAAAATCTTATTACATAGACAAACAGGAGAAGTTATATACTCAGATTATTTGGGAGCGATCTTAAAGGTGGACAAGTTTCAAATTTTAGTAGATAAATTAAATAACCAGTTGAGACATGAAAAAACAGAAAATAAGTTTCGACAGTAGCAAATAAAAAGATTGCAAACAAATTTGATAAACAAAGAGGGAGATACAGCAACAAATTTACTCAAAGAAAAGAATGACACAATTCAAACGTTAAGGCGAAAGCTGAAAATCCCAGACACTTTGCTTATCCAAGGAGCCGAACTGATAGTACTAGAAAAAGAAAAAGAAGAGTTGTCAAATGAAGTAAAAGGTATTACTGCAAAAATGTTGAAGCTCACTGAAGAAAAAGTTCATTGGGAAAAAGAGAAGAATTGTTTGGAAGAACAATTGGAAGAAATAAAGAAAAAGTTAGCAGAATTAGGTCAGCAACAGGTACATGCAGGTACAGATGAAGATAAAACTGGATTGGACAGTCTCTTACAAGCCATGTCCCAGGTAATTCTGAAAGATGTCGAGATTAAAGAACTGAAAATTGGGATACAAAAGCTAAAAGAAGAGAATGAGACGAAGGTTAAGGAAATTAAAACCTTGCAAGAAAGGAATGAGGAATTGTCTAATAATAATAAAGGTTTGGCAGCTCATGTAACAGGACAAGCTGCAATGCAGGGTTGCAAGCATATGGTATGGGATCAAATTATAAAGGAAGTTGAAAAATTTAGACCTTATCTCAATTATATGAAAATCAAAGAACGTGGCCAAAGATGCTTTTGAAAGTTGCAGAGCAGTCAGAAAGAATCTAAACAGAAAGCCAAAGGAAGTAGCACAAAGGGCAATAACTTTCCTAAATAGTTTAACTAAAGCAGATTTGACAGCAATGAATATAATGAATAGAATTTCAGTCATTACATGGGCCAGAAGAATTTTGGGAAAGTATTCACATGTTGACAATATTGAAGTGAAAGCTGCATAAATACGAGAGGAAGTAATAAGGTTTAAGAAGCGGTTTGAAAAATTAATAAACAAAGGATTCCCTGTTTTTTGGGATGCAAAGCATGAATTGATTTCTCCAAATGAATATAAGAGGTTACTGTTTGACATAAGAATGGATCACAAAAAGTTTCAGCATTTGGGTCATATGCTTACTGGAAAGATTTTAATGGAAAAAATGGCTGAGGACTTTGAAATTTTAAATATGTTGATCTCAATCTGTGAGAATCTTCCTCTTGTTTCTTATGCAGGTCACCTTGAAATGCGAGTCTTGGTGAAGGAAATGACCAGTTATGATCTACCCACGGCCGACCAATGGAAATTTGTGGATAAATATGGAAGGACAAGATATTCTGTTTATTCATGAAGATACATTCAAAACTCTCGTCAAGTGGCAAACATGATGTTTTTATTTAAAAAAAAATTGTAATATTGTTTAAAGACAGTTATCTTTCGAGTTAAGACATTTTCAGTTACTAGTTAAAAGAAGCAGTTATGTCAAGCTTCTTTCGAATTTTGTATAAAAGACAATAAGAATCATTTTTGAAAGGGTTGGAAACTCTTTGAGAGACAATAAGTTTTGAAGTCAATTTTTGATAGAATAATAAAAGGCCGTACAGTGGAAATACCTATCTTTAGAGACCAGAGATTCATGTGTTGATCATTTTTACAGTTTGTTTTTTCCCTTATCTCTATATGTGCATGTCTACTTTCTTTGTTATATCTTCCATTATGTTTTTCTTCTATGCTTAAATGAACGTTTGAAATAAATTGGGATTCATACTGGTTATGCGCCATTTTATCGCATTTAAGTATCCACTATTTCTCTAGAGTTGATAATGGATTCATCCTAGTTAGATGCCTGTTGTTGATGCACTGTCATTATTTCTTTCTATACCGCATGCAAAATCAAATTGACTGTGATATGGTTACTATCTTGCCTCTGTGAAAATCTATTTGGTATAAGTCTCTTGCTGGCACGTTAAAAATTTGAAATTTGACTCCATGCCCAATGTTTCTTGTTTCCTTTTCAACCAAGTAAATCATTTTTGAGAAATTTGAGCGTGTTTCTATATACTTTTATCCTTTACGTATATCTTGTGAGAGAGCCCTCTCTGGTGGAAAAAATGGCTAAGTTTTCTACCTAAAGTCTGGTTTGAAATAAGTTACCTTAGGTGTTATTCTTTTACAACCAGGATAAAATCTAAGTGCTAACAGTAGGTTTTGTGATGGCACATGCATTGTATGATCTGATATATCTACCAATGTCTTATCAGAGTTTGGGCCAATAAAAATACTTCTAGAGTATTTCCATTATCTTTTCAGTGCTAAAGTGCCCTGCCACCCGACTATAATGCACTTCCCAAATTAGATTCACATGCTCGATTGAAGGAACATAGAGATGACCTAAGTGGCATAGAAATAATTTATGGAGATGAAAGTCTGCCATTGGTGTGCCTACACATAGTGCTTGATAAGTGGGAGCAAATTCAAGATCACTGTCATATAGTTGAGGCCACCTGGAGGTATGATTGCCACAAGAGTTGAGCACTGTGGTCAATGCTGCTATTGGAGGTCAAATAAGGAAATCAATTACTTGATTAGTGCTTCCCTTCTTATATTTAATGTTCAGTTGCAATTGTTGCAAGTATGTTGACCAATTTTGGTGGCGGTCATTCTGTAACTTTCCTTGTGTTTACATGAACTGCAGGGGCTTGTGAATAGTTTTGATGTTTGTCTCTTTTCCTAGGATGCAATGCTTCCATTGGAGACATGATTGGACAATGGAATACATTTCCTTGTCATAATTGGGGTACTTATGGGCTGCATAAGAAAGCGTCTCACTTTGATGCACCACTAGATGGCCATGTTGAGTGACAACTGTGCCAATAGCACAATCGGAAGCATTTATCTCAATTTCAAAGGGCTGTTGCAGGTTTGGTAAGGTAAGGATGGGAACTAAACATAAGCGCTGCTTTAGTTCCTCAAATGCTTGTTGGTGTGGCTTGGACCAAACAAATTTTTCCTTAGACCCACCTTTGGTCACCTAGCTAAGGGCCCAAGCAATATTAGAGAAGCCCAACACAAACTTGCGATAGAAGTTGGCAAGGCCTAGGAAGCTGTGAAGCTCTATGAGAGTTTTTGAGGTTAGCCAATCACAAATGGCTTGGATCTTGGCCAAATGCACATGCACACCATGTTTGTCCACGATGTATCCTAGGTATTGAATCCTCTCCATGCCAAATGAGCACTTCTTTACATTGGCATATAACTTGTGTTATTGTAGGGTGCTGAGGACCTGATGCATATGCTAAAAATGTTCTTCCCACATTCTGTTGTAGATGAGGATACCATCTAGATATACAACCACAAAATAATTGGTTAATGGCCAGAGAATATCGTCCATTATCCTAATGAAAGTTGCCAGAGCATTATTCAAGTCGAAAGGCATGACCAACCACTCAAAAAGGACTTCTCAATATTTAAAGGTGGTCTTCTACACATCAATTTGCTCAATTGGCACCTAAAGATAGCCAAACTTCAAATCAATCTTACTGAAAAATTTAGAACCTTTGAGTTGGTCAAGAAGGTCATCGATCTGGGGAATGGGATATTGATTCCGGATTGTGATTTTGTTGAGAGCTCTGTAATCAATACAAAGTCACCATGTCCCATATTTATTTTGTAGCAACACAATTGGACTCCCACAAGGTGAGGATTTGGGTCGAATATGCCCTTTTCAAATTAATTCTCGAATCTAACATTTGATTTTTTTATTTTCCATTATAGAATGCCTGTATATCGGCTCGTCAGGTAAAGGCGCTCCAGGTATCAAATCAATGGAATGCTTGACTTGGCAATGTACCAACACCTCGACAGGTGTGGTGAATATATCTCCGTATGCTTCCATGATATTTTACACATGTTTCCGCTGTGTAGAGGGATCCTATGTAGAGGTAGTGGAAGTTGCTGTGATCTTTCACTCACCCTTAAAACGAATCATGAAAAGGAAAAAATTCCTAGTATGGGAGATTACCTTTTGGCACTGGTGAGCTGTAATGAGAGACATTGTGGTGGGAATTGTCTTTTGTATCCTATAGATTTTCTTTCCCAAAGTAATGATGAAGTTACGAGACCTAGATTTACACAACATGACATTTCCACATATATGGTTTTCCTAAAAGAACATCACAAACTTGAAGTGGGGAAACATCACACATTACCTCATCTTTGAATAGATTGATTCCATAGGGTGGGCGACATTGTTGACTGACGCGAATGTCCCATCCCTGATTGAGCCACCCAATGTTGTAGGGTTGTGGGTGCGGTGTCATTGGAAACTTCAATTTTTTTATGACCTCTGTAAAAATTAGGTTCTTTTGGATACCACTGTCCACAATGAAATGTAGTGCAGTTCCCTTGACCCACATATATGAGTGGAAAAGGCGTTCTCCTTCCTTTGGCTCCTCTGTATAGTTGGGATGGACCTGTTATCACACAACTTGTAGTTGTCCCTAAAGGTATCCCATCCAAGATGGTAGAAGAGACGGACAACTAAAGAGGTGACCCAAGAGATGCAACAGTTCTCAATGCAAGCTGGGTGTCACGATAACTTAGGCACTCTTCACTTTAGATCAAGATGAATGAAGACCA
This sequence comes from Larix kaempferi, assembly GCA_027924585.1. NCBI lineage: Eukaryota > Viridiplantae > Streptophyta > Pinopsida > Pinales > Pinaceae > Larix > Larix kaempferi. The sequence continues at coordinate 6,655 of BSBM01002326.1, forward strand.
AGGGGGAGACCCTAGCCAATCAATGAATATTAGCTAACCCAAAAGGTCCCTAAGGAAATGTGTAAGTGAGTTACGGAAACCAATGAGTGAGTTAGATTAAGTGGACCCAAGAGTTTAAGTATGGTTGAAGAGGCTTAAGCGGTGATAAATGTTTCAACCAATGAATGAATAAGGCCACGTATGAAGCACAAATGGATAGATCTAGTGCCATGAAAAGACACAAGTGGGGCCCACTCCTTAAGAAGTGGAAAATGGTCCAAATGGGGCCCACAAGGTAAATTTAGGGGTGAGATGGCACTAAGGGGTATGCAATGATGTAGATCTATGGATCTAGGATGAGATAGGAAACACCCACATATGGGATCTAGCAAAAGAACACTAACCCCAAGGAGTGCGATTTACCCAAGGGAGACTAGTGCCATGATTTGAGGGGGGGAAAATGGAGTCCAAATTTCACCAAAATGTAGATCGGGGTAGTTAAGGGAATTATCAAGGTGGGTTTGAAATGGCATGCCCTAATATGAGCTAGATATCCATACATCTAAGATTGAAAATGCATCACCTAATGACCCAAGTGGGGCTCAACCCTCAAAATGAGGAATGGGGCCCACAAGGCAAAAATAAAATAGGTGAAGCACTAGGGGTAGGTTATCAAGGTGGATCTATGCAAATCAAGTGGGATCTCACCTACCCATGTCAAGGAACTAGCCAAACCAGCCTTCCTCAAGGAGTGCGAATTGCCTCAAGGAGGGCTAGGTGCTTTGGGAAGTGTGTCAAATGGAGGCCAATAACCACCAAACTATACATCTGAATTGTCGTGGATGCTATAGAGGTGGGTTTTAAATTTCATACCCAAAGCTAAGCTAGATCCAAGTAGATCTAGGAAAAAGTAAAAATGAGGGTTTTGATTTTAAAGGTTTGTGTGACCAATAGGATGGAGAACAAGCGAAATCAATATGAACTTTATAGATCTTACCTCAAAATCTTGCGGCCTCTTAGCATATGGATGATTCTTTCCCTTATTTACAATTCCAAGCTTGATCCAAGTGTATTCAACCCAAATCTTCCAAGCTCTAGGAGGAGAGATGTCCCATGCAACCTGTAAATCAAACTACATCAAGTTAGATTTGATCCACAAATCAATGAGATCTAAGCATGTCATGTCAAAGAAGTAATCAATGGACAAAGCACAATTGAAAAAATCCCTCAAGATGAAGACGTTTTTCCCATGGGGATGTGAGCAACCCCTACAATCTTCCCATCAAGCAAAATCGTTCTCTAGCTCCAAGCAATTCGACCTCCCTGTGTAGATGTCGATTTCACCTGTAAAGCAAAGAATGTAAAAGTAAGAGATGCAAGAACATATACAAGAGTAACCCAATCAAAGCCAAGAAGTAGATCTCCAAAATAATATTTTCATTCCAAGTTTTCCAGAGCCCAAAGGTGCTTTTACAATAGGGGGTCTCCTCCTTATATAGGATAATAAAGACCAAAACCCTAAACCACAAAACCGCTTTTTGAAATGAGTGGTTGAGATTAAAAGATCTCACAATCTAATCAATGGCTAAGATGAGACAATACATAATATCACATGGATCACTCGAAAGAGAGATAACGTCATAGCTAAAAGTGACTAAGTGAGGGTGACGTCATCCTCCAAAAGAGGCCAAGATACATGAGCCCACCAAATATGACATGGACATGACTCAAGATACACATGGTAGGGCTAGGAGGTATCAATACTTCACTAGATAGTCCCCATGGCACAATAATATAAAATAATGGGACAATGGCATGTCCACATAACACAAATGATAAAAATCTTGTCTCCAAAACTGAGATAGACATGCAGTAAAAGGCCTCTTGTGGCCACTGTGGACCCCAATGACTGATGCCAACTAATATGGAAGATGGGGGGTTCACCCTGGAAGACCTTTGAGAAGACCAAGTGCCAAAACCTTGCCTCAATTTCCCAAATCAAATTCCTCAGTGACCCTTTTATTCCATTTTTAATCCTCCTGAAAAACCTTGAAACTGCCCAAACGACCACCCAGGGTGCCTGTGCTGTCAAACTGAGGGCACCAGGATATTTGGAAGGGGGGAATAATGTTAAAAATAATTCGTTGGACCACCCCATCCCTACACAACGCCCTAGGAAACGACTGGCCTCCAAGCTTCTGTTGGACAGGCTAGATCAACATGCCCAAAACTAGTCAATAGGTGGATAACTGCATCTATCACTGTCAGAAGTGCCCAGAACTGAAAGATAAGTGTCTCAATGGATCCACAAGACCCAAATATACTAGAAATGAGTACTCAAACACCATGGGTTGACCTGTGGGGTCAACTGTAGGGTCCACCATACCCGGACAATGTAAAATATGATGATCTGGAAATAATAATAAAATTTACCAACTGCATCAATCATCATCTGAAGCATATGTCCATCATATGGAATCATCAGTAGGTGTATGTGGGACCATAAATCATCATCCATAAGCACAAGTGGTCCATCTCGTCACAGATCCCAAGAATGACCATTGTCAAACTATGTTTGACTAGGCCAAAATATAACGAAGGACAAGCTTATAACAATAGACTAAGACATGTCCCTTTAATCACACTCACAGCTTAACTTAAAGTATAAACATCATTCCATGGCAATTAATACATATATATATTTCAATGTTATTTATATTTTACTTGCACAAAATCTTTAATGACAGACTCACCCATTGGACATGGCCTAATTGCTAGCTAAGGATGAAGGCTAAGGACAAGGTTAGGCAAAAGGGGAGGACTTGAACAAACTCAACTAAGTGACACTTTGGACGGGGAAAGGGGAGCTACACTCTGTGCTGGACAAAAATAACAAAGGGAAGGGTTGTGCCTCACAAATGGATAAGTTGTTTAGAGAGTGTTTATTCAACTTAGGCATCATGTCTACATCAAGTTGATCCAGGTTCATTAGGATCATTCATTTCATTTCCATGGACTTTTGGCCTATATGACCCCTTTGGGATTTCACATGTGCTAAGAAGTACAACTAATCGCAGCTTGCATCCGGGGCATATTCACATTTACAAGGTCAACAATAATAGATATAAATTTTGAGTAACCATTGATTTTTAGACCTTTCTATACCCTTCGCGGGGTATTTTAGCAGTTCATTGCTATAGCCTATATTCACGTGTGTTAAGAAAAACATTCTAGAATTTTAAGTTCACAGGCTTTGATAATACATTTCCAATACAAGTAGTACATGAGCTTTCAGTTTTAGCCAACAACATCTCAAGTGACTAGGGGAGTTCTGCATAGTGCCAAACATTGGGACAACCAACCAGAATGATTTAGGCATACAATCCAACTTACCAAAGGCAAGTTCTGTCACCAACTCAAAGCCAAGACACAAAACAAACATGGATGTGGTCCAACACAGAGGTAGAAATGGGGAAGTCCTCAGTACCAATAAGTCAAGAAGGCAATTCAAGGTGAAAGCCAAATCAGGAAGGTCATGGATGGATGGAGTCAAATGAATGTGGTGCCTAAGATAGCAGACAAGGATTTCAAGAAAGACCATATCTATGCTCATAGGAGGGTCATGAACCGATGAGTATTGTCAGAAAACCTAAGTGTACAAGTAATACATCTGTTTTATATTTATAACATCATCCAAGATATTTCATTTTATTTTAAATAGTACTACCACATCATGAATCATATACCAAGTCAATGCTATGAAGATGACTAAAACAACAAGATAATAATCCAAAGCTAATAATCAGAAGTCCATAGGTCACATCACATCATAATAATCATCAATAAACATCTGAAACACTGCTACAATAATATCACTAGGCACTTAACTGAAATTGTATGGAACAAAGGGTCACATTGGTCATCAAATCTAGGCTCTCAAGGCTCAGCCTAGGCACAAGGTCTAATAAAATTTTGATACAATATACATCTATGATCCATAATTGATCTCAAATAACAAGCTCATCATAGCTGATCTCTGTAAAAGCAAAGCTCTGTAAAGTGTAGATATCTGCTCAGCAAGAATAGTAGCCCAACTACTATGGCGTGATAACATCTGGCTCCAACTGGGACAAGTGCTCTAAGGCAGAGAGCGGTTAAGAACCTCATAATATTTGGTCTCGAACTACTCTGCATCAAATTCAATCCAACACCTCATCATCCTTGATTTAAGTTTTTTATTTATTTTGCGCCTGTATCTGAGCTCATAGCCACTAAAATACCTCATGAAGCATGTATGGGAAAAATATAAAATAAAATTGAAAATGAAATCTATTCTAAAACATAAACTAAAATGCGTAAATGAAATACTAATCTAACATGGCATATAATTTTTATTTATCACTGTGCAGGAGGAAAATAAAGCTTTTCAATCAGGCATACTCAACTCAACTAACACAGAAGAACAACAAATACCCAAAAGTCTAGCTACTCTTCAATGCATGCAGGAGGTGAGACAAGCTTAGGAAGGAGCAAGGCTCAACTCAATCAACAACTCAGCAAGAAGACAAACTCATCATAAAGAAAAAAGAAAAATCGCAATACTCAACACTCAGAAAAGAAAGGCACGCAAATCCTACTGCTCAAAAAGAGCTTATTCGAGAACCTACCTACTCTAAACATGCAAGCAAAGACTCATTCAAGAGGGACAAGGGGGTAGTAATGTTTAAAATATACCCCATTTACCGACAACTTTAACTCATCACCATCAAGAGTTTCCAACCATACAAAACCTTTTCTTGCTATTCTGCTCACACGATAGGGTCCCATCCACAACTTCTCAAACTTTCCATGATTTCCTGGCTTCTCTTTATTCTTATCCCAAAGCAAGAATATATCACCTATCCCAAAAACAACATTCCTACTTCTTTGGTCAAAAGTTCCTTTCACTCTTTCCCGTTCTAAGACCATTTTGTTCCATGCCTCTCTTCTGTTTCATCCAGTTCAACTAATTTTTCAATTCTTGCTTGCATGGCTTCTTGCTCTGAAGAACATTGTTGCAGAAGTTCATATACAGGAATTTGAAGATTAATGGGAAGCCTACATTTTTTCCCATACACTATTTCAAAAGGAGCTTTACCTGTTATTCTTTTAACTGTCATTCGGTCTACCCAAAGGGCATACTTGAGATTAACATCCCAGGTTCTTTTGTTTTCACTAATCATCCTTTTCAAAAGCCTCGTTAAGTTCTTGTTGCTTGATTCTGCTAATCCGTTACCTTGGGGATAATAGTTAGAAGAGTGGGAAAGAGTGATTCCATGATTAGAACAGAAAGTTGACATTTCTTCTTTGCTAAAAGATTTTGCATTATCTGTTGTGATTTTTAAAAGGCAACCGTATCTAGAGGCTGTGTTTTCTTCCAAAAACTTAACCACTACTTCTGTAGTTGCTCTTTTAGTAGGGACCGCCTCAACCCACCGGGTAAAGTAATCTGTGCAAGTCAAAATGTACTTATATCCACCAGAGGATCTAGGGTCTACTGGTCCCACAAAATCCATTCCCCATTGTTGGAAAGGTGCTTATATTATGACAAGGGTTAAGGGCAGGGTAGGAAACCTAGGCTTTCCTGAGTAGAATTGACATTCTTGGCAAGTTCTGCCAAAGGCATGCACATCCTTGAATAAAGATGGCCAATAATACCCGGATCTCATGATCTTAGTAGCTGTAGTTCTGGGTGCATAATGTCCTCCACACAATCCATAGTGCATTTCTTTTATGATTATTTGGGAATCATCATGGTTGACACACTTTAGCACAATTCCATCTGGATTTTTCCATCCCAAACCATCGTCTGTTAACTCATATTTAGATGCCTTTAACCTTAAATCTCTTCTTTGGTGGTCTAAAAGGTGGTCGGGACAAGACATATGTCTAAGATAGAAAATGATGTCCTTGTACCACTCATGGTCTTCATCAATATAGAGCACTATAACAATTTTTAATACTCACCTCCTTATCATGTTGTTGCATCTTGGAATCAATTAACAGTTGGGCTAATCCTTGAAATTTTACTATCTTAATTGGCTTGATTTGAATGTCATACTCTTGAATCCTAGAAATCCAGTTTCCTCTAACCCCTATGCCATCCGGCTGAGACAAGACATCCTTCACTGCTTGATAAGGGACATAAGCTACAATATTGGAATACCCAATGTACGTCCTGAAATGCTTTAATGACTTGACCAAAGCATAGGCTTGTTTTTCAGTGGTTGTGTAACTTAGTTCCGCATCTCTGACGTTTTTACTCATGAATGCAATTGGTTGCTCATGATTGTTTTCGTTCTTTGCAATAAGAGACCCGATATGGTGTCTTTAAAGGCATAGGAATAGATCAAGAAGTCCTTATTATAATTAGGGCATATCAAAACAGGGGCGGTGGAAATGGATTTCTTTAAGGCTTCAAAAGACTCATTACAATTCTTGTCCCAGATAAAATTTACATCCTTTTTCAACAGGGCATTTAGAGGCTTGGCTAACTCGGCCAAGTTGGGAATGAACCTTCTTATGAAATTTATCTTCCCGAAAAATGTTCATAATGAACTAACATCTTCGGGAGGAGCTATGGCTTGAACCCCTTGCAATATTTTTGGGTCAATTCTAATGCCCTCTCTAGACACAATATGTCCTAACAACTTTCCTTCATCGACACCAAAGGTAGACTTTTTAGGGTTTAGAGAGATTCCAAAATTTTGATATCTTTCAAAAGTTCTCTTCAAATGCTTTACATGATCATCCCTTTCTTTAGAGAAAACAATCAGATCATCTTGATAGATCACAATGATTTTGCCAATTAGACCTTCAAATGCATTGTCCATTGCCCTTTGAAAGGTTGATCCTGCATTTAAAAGGCCGAATGGCATCCTTATATATTCATATGTTCCCCAAGGGGTAGTGAAAGTTGTATTTCCACGATATTCCTTTTTGATTTGGACTTGGTTATAACCCGAGAAACCATCAAACAAAGATAATACACCATCCCTCGTTACACTTTGCAATAAATTTTCCATATTAGGTAATGGATAATTATCTTTCAATGAAGCTTGATTCAGGTTCCTAAAATCAATACAAATCCTAATTTCCCCACTTTTCTTCCTTACAACCACAGGATTAGACACCCATGTTGTATGCATGACTGGCCTAATGATGCCTGCCACCAACATCTTTTCCAACTCCTTTTTAACTAAGGGAGATAGTTTAGGGTTTACGTTACGCAACTTTTGGCGGTAAGGCTTGGCTCCTTCTTTAAAAGGAATGGTGTGTTCAATAACAGATTGGTCATAGGTTTTCAAATCATCATAAGTCCAAGCAAAAACATCCTTGTACTCTCTAATTAATTCTTCCATTTTCCTTCTTTCTTCTTTAGAGGCATTTTTCCCTATCTTAATCATTTTTTGGGAGCAAGAAGAGCCTATATTGATCTCAATGACCTCGTCAATTTGTTCGGATCTCTTACCCTTAAATTCATCATGCATGTTGAAGTTCTTTTCTAAAGGAAAAGTGATTTCTGTTATGTCCATGCCCTCAATGGAACTACCCTTTATTTTATCTTCAAAGTTTATCATTGGGTCTTGAGTAGCAGTCAGGAATTGGATGATTTGAGCATCATCATAAAAAACTTGCCAATAATCTTGGTTAACAGGAACTGAGGGTCTGAATAAAACTTCAACCTTGTAATTTCTTTGCTTCAAAGATTCAGAGGCTTGAAGGGTACTGGCTATGACAGATAATTCATCAACCAAGGTCTTTTGCTCGCGGGGAACTACTTTGATTCCAAACGCATCAAAAACCAAGGTGTTTTGCTCGCGGGGAACTACTTTGATTCCAAACGCATCAAAACATTCAATGGTATCCCAAACTGGATTTATGTAATCTCTAAGTCTATTATTCTTAGCAGCAAACTGATTCTTGAATTGGGATACAATGAGGTCAGAGTCACCTATGAGAGATAAGGACTTAATGTTTATTTCCCAAGCAAGCTCTAATCCTAGGAGAAAGGCTTCATATTCAACAATGTTATTAGTGCAATCAAAATCCAAGCGAAAAGAAAACATGCTTTCTTGTCCAGAGGGCGAAGTCAAAACAATCCCTGCTCCTGCACCATGTCGGGAATGGGCCCCATCAAAGTGCATCCTACAAATTTGATGAGATGGGAAAGGCTGTTTCTTAACTTCCTCCCAATAATTTGCCAAAACCATGAAATTCCCAATTTCACTACTTGAGTACATTGCCTCAGTAAACAAGTGTTCAGGTGTCTCAACATGCTCTTGCATAGGTGGTTCATTAAACAAGGTTATAGATGAACCCTTTCCAGTTGGGATTGTGGCATATGTTGTTAGTTTTTCATCATTTAATTCAATATGATCTAGGATCTTAACTGAGAGAATAACATGCACACCAAAACAAACACAAGAGACACGAGACACAAAGCATTTCACTGGGGAAACCATAAAGTAGAAAACCCCGCAAATTCCTGAGAGATAGAATGAGCAATAATACAAAGCCCCAAAACAAAGAGATGGTCTCCAACAACTTCCTCCTCCTCCACTTGTGCGAACTTCTCTCTCTCTCACTTATGCAAACGAGTGAGTGAGTAAGTGAATAAATAGAGAGCCTAATTCTCTATTTATACTTTACCTTTCACTTTACCTTTACCACTTGACAAGTCGGCCTCAACTAAAGTTGACTGGGCCGACTCCTTTAGGGGACTTAAACACCCCAATACAAATGACTCTAGGGGAACTAATGCCCCGACCTACATGGGAGGATTGACCTCAATGACTTTACATGACCCAAGTACAATAATGACTTCTCTGACCAGAGGAATAAACATATCCATCGGAGGTACAATAATAAAATACAAATACAATATAAAATATACAAGTGAATACATTCTAAAGTTACAAATACATCAACACTCCTTCTTAACTAGGAAGGTATTCTCTTGACACAGTTCATCAGCACAAGTCTTCGTCACTGGATCATCGTCAAAGCCGGATCATCATCAAAGCTGGATCATCATCAAAGCTGGATCATCATCATCACTGCTACTGCTATCTCAACCATCAATCTCCAATCTACTCATCATAGGAAGTTCTATAGAGCCAACCATTTTTCATGTTGGATGTAGGCCTAGCCTCCATGTAGGTCTTCATCATCTCTACGAGCAAGCCATCAAATATGTACATCTTAGGACTTATTATATTCCTTTGCAAAACCTGCAAGATCTCCCAGGACTGATTATATGCCACTGCAAAACCTGAAGGAGCATCCCAGGACTGATTATATGCCACTTGAAAAACCTGCAAGATCTCCCATGAATGATTATATGCCATTGCAAAACCTGAAGGAGCATCCTAGGACTGATTATATGTCTATGCAAAACATGTGTACCATACAGTTACCTCATCATCTTCAGATCATCTCGTCATCAATGGATCACAACCCAGATGCACACAACACAACACTTACAATCATCGACATGGAAGGACTTTCCTTTGACCATCCGGGAAAGGCTCAACACTTACATCAACGACCATGGAAGGACTAACCTCTGACCATGTCGGAAAGGCTACACCAATTACATCAACGACCATGGAAGGACTTTCGCTCTGATAATGTTGGAAAAGCTAGACAATTACATCAATGACCATGGAAGGACTTTCCTCTGACCATGCTGGAAAAGCCTCGACAATTACATCAATGACCATGGAAGGACTAACCTTTGACCATGTCGGAAAAGCCACGCCCAACCCTTACATCTGCACCATGGGAGGAATTCCTACCACAATGTGAGAATGGCCCGACCCTTACATCTACACCATAGGAGGACTTTCCTACCACTATGTGAGAATGGCCCGTGTGCATCTGCGTCTTACGGACTCATCACTTCCCCTTGGAAGGAACCTCGATCTGAAGTACACCAAGCTTCTCTCTGAAGTACTCAAACTTCACTCTAGCTAGCGGCTTGGTCAATACATCGGCTATCTGCTCGTCCGTCTCAACATACTGGAGCTTCACTGCTCCTCTCTGCACCATATCCCTGATATAGTGATACTTGATCTCGACGTGCTTCGACTTGTCATGGAACACCGGGTTCTCAGACAACTTCACACAACTCTAGTTGTCGCAATATATACAAGTCACATCCAACTGGAGACCAAACAAATCAGACAGTAGCTTCCTTCGCCATACTGCCTCACAACTAGCCAAACAAGCTGAGACATACTCTATTTCGGCTGTACTCAGTGCCACGCAGGACTGCTTCTTGCTAAACCAAGAGATCACACCTGATTCCATACTGAAGCAGGACCCCGAAGTGCTCTTCCTATCAATGGCATTTCCTGCCCAATCATAATCAACATAACCCTCCAGGTTAATCTTCTGATTCACATCATACTTGAGCCCATAATCAACCGTACCCTTCAGGTACCTTAGAATATGCTTTGTAGCAATCAAGTGAACATGCCTCGGATCCGTCAGGAACTGGCTTAATGTGTTCACAGCAAAGCAAATATCTGGTCTTGTATTTGTCAGGTACATCAAGGACCCAATCATCTGACTATACATCGTGGCATCAACCGAATTTGATGAAGCATCACTTATTGGGTGTGTTATATCTCTTCACATGGTGGGTGTGTGTACACCACGATCCCCTCCCCAATAGTGATTTGGCAGCACCGGGCGTGGCAGGAGGGGGCCCTGGTAACGGTCCGAAACGACACGAAGGGGGCCCAGAGTTCCCGTGGAGCGCAAAACATTTTTGGGTTGTTTTTTGCAATTTCGGCCCATTGTATTTTATCTAATCTCGGTAAAGGGATTAGGGTTATAACCTAATTTTGGGTAAACGAATTAGGGTTTTAGATGTTGCGAATACTTCACATGGTGGGTGCGTGTACACCACGATCCCCTCCCTAATAGTGATTTGGCTGCACCGGGCGCGGCAGGAGGGGGCCCTGGTAACGGTCCGAAACGACACGAAGGGGGCCCAGAGTTCCCATGGAGCGCAAAACATTTTTGGGTTGTTTTTTGCTTTTTTTGCAATTTCGGCCCATTGTATTCTATCTAATCTCGGTAAAGGGATTAGGGTTATAACCTAATTTTGGGTAAACGAATTAGGGTTTTAGATGTTGCGAATACCATATATTGTATTGTAAACGGTTAAGCAAACATATAATGAAAAGAGTTGTGCGGCTCTAAGTTTTGCTGGTTTTTTCCCGGTTAAGGGTTTCCAGGTGAAAATCTTTGTGTTATGCGTATGCCATTGTGTATTTTCTATTAATGGTTAAGAATCTGTATGATTTTTTACTGCACTATTAAGGTTTAAAAATTTCATCACTCAATAGCTTCAGGTTCGATGCCATAGGTGTGGCCATGGCCTTGCAGTCCATCATCCTGAACCTCTTCAGGATCTCTATTGCATACTTCCATTGTCCAAGGAAGATTCCATCCGCACTCTGCCACACCTCCATGCCTAGAAAATAGTGCATCATACCCAAATCTCTACTTCACATTTTCCTTGGCTAAGGAAAAATCTCATCTAATCTCAGTCACATATCTAATCACAAGAATCATGCCAAGATTCTTTAACTCGGAGATCTACTCCCTCTGAAGTGGAGTTTTCTATATCTGAGTATTGTCCTCCCTTTGTGACTAAACATCATTCACACTTTGCATTGAGTGATATTCTACATATCTATCCGTTCCATCTCCCGTCAGATGGGTCCACTGATATGAGCCTCAAGATCACTCGAACTCTATGGTGAGTTCCTTCTTGCATCCATCTGTATATACAAACCAACTTCAACCTTGTAGCAAAGGTTGAAATCCGCATCCCCGTGGTGAGCATCAAGCTCATCAAATGACTATCAATCCTGGGTACCTATTGAACCCGTACAAACTTTCTTCAATCATTTGATTCTCTATCGAATCCTGAGAGTTTGCTGGATATGCACTTCTTCTTCATTTACACCATTCAAGAGAACGGTCTTGTCATCCATGGGTGTAATCTATCTTTGGAAGTGTGTCTAGCCACTGGAGCAAACATCTCTCCATGATCCTCTCCCTCTTTTTAATAGAATCCTCTAGCCATGAGCCTTCTATAGTACGTTTGATTTGTAAGTCTTCTTGTTGAACATCCATCACTTGTTCTTTGGAATAGGTGTTCATCATCCTTCTTTTGTAGATCATAGCACATTATATTTCCTACAAATCAAATTTGTTGATGTATATGTAACTTCGGAATGTATTTCATCTATGTATATTGTACTCCTATAGAGATGTGTTATTCCTCTATAAGGAAGTGTCGTCATTTGTATTGACAAGTGTCGCAAGTGTCGTAACTTGTCGATGGGTTATTAGACCACCATGTGTGGGGTCGGCCCTGATTAAGTTAACCATGGGTTATTGTACTAAGCTAGATAAGTCGGCCCCATAAGTTTATTGGGCAGCCATGACAAGAATAAATAGAGATCTCCCGATCTCTATTTTGATCATCTCATTATCTCACTCTACATCACTCGAAAAGTGGCGCACATGTGAGGAGGAGGATCAACTGCTAGGAGGAGTCTATCTCTGTGTACTTTGATTGTATCATTGCTCTCTCTATCTCTGAGGAAGTTGTGGGGTTTTTCACCTTAGGGTTTTCCCACGGAAACTCTATGTGTCTATTGTCTCTTATGTTTGCATCTTGTGATGATTGATATGCATTGATATACTGTACATGTTATTCTCTCAGTAAAGATCCTAGAGTATTGTGAATTAATGCTCAAAAATTAACATGGTATTAGAGCTAACCTGAGAAGAAGACATTGTGCAGTGATGGAAAACAAGGTTTCTTGTTTATTGGGTTTCTCTCCACAGATTTTGGAAAAGAAATATGATAGATTGACTCTCCTCAGCAAGTTGAATCTATCTGTCCAATCAGAATTTAATTATGAGCACTTTTAGTTTTGGCCCTAAATATTAGGGTTTCCTAAAAAATAGGAATTTCTGAAATCTGAAGACAAAGCTGGAAGCTCCTTCGAAACATCGAAGTTTAGAGCTTTGGATCGAGATTTTTGGCTATGTAAAACTCCGGGAAACTCAAACCCTAATTCAGAGTCCTCCTTAGTGAATCCAGAAAGACTAAAAGGCATTTCTGAAGGGTGAAACTTTGCAGAACTCAAATTCTGAGTATACCAGGTTGATCAGCTCATCAAGGCACATCTTTCTATACTTGTAGAAAGTTGAAATTCACGGTTTGAATTTTTAGGGTTTCTCTGACAAACCCTAATCCGGGACCATATCCAGTTTTCAGCAAATCAAGTGGTAAGATCTAAATCTTTTCTATTTCCATTTGAAGTACTCTTTAAAGATGTCTCACCAACCAAGCTTGAGGATAAGCTTGAAGGGGCTGATAACTTCCGAGCCTAGAAGTATAGGATTGGGTTAATCCTGGAAGAAAATGAATTGGATACATATATCAGTTCTGAAGTCCCCGTCCTAGAGGATGAAGAAGCTAAAGCATTGCATAAGAAGAACTTGGTCAAGGCAAATAGAATCATTGCTGATTCTATCAAAGACCATCTCATACCACATGTGTCATCTTTGAAGACACCCAAGGAGATGTTTGATTCCCTGACCAAGTTATTTGAAGGAAAGAACATAAATCAGAAGATGACTTTGCGGAATCAATTGAAAGGGGTCAAACTGTTGAATGGAGAGACCATTCAATCTTATTGCTTCAAGGTCTCTCAGATCAAGGAACAACTTGAAGTTGTGGATGAAGTAGTGGACAATGGTGAAGTTGTTATGACCACTCTAAATGGCCTACCTAGGTCATGGGACTCTTTTATTCAAGGAATCTATGCAAGAAAGAAATTGATCTCTTTCAGTAGACTATGGGAGGAATGCTCTCAAGAAGAAGCAAGGCTTCTAGCACGAGAAGAAAAGATGGGAAGTGAAGACTAATCTCTCTCAGCTCACACTAAAAGGAGAAAGCCTAAGAGAGAGCTATTTTATAACAAGAAATCTTCACACCACCATCAACATAAAGAGAAGAAAGATCTCAGGTGCTTCACATGCAATGAGAAGGGACACTTTGCTACAGATTGTCCCAAGAAGAAAAACAACTTCAACAACAACAAGAAGAACAACAAGAAGAGAATGGATTGGTCACCTGCATAAGTGAAGAAGTTCCAGTTTCAGAGGAAGATAAGGCTAAGGCCTTACATAAGAAGATTACAAGCAATATTGACAGGTATGACTTATCCAGGTATGTTTCAAGATCTGTTAATGATTAGTTTATGGTATGTTTGTCTTCATTAAGGTTAGTACAATCTTGATTAACTTTAGACTTGTCGTATCACCTTAATAAAATTATGAATGCAGATATTCATTGATTAGGGTTTTGACACTTATGATTGTACTAATGCTTTGTGGTGTTGCATGAGGTTGATGTTGTCCGCTAACATGAAAGGTACATCAAGAAAGACAAATCATGTTCTAGTTCAATAACATATGACCATGGTGACATGAAGACAAAGATTCATCCATTGTCATGGATCACATAGAAGATCTACTTACGAGCTATGTATAACTTGGTTCTATAATGATTAACCTATGAGATATGCAGGTTACTAGCACAAGTCATTTAAGAGAACAAGAAGACACCATGTGGGTATGTTAGACATAACTAGCTAACATACTAATCCAGGTATGTTTTTCCTATATCAAGTTGAATCCTACCTTGTGATAGGATCTCTTATATAAGTATACATGGCATGATTGATAACGATTATTCGTGAAGTCATAGGTTTGAATAATCATGGGTGTATGCATATTATGTTTCTTACCTTAATTGATGATATGACTAACCAGAAGAGTCATAGGTTTGAGTAATCACGGGTTTAGGCATATTATGTTTCTTACTTTAATTTATGATATGACTAACAATAAGAGTCCTATATAAACCTTGAATACTAATGCTTATTATTTCTGTTTGAAATGATCATTACTATACATGTTTAAGATTATTGTGTTTCTGATAGTATTGAGATTATACTAATAAATGTATGAGATCTCGAGGATAACACAATAATGATACTAATAAGTATGCAGAGGGATCGAGGATGAATATAAGTTCAAGGACAGGTAATCCAGGAAGCAAAGGTCAAGAGGGAGCACACTCTAGTAGTTTCTACAAGGATGCAGATATTCAGAGGGAGTTGACCACTTCTCACAATCCACATCAGAATGGAATTGCAAAAAGGAAGCAAAGACTGAGAGGAAGTCAACCCAACAAACAAACAAAGATAAGTATTTGAATTATCATTTCTTGCATATTTGATTGTTTAAATAAAATTGTTCAATGATGTATATACTGATGTTCCTAGAATTAGGCTGTGTATTTTGGCATATTAGAATAATTGCATTAATGAACAACATACTACTAATATGCATGTAATGGGTAAGTGGCCTATGGCATTGTACAACACTCCATTGCTACTTATCTAGAATGAAACCTCTTTGTTGACATGTTGGGAGTAGTGCAAACTCTTAACAATGTTCTGGTAGAGATTGGAAGGCATCTAGAAAGTTACAGGATATGGATGAATGTTGTATTGAAGCATTGGCTAAAATAATTGCATGACTGTATGGCATATTTCCTTATGTGTAAGAATTTGTTCTGAAAACTATGAGATGTTTCTAATCATGCAATTTAACTTGTTTTGTAGGAAAGATTGTATACCATCACTTACAAAAGAAGGACTAGCAACAAATATATCTATTGAAGATATTGAAGATATTGAAGTTCCCAGGATCTGGGATGAAGTAATGGAAGAATGCCATGATCCATCGATCATGAAGAATGATGTTTGGGATGTAGTCCCAAGACCTGAAGGGAAGTTTGTTGTGACTTCCATGTGGATCTATAAGATCAAGCATGCTGCAGATGGCAGCATAGAGAAATATAAAGCAAGTGATGAAATGGAAGATACACAAGATGGATGTCAAGACAACCTTCTTGAATGGTGTAGTCGAGGAGGAAGTATATGTGGAGCAGCCACTTGGTTTTGAAATACATGACATGAAGTCATATATGTGTAGATTGAAGAAAGCCTTGTATAGCTTGAAGCAAGCTCCTAGGACTTGGTATGGTAGGATGGACAGTTTCCTATCTAGTTTGGGCTTTACCAAGAGTAAAGCATATTCCAACCTTTACTACAAGGTTGAGGAAGGCAATCTAGTGATACTACTTCTGTATGTGGATGACCTGTTTGTAACAGGAGATGATAGATTGATTGTCGATACAAAGAGGAAGCTTGCTGTCGAGTTCGAGATGAAGGACTTGGGGATGATGCACTATTTTCTAGGTATGGAGGTGTGGCAGAGTGCAGATGGAATCTTCATTGGACAAGGGAAGTATGCAGTAGAGATTTTGAAGAGGTTCGGGATGATGGACTGAAAGGCCATGGCCACACCTATGGCATCGAACTTGAAGCTTCTATGTGATGCCGGTTGATGTCACTGATGAACACGAGACCAGATATTTGCTTTGCGGTGAACACATTGAGCCAGTTCCTGACGGATCCAAGGGGTGTTCACCTGGTTGCTGTAAAGCATATTCAGAGGTACCTGAAGGGTACAGTTGATTATGGGCTCAAGTATGATGCGAATCAAAAGTTTAACTTGTAGGGTTATGTTGATTCAGATTGGGCAGGCAATGCTGCAGATAGGAAGAGCACTTCTGGGTGCTGCTTCAGTATGGGATCAGGTGTGATCTCTTGGTTTAGCAGGAAGCAGTCCTGCATAGAATTGAGTATAACCGAGGCAGAGTATGTTGCAGCTTGTTCGGCTAGTTGTGAGGCAATATGGCCTCGGAAGCTACTGTCTGAATTATTTAATCTCATGCTAGAGGCTACCGGTATCTTTTGTGACAACTAGAGTTGTGTGAAGTTGTCTGAGAACCTGGTGTTTCATGACAGGTCAAAGCACATTGAGATCAAATATCACTATATCAGGGATATGGTGCAGAGAGGAGCAGTGAAGCTCCTGTATATTGCGACGGATGAGCAGGTAGCATATGTGCTGACGAAACCACTAGCCAGAGTGAAGTTCGAGTACTTCAGAGAGAGGCTTGGTGTTCTTCAGATCGACGACACTTCGAGGAAGAAGTGATGGACACATTTGCAGGAGCCATTCTGAGCATGGTGACAGGAGGATACTTTCATGGCTGTGGATGTAAGTGCTGGATGATGAGCATTAGGACAATGCTCCAGTTACTGCTTTGTATGTATGCATCATGCTGGATGCTGGATGCTGGATATGATCAGTTGGATCATTTATATGTATGTATGTATGCATCATGTTGGATGCTGGATATGATTAGTTGGATCATTTATATGTATATATGTACGCATCATGTTGGATGCTGGATATAATCAGTTGGATCATTTATATGTATGTATGTACGCACCATGTTGGATGCTGGATATGATTAGTTGGATCATGTATATGTATATGCATCATGTTGGATGCTTGGACTATGTATCTGTGTATGTATCAGGTGGATACATTGTATGATCAGGTAGATCATGTAAGTTGATATGTATCAGGTATGATCAGGTGGATCATGTATTTGTATATGTATCAGGTAGATACATTGTATGATCAGGTAGATCATGTATGATGATATGTATCAGGAAGATACTGTGTATGCATCAGGTAGATGCATTATATGATCAGGATGATCATGGATGACGAGCTTCAGGATGTTGTTGCAGATGACATGCAGTAGGATGATGCAGTGTTGATGATTAGGATGATCATGTGTACATTAGGATGATGTATGGTGAGTATCAGCTTGATACTATGTGGCCGTGGACAGGTTGTACAGATGAGCATGTAAGTAGACCTGGGAGATTTGGACAGGATGAAAAAGGCCTCAAATGCTCTTTCGAGGCATTGCTCTGGGAGGACATGTAAGTAGACTTGGGAGATCTATATAGGATGAAAAAGGCCTCAGATGCTCTTTCGAGGCATTTTCCTATGGCATGTAAGTAGACTTGGGCGATCTAGACAGGATGAAAAAGGCCTCAGATGCTCTTTCGAGGCATTGCCATGACCAGATGTAATAAGTCTTGGAGATCTGGACATGATGAAAAAGGCCTCAGATGCTCTTTAGGGTTCTTGCTTGGAAAGACACTCTTTCAAGGTTTTGTGGTGGGGGTCACATGTAATAAGTCCCGGAGGTCTGGACAGGATGAAAAAGGCCTCAGATGCTCTTTAGGGTTTTTGCTAGTCAAGAAACTCTTTTAAGGTTTTGTGACAGTTACATGTAATAAGTTCTGGAGATATGGACAGGATGAAAAAGGACTCAGATGCTCTTTAGGGTTCTTTCTAGTCAAGAGACTCTTTTAATGTTTTGTGATGCACATAATAAGTCCCGAGGATTCCACAGTATGGCCAGTGATGATGAAGACCTGCAGGTGGTGGGCCTACACCCAGTATGAAAAAGGATTGGCTCTGTAGAACTTCCTATGACGAGTAGATTCAGAGATTGACTGAGATAGAAACAACAGTGACGATGACGATGATTCAAGGATGATGATTCGCTGATGATGATCTAGAGAAGAAGACTTGTGCTAGCACATCTATGTCGAGAAATACCTTCCTATTTAAGATGGAGTGTTGATGTATATGTAACTTCGGAATGTATTTCATCTATGTATATTGTACTCCTATAGAGATGTGTTATTCCTCTATAAGGAAGTGTCGTCATTTGTATTGACAAGTGTCGTAACTTGCCGATGGGTTATTAGACCACCATGTGTGGGGTCCACCCTGATTAAGTTAACCATGGGTTATTGTACTAAGATAGATAAGTCGACCCCATAAGTTTATTGGGCAGTCAGGACAAGTAAAAATAGAGATCTCCCGATCTCTATTTTGATCATCTCATTATCTCACTCTACATCACTCAGAAAGTGGCACACATGTGAGGAGGAGGATCAACTGCTAGGAGGAGTCTATCTCTGTGTACTTTGGTTGTATCATTTCTCTCTCTATCTCTGAGGAAGTTGTGGGGTTTTTCACCTTGGGGTTTTCCCCACGGAAACTCTGTGTGTTTATTGTCTCTTATGTTTGCATCTTGTGATGATTGATATGCTTTGATATACTGTACATGTTATTCTCTTAGTAAAGATCCTAGAGTATTGTGAATTAATGCTAAAAAATTAACAAAATTTAATTATATGATTAGTAACACTTCATAATTATCAAATTATTTCGACATTTCAATGATAACTTATTATGCATACGATCTTTCCTACAAGTCAAGTTCAATTGCATGATTAGAAACATCTCATAGTTTTTCAAAACAAATTCTTACGCATAAAAAACACAGTCATGCAATTATCTTAGCCAATGCTTCAATAATACATTTATCCATATTCTGTAACTTTCTAGATGCCTTACATCTCTACCAGAACATTGTTAAGAGTGTGCACTAATCCAACATGTCAACAAAGAGGTTTCAATATAGATAAGTAGCAATGGAGTGTTGTACAATACCATAGGCCACTTACCCATTACTTGCATATTAGTAGTATCTTGTTCATTAATGCAACTTTTCTAACATGCATAATATACATCCTAAATCTAAGAACATAAGTATGTACATGACTAACAACATCATTTAGGTAATCATATATACAAGAAATGACAATTCAAATACTTATCTTTGTTTGATTGTTGGGTGGACTCACTCTCAATCTTTGCTTCCTTGCAGGAACTACTGGAGTGTGCTCCCTCTTGATCTCTATTTTCCTTTGTGATAGCATCATGATTATATGTCTTTTGAACTTCTATCCATCCTGGACCACTATGCATGCTTAAGTGTGCACTAGTTTCATCATCGTGTCAACCTCAATATCTCATACATAATCATACATTCATTAGTATAATCTCAATACTATCAAAACATTATAATCCTATAATCTTAACATGTATGGTCATGATCTGTAATACCCCATTTTGACCCTTAGGATATATTAGCTTTTAATGTAAATATTGTATACATGTGATATATGTTTTCTTAGTGTGGAGCTCAAGGCCAAGGCCCCGCTAGTGGATGCTCGAATTTTATTTAAAAGGAAAGTATTAGATATTATGTTACCCATGTGCTATTTAGCCATGGAACATTGTAAAAATGATGTAAAAAAACATCATGCAATAAAATACCAAAACTGGCTATGGAAGCAACTAATGAGAAGGGGCCATGTGTATCCACTAGGAAGTGGTGAGGGGGTTGTGGGATTGAACCATATGCTGCCAAATGTCATCTAGAGAACCCATTTGACTTTCCTTGCTGACATTTATTTCAGTTGTAAGGAAGTTGTTGAGAAATCAGTCCATGGCTTCAATGGAACATGGGCAACCCAAAAATTCGTATGGCAGGTATGGGCTCTGTTTTTCTTGTACCACAAGTCACTCTACCTCATGGGAATGGGTTCTTCCTCATTCCCATTCCATTGTGGAGGATCCCAACTTCAGTTTTCATCCATTACACATGCTCAATAGTGAGGAAAACAAAAAATCGTAACTTTGAAGAATCCATGTTTTGAAGTGCCATAAACGCCCACAATTTGGTATTGACAGTGAAATCCAATGGATGATCCATAGATATGAACCTTGGGACGAAATTGAGAGCATTAGCTACCCTGAAATCCATTGGAAAACCCAGTTTTTATAGCCTAGAAATCCAGTGATGGGATTGAGTTATTTGATGACAGAATTGTGAGAAATCCAAGTGTGAATGTTTGAACAGAGGATTGGATTGCTTGAATTTAGCTTGAGATGTCTGTAGCTCTGTGGTTGAGCTCACTGGCTTAGCATCCTCCTCCTTTTCTTATTGCATGCTTGATAAACCCAACTGTGTGTTGGCTTAGCATGACTGTTTGAGTGAAACCATGGCTGTGAGTGAGCCTGTTTAGTTCCTCCTTAGTGGATACACATCCCAGCTCAGGGGTGATCTCTCAGTTGAAAGAATATAGGCTGGACAAAGATCTGTGGTTGGGTGGAATGTTGCTATCACATAACCAGTTGTTGGACAGTTCCATCTTAAAGATAAGTATTCTCTATGGTTTAAATTGTGATCATTCTGCGCTCTGTTATCTTAATATGGTTGATATGAAGCTTGTGCATAGCATGAGGATGGGATTGATTATTGTATGATTATTTCATTATTTTTCCTGGAAGAAATAGGCTGATGTATTCCCTTTTGTGTGTGTGTTATTATGGTTATTCCGTTGTGTTTATATTGAGTGTGATTTTGCACTATATTTCAAGATAAGTATTCTTGTGGTTTGAGTTATGTTAATTCTGTGCTCTGCAATGTTTTAATTAGTGACTGTTGTTTATATGCTGAATGCACGATGAAATGGTGTGTGGATAATGTGTAATTCCATTGTGTTTATTAAGAATGATCCGCATGCATAATTTTTTATTTATCAACAAAATTCTTACTAATGAATGGGGCTAAGATTGTCAAATAAGCCCAGTATGTTTGGTCATGTTTCCTCCCTTGCACTGGATTGATGGAAGGGGATGTGATAGAGTGGTGTCAGATCCCATGTTGCAGCACTGGGGATGCTTGGGCCAAACTTTGAGTTTGCAGGCAGGTAACAAAATGTTTTAAGCAGTATTGAGGAAGTTGGGCGTCATTTTGGAATGGAAAAATGGTAGGATTAGAGTTATCAGATGGCGCAGAGGACCACACAGGTGCATAGAGCTCTACAAGAGATTTCCAATGGTACCAGACTCGCCTGATTTGGTTAAGGGATGAAGGAGATATGAATCCCGTCAGTTGCAGGGACGGAGGTGGTCCACAGTTGCGAATTTCGGGTTGCGGGAACGCAAATTTTTGAAAATTGCGTTTTGGATTTCCGCAATTCCGAACCCGCAATTTCAAAATTTCGGGTTGCGGGAATGCAAATTTTTGAAAATTGCGTTTTGGATTTCCACAATTCCGAACCTGCAATTTCGGGATTTCGGATTTTGGGTTGTGGGAACGCAAATTTTGAAAATTGTGTTCTGGATTTCCGAAATTCTGAACCCGCAATTTCGGGATTTTGGGATTTCGGATTTCGGGTTGCGGGAACGTAAATTTTTGAAAATTGCGTTTTGGATTCCCGCAATTCCGCACCCACAATTTCGAGATTTCGGGTTGCGGGAAGGCAAATTTTTGAAAATTGCGTTTCGGATTTCCACAATTCTGCACCTGCAATTGCAGATTTCGGGTTTTGGGTTGTGGGTTGCGGGAATGTAAATGTTTGAAAATTGCATTTTGGATTTCCGCAATTTTGAACCCTCAATTTCGGATTTCGGCTTTCGAGTTCGGGTATAAAAAAATAAAAATGTATAGAGCCCGAAAATTGATTTTTGGATTACAGGAGCATGCGGGATCAGAATTGGATGAGTTCAGTGGCATGTTGAGGAGGCCATGGAAGGTCCAGCGAGGATCCCAAGCTCATTATGCTCCAATTTGGCATAAAATTTGAATTAATGGCTTTTACAAATCAGTGTCCCAATGCTTGACAGAAAGTCGGATTGAGCTGAAACTGATATAGAGAGGCCATGGAGTAGGCACAGCGTTAAGTTTGGAATCTTGGAACCAAAATCCAAAGGATGTGGAGTCGGGGTGAGTAAGAAGACCAAAAAACACTATTCCGGGCCACTTTTTGGGGATTTTGAAAAGCTTGCAGTGGTTGAAAGTGACCTTAGATGAAGGTTCAAGAAATTTACTGAACTCAACATTTCATATTCTCATTAAACCAGACATATTCCGTTAGACACATATTTTTCAGAAATGCACCATTTGGGAAATAGCCAAAATTTAAAATTTTGGAAAAATGTGAAAAGTGAAAAGTAGTCAAACCCATAATTTTATAGAAGATGAATGGTGCATTAGAACAGATATACGCAAGTTTCTAAGTGTTCCTTGTTGTATGGACTAACTTCTCCCGATAGAAAAGTTTTCTTGAATTTTCCTAGATTTGCTTCTACAGGTGGCTGAAGTTGGCATCCCATACCAAAATACAACTGTGTGTAAAAGTGCAGAATTTTGGTGAAAATTGTCATTTTTGAAGTAGTGTAATTTTCACACCCGAAGTCAGAATGGAGCATGTGGATAGGCATTGGAAAGATTATCCAGTAGGTAACAGTGGTGCATCGCCATAGTTTGGATGAGATTTTCATATATCATAGATATTTAGAGCAAAAAAGTACCAGTGGCTGTTTTGACAAAAAAAAATGTTGTCAATATGGACAATTCCTAGAATGGCATGCCTAGAAGTAGCATGTATGAATATTATGCATAAGTATATGTATTGAATTGTTGTTTGTGAGAAATCATAGCTAATGATTCCTTGTGCGCTTGCTAGAGACCATGAAATCGAACCAGCTATGATGTGGAAGAGGAAGTTCATGCAAAGATGAGGGATTGGAAAGGGAGAATTCCTTAAACCCTGTCTTGCTAACTGTATTTATATTTTATAAGCCTTATGTACATAAAATTATGGCATGAGAATGCTGAAAATGAAAGAGATTAGATGGATGGCATGAATATGCATTAGTTGACATATTAATAAACATTGCACAGTGTATGAGCAGATGTTTGTGCACACATATGATATTACATATTGGTAAAAGTAGTAAAGTTCTACATATGCAATGAACCACTAATGGAAAATATTGTGGTTGATAATAACTATTGGTGTTGGTATTGGTTGTAGGACCAAAGACAACAAAAGCATGGATAAATATGTTGATGATGTTGTTGCATGTGGCCAACAACCATATGAAGAAAAGGTTAGGGCAGCAAATCCATGATCGAAAGGTTGGTGGAAGAATTCTATAATCCTCTGTAAGAGACCAACTGATCAGGTAACATCAAAGGTGTAAATGGGATCCATACAGGTAATGGTTTAATTATAATGATTGCATATGTGTTGAAAGGGGATTGGGTAAGAATCCATTGAACCATATTTAGTAATCATAAAATGGCATGCATTTAGAGTTGAAATGCATTCATGTGAATGTCATACTGCCATAGTGTGGTGGAATGTGGAGTGATGAAGGAAAGAGGTCTCATACCATGCGATTGTTTAGAAATTTAGACTACATTCATATAAAAATATATCATGCCATGTGTATGTTGGCCATGAGCTTAATAACCAAAACAAGTGAGGACTGGTGGTCTTGATTATGGTAATGCATCCTATATGAGGTAGTCATGGCTAGGCCATAATATGTTTGAATGCATAGTATTCATGAATCAATACAAGGTAGCATTGAGTGGATATGCATTAAGAGATTTTATAAATCTTGTAGTTATGCATTGAGTGGATGCATATGAAAAGTTTGAGTAAATGTTGTAAATGTGCATGCATAAGTGTGGGTGCACATGTTGTGATGCATTGCATGAATGCATAGGAATGGTGCGTGTGTTATTGCAAACTAAATAATGAATGAGATGATGAATTGATGATAATTCTAGGATCATTTCATGGGTTGTTATGAATGCAGAATAGTAAGTGCATGAAGAGGGCAGTCATGATCAATGGGCTGCCGGAATGCTCTGTGGAAGGGCAGAGTTGTATAAATGATATAATTGTGAAATAATGAGTATCTAAAGTTTCATTTGAATTGCATAAATGATGTGACTATACCTTGCAATTTTAGTATGATAATGATTCACGAGAAGTAAATGAGTTTTGGTGATATTGATATGTTAACAGCTGGAAGTGTTTGAATTCTGGAGCGTTACAATTCCGAAAATGCTTCAGTGACTATTGCAAAAATGAAATATTATATGCATAGAAACTTACAAAGTGTTTGGCTGATTGAAGTTTCATATTTCAAGTAGATTGTTCTAGGAATGGCAAGGTGGGTAAGTCCATGATTAAGGCTAGAATCTACCATGTGAAAGAGCCAAACCTCATGAGAAGGATCTCATGGCTGTGAAAATAGTTTATGTGCAGAACATATTGTCAAATGGGATAGGTAGATTTCAAATTTGAGAATTTGCTGATAATTGCTAATCACCGTTGGATTGCATAGAATTGTGTCAGGAGGATGTGTTGTAAGTGGATGTTCATGTTATTCTAGCAAGCATAAAATCCTAAAGGGCATAGTGGTGCCACTTACAAGAGACAAACAGTATGAGGATAGCCTTATGACTAAGAAAATTGATTTTTGTAGTAAACAGAATTGCAAATTCATATTGAATTTAATTATTAGTGCCATTGAATGGTTATGAAACAATCAGATTTGAATTTTATTGTTAAAATTTTGTTGCCTGTTTGCCTATTTAATAAGTGTGCCAGGAAGACACATTGCAGTAAGACCATGAGAGAGGGCCTACAGAAGCCAAACTTCAGGGGAAGGATCCCATATCTTGGAAATGGGTTTCGGGTGAAACACCATTGGATATTTTGATAATGTCCCATATGCACTGCATGATTGGTAAATAATATGAGTGAGATGGTAAAGATTATGTCAGTAAGACATATGAGGGTTATGTAACATCAAAAGGAGTTGGGATGGAAAACCGAGGGACTGTCAACTCAGAGAATGATCCCCATTCCTCATTAATGAAGAAATACTACATTTGCAAATGGATAAGTGTTCTGTGATCCTAGCTAAGAATATGCATGTCTAATTGTTAGACTCAATATGCAAAGAATGTTTTGATTTTATTTTCATTATGGCAGAATGCTTGAGTATGAGTAGGGCCTACCTGGCTCACATCGGAAAGGGGTGCACACTTCCCCGATGTTGGGTCATGATAGGGTTTTCAATATTGACTACACCCTAGGGAGTGGACGCATTCCTGGTGTTTTAATACTTGATAGTGAATGCTATGAATTATGGTTACAAATTTAGAGCAACAACGCTGATGAGTTTGCCTATACTACTTGTGCTGTCAGCTTAAACAGATGCAATTTGGTGTTGCACACTAAAGAAGAAGGGAAAAGGTTGTTGTGAAGGGTTGTGGTGGAAGGGTTGATGTGTATGAAAGGATGTTGTGGAGGTTGTGGAGATTTTGATGAAGGATTGTTATATGCCTAATAAAACGAGTCGGTGTACTGGTTTGACATTTGTTACTTGGATGTTGTGAAGGTGTCGATGAAAGGGATGTTATATGTCTATGGCTCCATAGTAGAGCCTTGACCTAGAAATGGTCATGGTGAATTTTCCTTCCAAGTTGGCGTGAAGGTGTACTAGTTGGACATTAATTATTTGATGTTGTGGGGAAGCCTGCGTGCTAGCCAAACATCCAAGTCCATAGGCGAATTCAAGGTTTGCAAAGCAAAGCAGGACCCTGTGGACCAGAGAGGAAACACACAATACAGATAAGTATTTGGTTATCTTGCAGCTTCTTGCTTATGAATACACATGTGTATATGATTTCTTAAACTCTTGTTTAGAGATAAACCCTATGAAAATAAACTAAACATGTGGATTCAATGTTTGAGTGTAGGTATTGTTGGAAGCAAGGACTATGAAGGCATCTTAGGGATGCATGTGGACATGTGACCGTCCTAAAGAGCTCAGCATGAGTAGTAATGAAAGATGGTGCTATTGGGACTATGTGGGTCCTAGCAGCCAAGAGTTGTAGACAAACCATGTGGAGGGACTCCATGGTTGAGAGGTCTGGAATAGACCATAGACACTAAGTGTCATAGCTAAGATCGGCAGGTCAAGCATTCACGTTGAAGTGAAAGAGGCTAGGAGCATGAAAACCACATTGGTGGTGTGGGTTCCAAAATGGAACAAGACTAAGAGGAGAAAAAATCTTACTGCTCTTTTTTTTTATTGATGCATTTATAAAATAGGAAATGGTTTGATGCATGTCATGACTTGAAATGATGGTGTTAATTGCTTGAAATAACTAGGAATGCTGAATTAATGAATTTCCTGTGAATGGAAGAACATGAAGGAATTCATGTGTATGTTGGGCAAGCATGGAAAGTGTGAAAGTCTCATGAGTAAAGCATGGACTACACATGTCAATGGGGCAATGAATTGACTGATCTTAATGTTTATATTATGCTTGGCCTAACATAAATTGCAATGATGTATTTCACAGGTGAGAAATTGAAGCGATTGGTTGTAGCCGATACAAGCAAGTGTTGCTAGTAAGAAAAATGTGGTCAGCTATGTACATTTCCATGGCAACAAACCAAAAACTAATGGAGTTGGCTAAAAATCTTCTTCAAACAATTGCTAAGACCCAAGAGAATCTTGGAGAATTGCTCAAGCTACAAAAGAAGCAGAATGAGATGAACCATAGGGTTTTGCAAGACTCTGTTTGTTTGCAAAGACAAGTAAAAATAATTCTAGAAACAATCAACTGAGGAAAGGACAATGGATCAATGAGGAGACATTCATCCAATCAGTCCACTAAGAAACGTTCCAGGAGGGAAGACTCAAAGGAAATTGAGCAGGAAAAGATAAAGCAACCAGTGAAATGTTGGAAATGTGGAGGGAATCATTGCCTCCGCAACTGCCCAACAAAGGAACATCAAGAGGGTAGCAGTCATAAAGTTTTCAGACTTGTGGATGAGCTGGAAGGTCAGAACTAGCAGGAGCAGTTTGTGGAAGCCAAAGGACTGGGTCTTGAAAGTTCAAAGTAAAGGATAGAATGCAAGGCAGATCTGCAAAATTTTTGAAAATTTTGGACGTGTAAACAGTGTATGTATTCCTAAGTATTGGAACACCGAGGATGGTGTTATTCTAAGGGGGAGGGGATTGTAATACCCCATTTTGACCCTTAGGATATATTAGATTTTAATGTAAATATTGTATACATGTGATGTATGTTTTCTTAGTATGGAGCTCAAGGCCAAGGCCCCACTAGTGGATTCTTGAATTTTATTTAAAATGCAAGTATTAGATATTATGTTACCCATGTGCTATTTAGCCATGGAACATTGTAAAAATGATGTAAATAAACATCATGCAATAAAATACCAAAACTGGCTATGGAAGCAACTAATGAGAAGGGGCTATGTGTATTCACTAGGGAGTGGTGAGGGGGTTGTGGGATTGAACCATATGCTGCCAAATGTCAATTAAGAGAACCCATTTGACTTTTCTTGCTGACATTTATTTCAGTTGTAAGGAAGTTGTTGAGAAAT
This sequence comes from Larix kaempferi, assembly GCA_027924585.1. Classification (NCBI taxonomy): domain Eukaryota; kingdom Viridiplantae; phylum Streptophyta; class Pinopsida; order Pinales; family Pinaceae; genus Larix; species Larix kaempferi. Next base: position 34,872 of record BSBM01002326.1, read on the forward strand.
CAGTCCATGGCTTCAATGGAGCATGGGCAGCCCAGAAATTCGTATGGCAGGTATGGGTTCTATTTTTCTTGTACCACAGGTCACTCTACCTCATGGGAATGGGTTCTTTCTCATTCCCATTCCATTGTGGAGGATCCCGGCTTCAGTTTTCATCCATTACACATGCCCAACAGTGAGGAAAACCAGAAACCGCAACTTTGCAAGAACCCACGTTTTGAAGTGCCATAAACACCCAAAAGTTGGTATTGATAGTGAAATCCAATGGGGGATCCATAAATATGAACCTTGGGGTGAAATTGAGAGCATTAAATACCCCGAAATCCATTGGAAAACCCAGTTTTTATAGCCTAGAAATCCAGTGACGGGATTGAGTTATTTGATGACAGAATTGTGAGAAATCCAAGTGTGAATGTTTGAACAGAGGATTGGATTGCTTGAATTTAGCTTGAGATGTTTGTAGCTCTATGGTTGATCTCACTGGATTAGCATCCTAATCCTTTTCCTATTGCATGCTTGATAAACCCAACCATGTGTTGGCTTAGCATGACTGTTTGAGTGAAACCATGGCTGTGAGTGAGCCTGTTTAGTTCCTCCTTAGTGGATACACATTCTAGCTCAGGGGTGATCTCTCAGCTTAAAGAATATAGGCAAGACAAAGATCTATGGTTGGGTGGAACGTTGCTCTCACATAGCCAGTTGTTGGATAGTTTCATCTTAAAGATAAGTATTCTCTGTGGTTTAAATTGTGATCATTCTGCACTCTGTTCTAAATGTTAATTATTCATGTTAATGAAATGATTCTCTTAATATGGTTGATATGAAGCTTGTGCATAGCACGAGGAAGGGATTGATTATTGTATGATTATTTCATTATTCTTCCTAAAAGAAATAGGCGGATGTATTCCCTTCTATGTGTGTGTTATTATGGTTATTCCATTGTGTTTATATTGAGTGTGATTCTGCACTACATTTCAAGATAAGTATTCTTGTGGTTTGAGTTATGTTAATTCTATGCTTTGCAATGTTTTAATTAATGACTGTTGTTTATATGCTGAATGCATGATGAAATGGTGTGTGGATAGTGTGTAATTCCGTTGTGTTTATTAAGAATGATCTGCACGCATAAGTTCTTATTTATCAACAAAATTCTTACTAATGAATGGGGTTGAGATTGTCAAATAAGCCCAGTATGTTTGGTCATGTTTCCTCCCTTGTACTGGATTGATGGAAGGGGACGTGACATGATCATTTCATACACAGGTAATTTATCACAAGCGTTAGTATTCAAGGTTTCGGGGAGTACTTATTTTACTCATGCATATTCTTATTTGACTGTAGGACTCTTCTAGTTTGTCATATCATTAATCAAACTAAGAAGCATAATATGCATAAACCCATGATTACTCAAACTTATAACTTCATGAATAATCATTATCAATCATACAAAAGTATGCTTATATAAGATCCTAACACAAGGTAGGATTCTAACTCGATATAGGAAAAGATACCTGGATTATCATGTTTGCTAGTTATGTCTAACATACCCAAACAATGTCTTCTTTGTTCTATTCAATGATTTAGAGACCTTGTGCTAGTAACTTGCATATATTCATAAGTTAGGCATTGTAGAACCAAATCATACATACCTCGTAAGTAGAGCTTCTATGTGATCAACGATTATGGATGAGTCTTTGTCGTCATGTCACCATGGTCATATATTCTTGATCTAGAACTTGATTTGTCTTTCTTGATGTACCTTTCATGTTAGCAGACAACATCATCCTCATACAACACCACAATTCATTAGTACAATCATAAGTGTCATAACCCTAATCAATGAATGTATTCTATTATTCACATGCATTCATACTTTTACTAATGTGATCAGACAATCATGATTGTACTAACCTCAATAATATGAAGACAAAAATATCATGAACTTAATCATGAAACAGATTTCAAAACATACCTGTATCTCCTCAAGTCATACCTGTCGAGATTGCTTGTAGTCTTCTCTATAAGGGTAAAACCCTAACCATCCAAGGTAGATCACTTGTAAACATCTTATATAGGTTCATGGTTCTAGGATGATAGAATATCAGTTCCTTTTAAACCTCCTTCATTGCTACCCTATGAGTCTCCCAACCTTTCTAGGGTTTCTTCTTACTTGGAAACCATATTTTTTCAATCTCCTTCCTCCCACAACATTTTGATGGAGGATCAATATCTATGATGAATGGATTCCAAATCCATTTTCAAAGTTTCCAATGTTGCATCAGGCTTCTCCAACATTGTATCAGGTCATGCCATACCTAAAAAATGCAAACCCTAAGTGAGAGCTTCTTCCTCTTCTTTGATTTCCTCCGTTGAGCCATTTTAGATGTGCCGTATTGTTTCTGGTGTATCTCTGAAATTGCGGATCTGCAGGGTCTGAAACTTCGGTCTGTGGTAGCCAGGCTTGTCATATTTCTAACCCTAGAGGTTTGAGCTTCATTCGATTCTCCATCAAGGAGATATTCCCAGTTTCCCAACATGACCTATTTAAGGGATGAAACAACATAACGAACTTGTACGGAGTGCCATGTGTCATTGTTTCAACTTCGGCCTCTGAAACTCGGACCTGTGAAACTAAAGTCCATGCCCTAACTGTCAATTTTTATGAAATTCCATTTGGAGCTTCTTATCCCGAGATATGAACTTTTTTCCTAGGTCACCTGTTTAGGACTTCATTCTGGAAGAGACATAAACCCTAACTTGTACGGATCATATCTCAGAAAGTACAATGAATCTGAGGTTGAAATTCAGACAAAAGGTACAGGAAAATTTCATCGTCGGCATGTCCAATTTTTCAGATCCTGAACCTTTGCCAAAATTGATTTATAGTGAAAGTTCCACGATGACTAGGTTTTTCTATTCAAAGCCCTAGCTTTCAAATTGTCGTAAGTGAGACAAGTGTCGTAAATGCCATACATGCCTTCCTTCAGGCTAGCTCTGATTCCATGTTAGTTTTTCATCATTTAATTCAATATGATCTAGGATCTTAACTGAGAGAATAACATGCACAACAAAACAAACACAAGAGACAAGAGACGCAAAGCATTTCACCGGGGAAACCATAAAGGATAAAACACCTCAACTTCCTGAGAGATAGAATGAGCAATGATACAAAACCCCAAAACAAAGAGATGGTCTCCAACAGCTTCCTCCTCCTCCACTTGTGTGAACTTCTCTCTCTCTCACTTATGCGAATGAGTGAGTGAGTGAATAAATAGAGATCCTAGATTTGTATTTATACTTACCTTTACCATTTGACAAGTCAGCCTTAACTAAAGTTGACTGGGCCAACTCCTTTAGGGGATTTAAACACCCCAATACAAATGAATCCAGGGGAACTAATTCCCCGACTTACATGGGAGGATTGACCTCAATGAATTTACATGACCCAAGTACAATAATGACTTTTCCAACTGGAGGAATAAACATCTTCGTCGGAGGTACAATAATAAAATACAAATACAATATAAAATATAAAAGTGAATACATTTTGAAGTTACAAATACATCAACATATGTGAGATCCATATGCACACTTCCACCTAGTATTGCTGACCATTCCCTAGAAAACAACATTCCCCAGACATCAAGGACATCTAGGACTAGGATGTTCATTGAAAGCTCAATATTATAACAGGCAGCCAACCTAATGGGAAAATTTTCTATTATCCCAATAACTTTCACAATTATGGAATCTATTCCACAAACATTCCTATAAGGCCTTGTGGGCACCAATTCAAGTTGCTCCATAACCTTTAGGGTCATAACATTTACCTCAACTCCCAAATCTAACATGCAGTTATGCAAAACCAACCCATTTACTTCCAAAGCTATATAAAAGGGAGGGAAACCCCCAAAGTTATCACTGGAGACACTTTGGATCATGACAGGAGAATCCTTAGGTTCTACAGAAACTTGCTTTGTCATTTGCTTCCTTGTTTGCATTCCTAGATGGGTGGTAGATCTCTTATGGAAGGAGGGGATTTTGAAAATTTCACAGAAAGGAATGGGCATGTTCATTTTACCCAAGAACCCCGTGACATCAATGTTTAAGTTGTAGGGATTTTCTTTATCTTTTTCATTCACACTCAAACCTAAAAAATTCATAATGTCATACTTGACAGACAAGATCTTGATTAGATCCTTTAGGGAAACTAAAGCAGAGGAATTGGTCAACTTGCTAGGAACATTTATCCTTGGATGCTCTTGATTAGGTTTTAAAATCATAGGAGGCTTTGACTTCAAAGGCCCAGATTGTTTTCTCCAAAGAGTTGCTTTGGGCACATTAGTTTGAGGAGGAAGATCAATCTTAATTTCTTGATCTGGCTTTCGGTTTGCAGGAGGAGTTCGATTAGCATCAGGCATAGTTCCACCTTTTTTGTTACTTCAGATGAAGGTTTTGGAGTTTTGGACATAATTCTTCACATAGGTTGACTATTAGGATGCACTGCTTTGCTAGGCTGTGAGTCAACTGTCTTGTGCTGATGAGGTCTAGGGGAACTAGCTTTAGGAGGAACCAAATTGTTACAAATAGATTTTAACATTTATTTAGTTTGTTGATCACGTCTTTTAAGATCATCATCATGATTTTTAAGATACATAGAAATGTTGGTGACCATTTCACACATGTTGTTACGAAGAAAACTTCCTATGGCTTGGGGCAGACCACAATAGACAGCTGACTACCAGAAAATGACTCAATTCCCAATGCAATGCTATATAAATGACAATGCTAAGAAAATGGAGAAAAGACCAACCTTCAATAGGATGTTCGAAGTAGATCCCCATTGAGCTTTCAACTTCTACACTTGAACTTGCAGATTAGTCTCAACAACAAGTACAAGCAAGTGCATATAACATGTGAAAGACATTAGCATAATCAAAAGCATGATCCATGGTATCATAAGAAAATATAACCCAATGTAATTAAACAATATTCACAATATCAATTGGACGAGAAAATTAGTATTTCCATTAATGAATAATAAGAAGTACAATATACGACCTCTTGCTGGCAACCAATCTGAACTGAGAACTAGGTCTCTCCACTTGTGCCTCCACCACTTCAATCCTCCATGTAATGGAAAACTCAAACTATGAAAGGAGTTTGGAAGGTGAATATAAGGAATTCACAACAACAAGGATCAATGAGTGTAGACTCAAGTCATGACAAAAATCCACTAGAGTTATCTTGCTCTCTCTTTCTCCTCCCTTCCATATTCCATAAGAGCTCAATATATAGCCTTCCAAAGGTAAGTGAAAGGACACATCGAGGTGTTTCGGGGCATATGGAGGGCCAAAGGTCACCCTAAGACCGCTTTTTGGGAGTAAAAAGTAATTTTCTAATGATTTTTACCATTTTACTTGGTACCCGCGGGCTATAGGGGAACAACCCACGTGTACGTTGGCTACAATGGGACAACAAGTGTACAGGAGGAAAAATAGGGAAAAAATTGTGTTTTTGAGGACATAAAGTGAATCTGAGTCAGTGAAATGCATCTTGAAGGCCAACTTGAATGCTGATGCTCACAAGGTGGAAAATTACGTTGTAACAAATGCCTCCTAATGTGTGAGGTCAGAGAAGATACTACGATGGTCGAAATACACTATAAATCTCAGAAGTGGAGTGATGGAGACATAAACGAAGAGAGTAGCTCACTCGTCATAATATAATAGAATCTATGAGTACATGTCGGTATAATACAACAATATGATATAATGGCCATGATAGGCAGTACATAGTGAATACATATCATAGGCGATCATAGCTGTGTCATAGCCATGATCCATACAGTAAGATATGGTCTCCTGCTGAAAAGGAAACAACTGGTGCAATACTGGAGGTACAAATTGCTGATGTCTGAGAGGTGATATCTCAGATGTACAGTCACGATCAAGAATAGCATACTGAATGCTACTAACGTCTGGGGTATTCTACACAAATCATCCACGATGTAAGTCCCATCAAGTGAATAAAGGTGTTGAGGTCGAACCTGATGTGACATCATTTGATTACTAGTCAATAATGTATACCGTTAACAGACGCGAGATAACCCACCGATAATGAAAATGGGAATCAAGGCACAAAGTACAATCATCAGAGTGTGAATTGATGCGTTGAAGTCGAACACTAAGATGAATCCATCGATCAGGGGACATTGATGTATTCCCAAAACTGTCTATGGCGAGAGAACCTAACACTAATGACTTTAAGCCTCAAGGTGCTCAACCGAACTCTAAGTCTCAATTCTAGAATAAAAGAGTTGAAGTCGATGGAACAAAAATCGCTAGAAGGAGGGCATTAAGGCATCCCCCATCAACCAGCATGAGGTAATAGCTACGCTGAAAGATTTGGAAGAACTCAGATGAAACGGATTGACTCAATAAGGATGACCGACATGCAATAGTCAAGATATCTGAGGAGTGGCCGACTCTAGTTTCAGGACTTCCTTTGAACAAGAGCATGAGTAGATGGATAGACTCAAGTAGAATAGACTCGACATGACACTTGTGCGATGCAGGAGGCATCAACAAAGGGCTCCATGGTGACTGGAAGCTTAACCAATCGGTGGAGTAAAACTGAGAAATGAGTATAGCTCCTAAGGACCAACTATAGTCCCGACTCATTATGTATGGAGTGGAATGAATGCTTTGTTCAAAGGTGACACAATAGCTGCCAACAAAAAGAAGTAAATATTCTCCCATCTGGCTTTTTGGAATATTTAATTTTTTTGGTCTTTTTCATATTTGGTCTTTTTGGAGATGGCCAACATAAGACAAAGTAGAGTATGAGTCTTTATCCTAAAGTCATGGCGTAACTACGAAGGAATCCCAATCCTAAAGAGAGACAACAACATGGGCACCAAAAGGCATAAAAGGGCTCTAACTAGGGCACCCATGGTCAGATAGGCCCTATCGCCAAATAACGACACTTCTATAACAATGTGAAAACTCCGTGTTGGTAGGAAGCGGGGTCGCACCTAGGGTTAACGAAAACGGTTAAAAGGTCAAATGCATAATGAATGTGAAAATGACATCTAACCTATATGCCAGGTGTGAAATATACCTGCCGAAGGCGCGAAATGGTCAAAAACAAAACTCTCGTTGAAGAAAATCTGTTCAAAATAGTACTCCAGGACGACACATTAGTCAAAACAGCTTAAAACGACGAAAACTATAGACAAGTGGGTTTCCAAAACTATAAATAGTAATACAAAATTACAATTTACAATTCATTTTCACTTTTTACCCAATTTGGATTTTTTGGTTAGTTTTCACCTGAAACTTTAGTTGCTGATTCTGGGAGCTACGGGCATCCGTTCATCGATCCGTCTGGAGCAGGTTAGCTATCTCATCCGTCTCTTTCATTTAGTAGTTTTTATTTAATTTTTCAGTGGTCAAAATTTTTTATTGGGCAAGCCCTATTTGGGCATGGCGGTGTACCCGAGCTACAAGCATACGGTTCGCGGGTAGGGCTGGCTACCCGCGATCAACACATGCGTTGACCACGGGTGCCCGCCTCTATTTTCTAAATAGCTCACATGTAAGGCCGTGAAGTTATTTTTTTAAGTGCTAAAAGCTAAACCCTTTGTGTTTCTTCCTCCAGGATGGTTCTAGAGTGGAGGGAAAGGGAGCATGACCTTGTGGATGAGGCTGTTTGTTAGGATTTTCCTACACAACAAGCATTAAAAGCATGTGGGATTTTCAAATTTTGGATCCTTGGGGGTTTAAGGGCCCAAAACCAATTGCTCTGTCGCTTGATAGACTACTGGGACATAGACGCACAAAATTTCAACTTGGATGGTCAAATACTCTCCTTGGAGGTAGATGACATATACTTCATTACACGATTGTCCTGTCGAGGGAAAGTGGCAAGTCTTCGATCTCGTACTGTGGGTGGTGGTATCACTGTTCTCGACTACATAGAGCAGTACTATCTTCCCAACACCTGGAAGGTGGGGAGTCAGGTACCCATTGGAGCCATAGTTAGTCTCAGCATGAAGATTATAGTATCCACTCTCGTCAGGATTATAGGTTTGACAGCTCTACACCAGGATTCAAGGCCAATGATGTTCTATGCCTCACAATGTATGCGGCCCATGATATATGACTGGTGCACAACGTTACTGGGGTCCATAAAGACCTAGTTAATAGAGTGCAAGCATGGGGAGGCAAAAAACTTCGGATACCACAGTATATTATGCAGCTTTTTCTTCAAGCGAGTTTCGAGGCTTAGTCCAAGGGTTGAAGTCCCTCCTCATAGTCTCCATGACCCAGCCTTGACCCGATGGGTAGAGGTATTGACACGACAGGGTGGTGGCCGACAGGAATCACCATATACATATGATTTCTTCCACTGGTGGGACCGACAGGTCATAGCCATTGACGACTACCCCTATGGAGGGATATACTTCCGTGGCGTCGTGACATGCCTCTTCCGCTAGGGGTAGCGTTCAGAGACATCGGTATGTTACTCTTTTTATGTTTTTGTGTATTAATTTTTTTGGGATTTTTGATTATATATGTAAATGCAAAAGCTTTTTGGGGGTAGTATCACATATTAACATCTCATTGTTTGCTCGCAGACACTGGTCTGCGAAGACCAAAGGGTTTCCCAAGACATCGTCGATGGGGCAGGGGGTGTAGACGTAGTTGGCACTACTGCAGAGCGCACATTAGAGACCGTGTAGGTCAACCTATCCCGCATGACCAACATGGTACCCATGATCGAGGTAGTGCAGCTGCTAGAGGATATGCAACGCCATGTTGTGGGAGTACCGAGTCCCTGGGTACGACTACTGCAACGCATAGCCAACGCAGTACATTATTACTATCAGACACATCCTGTCTAGGCAGATAGGCCTCCACGTGGTGATTAGACATCTCAGAGTCCCATATTTTGTATCGATATGTATATTTTTGAGAGCTACGGGCTCAAGTTTTGTATTATGACACTACCATTTTGGACATGTTATTTATATATAAAAACTATGATTCTTCGGTTCTACTATATGTGTATGTACAAATGTATGAACGTATGTTTATTTGTGTGCTTCATTATGAATGTGACAAATGCCAATCTAGGACATAGTTAACATATGCATCAGATACATGATTAAAACTTCTCGAAACATGAATGTATGTAATGGGAACAAAATGACATCCCAAGAATCTTACCCTTAAGAATCTACGTAGTAAAGTAGGATCCCTCACACGGTACTGACCATTCAATTGAGACACAACCAGTTGTGAATCCAGGAAGACTTCTAAAGAAAGGATACCATGCGAAATAACATCCCGAAGTAGCTCAACTACGGCACTATACTCAACCACATTGTTGGATGTAGGACCGAGACAAGCAACCCCTGAAGACAAAACTAGGTGGTCAGGCGAATAAATAACCCAAGCAATAGAAGCAAGTTGCTGCGTATGATGGCTAGCACCATCCGCGAATCCCAAGAACATAGGAGATTCCACTGACATCTGTCAATCAAACAAAAGCGAATCAACAGACTGAAAAACCATAAGAATTCTAAACTATGTACAGAAGCAACTATACAATAGTATACAAAGGTACTAGCTCGAGCTAGAAGCTCAAGCATAATACCGCTTGAGGTAGAGCTCATTTCTAGGCTCCTTCAAGGTGTTCCCTTCATAATATTCCAATTCGTAGGCTCCTTTCTCAAGGACACGCCTCACGATGTAAGGACCATGCCACATGGGGTTAAACTTGCTTGCTCCCAGGGGTTCTTTATCCCGGTCATACAAGAGGACCAAGTCACCTTCAACATACTGCTGGGGACGGACATACCTATCATACTGAACCTTGACACGATGCTTATTGGAATCTATAACCATGGCGGCATCTCGATGCTTCTCGTTGAGCTACTCAAGGTGGATCAAATGTTTCTCAATATTCGACGTATCAGGGAGGAGCTCTATCGCTAGTTTTACTGAAGGGATTTCACATTTAATCGGTAGAATAGACTCCACACCGTGTACCAGCTGAAATGGTGAGAACCCGGTGGTAGGCTTAACTACGGTTCAATATGCCCACAAAGCAGGATGTAACATAATATGCCAGTTGCTCTTTCTCTGTTGGATGGTGCGTTGGAGAATGGATTTTAAAGACTTATTGACTGCTTCAACTTGAAAATTCGCTTGGGGGTAGTAAGAAGATGAATGTTCTTGACGAAACCCAAGCTTGAGTGACAAATCCTCCATCATCTTGTTCTGAAAGTGACTGCCATGGTCAGTGACAATCTCTTTCGGAATACCAAACCGAGTAATAATCTGATTGAATACGAAATGGGCTGCTGTAGCACCATCGGATTTTATGGTAGGCATGGCCTCAGCCCATTTGGAAAAGTAGTCCACGACCACAATGATATGGTGATGCCCCCCAAACAAAGATGGTTTACAATCCATGAAATCAACCCCCCACTTGGTGAAGGGATTGACGGTGACGACAGGATGAAGGGGCGCTGGATGCGGGTGTACATTCTGAGAAAACACCTGGAAAGGGTGACATCTCTTTACGGCATTCATACAATCTTTGAAGATCGAAGGCCAAAAGTAACCAGCTCACATAATGCGCTGGGATGTTGTAAGCCCGAATAAGTGACCGCCACATGCCCCAGCATGGCAATCATTAAGAACACGCTCCGCTTCTTTGTGAGTCAAACAATGACGAAGGATATAATCCTTTCCTCGATGATACAAAGTGTCGTTGTCGATAGTATAATATTTAGCGTGGTGTTTCACACACCGTCGTTCGTCTCGTGAATAATGCGAAGGAAACTTCAAAGTTTGAAGATATACAATAATATCCCCATACCAAGGGCCCGCAGATGAGATAAGGAATAAGTGCTCATCCATAAAGGAATATTCATGGACGATATCCTCATCCAATCGCGGAAGGTCCGACATGAGCTCAGCAAAAACCAAGGATTTCACCGACTTTGCCGAAGCAAAATCAAGATCAAACTCTTGAAGAATCACAATCCATTTATTGTACTTCCCCCCTATAAGACGTTGTGATAGCAAAAACTAAATTGGATTGATATGCGCTAGGATTGTGGTTTTCTTAAGCATGATGTAGTGTCGTAATTATTGGAATGCATGAATAGTAGCAAGTGCCAACTTTTCCACATGAGTGTATCTCAGCTCAACATCTACTAAATTTTGACTAAGGTAATAGATCACATGCTCCACGAGCACAGCATCAACCTGAACTAAGACCATGCCAATCGTCTCTTGAGAGGCAGCCACATAAAGTATGAAATCTCTTGCGAAGTCGGGCGGACTAAGTAGAGGGGCCGATACCAAATATTTCTTAAGAGCATCGAAAGAATGTTGGGCTTGCTCATCCCAGATAAATGGTGTGTCTTTCTTCAACAAGCACGCAAAACCTTTAGTAAGACTAGCATAATTCACTACAAAGCGACGTAGAAAAGTGGCTCTCCCTTGGAGGCTCTGAAGTTGAAGTAAGTTGCGCGAAGGAGGCAACCGAAGTATTGCCTCAACTTTAAGAGGATCAACTCTGATACCCTCTCTCGAAACTATGAAACCTAGAAGGTGACCCGTTTTCACAACAAAGATGCACTTATTGGGATTTAACCGAATCTTGTAGTGTATGCATTGTTCGAGGATTAAATGGAGGTTCTTGGGGCGGTCCAATCTCTTGCAAGAATGGCTAGCAAGGTCATCCAAGCATGCCTCCACTATGCGTTTAAGGTCATGAAAGGTGTAGGTCATAGCACGCTGAAATGTGGCTGTTGGCAGGCGGTTCGATGAGGAAATGTTGCAGTACTGTTGATGCTGCGACACATTGGATGAGGGCACGGAAGGAGTATTTTGTGTTAAAGTATATCGCAGTTGGTGGGTTTTGGGTCACTTGGACCATATGTTATGTAATCTTGAGTCAATTGTACCGCAGTATGCAGGTTTTTGAGTCATTTGGACCGAGTCAGTTAGATATTGGGTCATTTGTCCATAGTGTCGGTTAGGAAGTCGTTAGTAAGTGGACAAACATTGTAATGGCAGAAGCCTATAAATAGATGAGAGTTGTAAGTGTTAGATATACATAGATAGCGATAGAGACAAGCGAGGAAAGGGAGAAGGATATGTATGTGGACAGAGATTTGTGTTTTGCTTCTAGTATACGGCTATGACAGTAATATAATGATGATGTTTTGGTACGATCTTTGTGCAATGTTGCAATATATGAATGTTGTTATATTTTCTTTATGCAATGTCTGCTTACCGTGCCATGATGTGAAATGCTGCGATTAAGTAATATGATATAACTCTATGTCGAATGTTTAAAGTTTTTGTTTAAGTACCGCGATAGAGTTAGTCCCTATAGCCACAACTCGCCTCCTCCCTCGGTGGAAACATGGTTCCATCTGCTCTTCCTGGATGCCTCGGGTGATACCTCATCTGCTCTGCGGGTGTTGCTGGGCGGGCTCAAACCTGCTCGGGCCGGTGCCCAGGGAGACTGCGGTATGTGTTGACAGTGAGGAAAACCCCTGTCGATCGAGGTCGCATTGGTCAACAAATTGTTCCGTTGCCGGGACCGTGTGCAGAGTGAAAGGAGGCCATGTTGTGGCACCCGACGAAGCCGGAGATATAGATCTAGTTTGATCAGAAATTGCAGGAGTTTGCTGAAGAAGAAAGCTGGAACACACGACTGACAGTAGATCATTGGCTTAGAAGGTATTCACGACAGTCTGCACGAATGGTTCTTTTGTGAATTCCCGCTCATTCTGTACGAGTGGTTGTCAAAGCTGACCTTCCAGAAGAGGAATTTACAGGGTGGTGAGCCGACGGCTTGGACCCCGGAGTTGATTCAGGAGCTACAGGAAGTTGATAATAAGGCATCGTGGGCTGTCGAAGTTTGGCTCAATAGTATCTTGGAGGGATATATCACTGAATTTGCGGTCGACACACGTAAATCCTATAGTGAAGCTGAAAGATACTTCTTCCAAGGACCAAAGGGAAGGTTTCTGCTGTCGCTCCAACTGTCGATTACGATGCTAATTTGGGAAAAGGGTATATTACAGATGCACCTTGATCAGTAGACATCCTGGTGGGCGGAGGCCATGGGTATCGCGACTGCTGGGGAATGGTACATGGAATGGTAAGGGGTAGATGGGTGCAGACCATGAGGAGACTGTGAGCGAAGCTGAGGAAGAAAGTGGCCTTACGAGGGGAGGATCAAGGTTTCAAAAGGAGAAGAGGCAGAGGACAAGAGAAGGTCCTGCTGCGATTGGACCACAAAACCACAAAGGAAGACCACACGGGACGAAGCGACCTCACAGTCCTGACAGGGATGACCAGGCTACACCCAGGATAGAGGCAGGACCAAACCCCGGCACCAACGTACCCACACCTCCGCTCACTGACTCACAAACAGCAAGAAATACCACTTCGACACCTCCAAGTTCATCAATTCCATAGAAGTTAATTGGTAGTAGCACAGCGACAGGAGGAAGGCAGCCTAGAATGGCGGGCGATGATGCTAAGTTACCGTTGTTCCATGGAAGTGCGACAGGTAACCCAGAACAGTATTGGTTTTTTTGTGAAGCGGTCTGGACCATGAAGCAGATCACTGATGCTAATGTTAAGAAGGGACAGTTAGCCATGACTCTGCGAGGTCGTGCATTAGATTGGTTCATGAATTTTATTCTAGTCCCTACGGGAGCCCCAGAGAAGTCACTGGATGAGATTCGGGATGGGCTCATTGCCGAATTTAGATGGCCTAAGTTGAAGGCTCAATATATTACTGAATTAAAGGAAATTAAGCAGTATCCCAATGAGACGGTATGGGATTTCAATCAGCGATTTAAGACGCTGATGGCAAAGGCTAGTTTCGATATGAGCGCCGTCCAACATAAAGAATGGTTCATTGCGGCACTACTACCCCACATTTGGCTGCCGCTGATGCAGTAAAACATATCGACGCCTAGTGAAGCTCTAGATATTGCAATGCGATTGGATGCGTCACCGATTGGAGATAATGCAGCTAGGATGTCGCAGATACAGACACAGCTCGCTAACCTGACTATACAGTTGCAAGATTTGAAGAAGAACAAGGAACAGCGCGATGAAGTATGGTGTACGCGATGCCGAGGAGAAGGGCATACGAAGGATAATTGCTCGGATTTCCGTAATTATTTGGTGTCAGAAGCGCCAAACCCATTGAATGGCGGCAGTATGTCGGGGTGTCGTGTTTGCCAGGTGTTTGGGCACAGTCACGATAATTGCCCGTATATGTAGAAAATGGTCACAACCTCATGAAATCTTTATTGCACATTATGCAAGTCAGTGGGTCACGATGACAAGGATTGCTGTGCATATGGGTTGCTACAGGAAAGAATGTATGATGCATTCTATGTCAAGGACAATTAGCGCGTCGTGCAACAACCACAACTGCAACCACAGGTAGCTCAGCCGCTACCGCAACCACAGATGCAGTTTGCACCACAACAACAACAACCGCAACAGTTCATGCCGCAATATACTCCGATGCAGGTGACTCCCCCACAACCATAGTATGTACAACAACCGCAGTATGCACCACAAGGGCAAGGGATACCACCAGCACCGATGCAGCAACAGTTTAACCAACCTCAGTACCAGCAGCAGGGCGACTACCGAGGTGTTAGGAACCCATGTCAACCCTTCTATTTACTTTGTTAGTATATTGTTGTTGGACGCATATGCTTTGTAAGTCGTCCCATAGTATTTGTTGATCCATAATTGTGTTATTGTTGTTTAGTGCATATGCTTTGTAAGTCAACCATAGTATTTTTGATCCATAGTTTGTATTGGCCCATGGTTTTGACCCATAGTATTGGCGCCTAGACTTAGTATATAAGTGTGTGTTGAGGCCTATGACGACACTGCGAAGTTATTTGTATTGAGCTTTCTCAAAGGAGGTTGCCCCCTCGAAGTGGCCTACGATCAATATAAAAGTGATTCTGAGTTATGTCATTTCTGCTGTTTCACATATTCTTATTAATTAATTGTTGCAGGTTCTCCACATCTGGTATCAGAGCACTTTCTTGGGCTCGCTGGGTGAAATTTCTGCCATTTTTTTTTTCGCATCTGTTGTAGCTTCGGATCTGGGAATAATCCCTATCCACTTAACTGTGGGAAGTACTTGGGAATAAGCCCTAAAACACATTGTGAGGAGTACCACAGGAACCCCAAAGTAGCTGGCCCATTGAGAGGACCTGCCAGCGAAAAGGGCAACGATCCCTACCTGATTGACTAGTTCCCACCCATGAAGTAAACCAAGAGATGTCGTTTGTGGCAAAGTGGTTATCAGTTTTACCTGAGCCGTGGAGTGAGGGGTACTACCCCAATATGCAAGCCATTAGACAGCATTGGTGGCCGAGTGAAACACATGAACTGTTAGGAAGCCGCACATACCTGTGGTCCATATCTATTTTCAGCTGAACTATTGCCGTGTCGTTTCAGATCCATTCTGAAAGTCGTTCCAGATCCAGCCATTTCAGATCTAGCCGTTTTCGATCCAGTCGGCGCCGATTCATATCCCTTTGTTTCCGATCACTTCCGCACCGTTGCAGATCTATCCGCTTGAGATCCCTTCCGCGCCGTTGCAGTTCCATTCCTGAAAAAAGAAAAAAAAAAAATTTGGCCATATCTCCCTTGTTTTCACTCCATTTTCCATGAAACTTCACTGACACCCCTGCAATCCCATTCTTCATATTTCATTCATGAGGACCCTATCCCAAATTCCAATTCCCAAAGCCCGAAATCCCACATTTGTCTATTTTTAGGGTTTGCCATAACTTCTTCGGATTTTACCCAATTACATTCAAATTTTTCCACCTAGTTCCTTTCTTAGTTCTGCTTCTTTGTCCCTCTCTGCCAAATTTTCTCATTCTTTCACCCCGCTTCTAAAATCTCCATTGTTTGCTTCCCTGTCTATCAGAAAGTGTCCAAAACCTAGTCAAACCCCAATTATCCCTTCGATTTTTTCCCAAATCCAAATTTTCCTTTACTAAATAAGCTTTTGTTTGTGTTTTTCTATCCATTCCCAAATAAAAAAAAAATCCTGGTTATGGTTGTCACCCGCGTCGGAGCAAAAACCATGGAGGAAGCAGTTGCAACCATCCAAATCAGAATCTAAGATCTGGATGAAAAATTTCTCAGCCTCCATCTTCAGCATTTAGCCATGAACAATAACCGACAGCAAGAATCTTCTGCAACCACTGGGTTCTCTTCTTCCAGCCATTTCCGTGGTCCGAAGCTTGAATTTACTCGCTTCAATGGTATTGATCTGACTGGATGGGTCTATCGTGTAGAATGATATTTCAGTCTGCATAATACTTTTGATGTCCAAAAAGTTCCACTTGCATCCTTTCATTTGGAACAGGAAGCTCTTCAATGGTACCATTGGTACATCAAGGCTCATGATGAGCCAAAATGGACAGATTTTTTCCAACTCCTTTTGCAACGAGTTGGTCCCAGTGCTTTTGATGACTTCATCGGAGCACTCACTAAAATCCATCAAAGTGGTACTGTGAGAGAGTATCAGACCAAATTTGAGAAACTAGCCAATCACACAGAAGGCTTGTCTGATGAATTCTACAGGAGTTGTTTTATTAGTGGTCTTAAGGATGAAATACGGTTAGAGGTTAAAATGTTCTGTCCCAACACAATGATGGAAGTCCTAGGGTTAGCTAAGTTGGTAGAAGACAAGATTGCAACCCAACAATGCTCCAAACCCACTTTTGTTCCCTTCCAAAATATGGGTTCTCAACGACCTCCCATTCCACAAGCAACTCGACCAACTCCTATCAAGCATTTATTTGAAACAGAGATGCAGGCACGCAGAGAAAAAGGGCTTTGTTATAATTGTGATGAGAAATTCACTCGGGGACATAGATGTGTTCAACAAAAGCTCTATCTCTTGGATATGGGTTTTCCGCCTGCCTCTAAAATTGGTGAAGAAGCTCCATATCTAATGGATGCTCAAGTCGACATTCAGGAGCCTCCTATTGACCCCCCATCTCAGGATGAACAACCAGAGACATCTCTCCATGCTTTATCCAACGTCACCACCCCCCAAACAATGCGGGTTAGGGGTTATTTCAAGAAGTTTCCTCTTACAATACTCATTGATTCTGGTAGCACTCATAACTTCATTGACCCCCGGATCGCCAAACAGGCTGATTGTTTTGTCCATTCTTGCTCCAACTTTGAAGTCATGGTTGCTAATGGAGGCACCTTACCTTGCAAGGGAAAGTGTCACAATGTGCGTGTTTCTTTGGAATATTATAACCTATGCTCTGACATGTTTGCCTTGTCCTTAGGCGGATGTGATGTGGTTTTGGGCGTTCAATGGTTACGCACACTTGGTCCCATCTTATGGGATTTTGCTGAACTTTGGATGCATTTTTCAGTCAATGGGACACAACACAAATTTAAAGGCTTACAATCAAGGTCTCTCTGCATCATCAGTTCACATCGCCTGGAAAAGATCCTTAATAAGAATTCACATGGTGTCATCGCTCAACTCCATTCCATTCATATGCACCCATCAACGGTCTCCACTACTTCCTTGGATAGATATGCCGGTGTCTTTGCTGCACCAGTGGGATTTCCGCTTTCAAGAGATCTTTCCGGCAAGCGTTTAGCCGTGTCTACATCTCAGTAGGAAATGATGGCTATTTTACATGCAGTACCGACGTGGAAGCCATCCTTATTAGGGAATTATTTCTGCATCAAGACTGATCTCCAGAGTCTGAAAAAATTCCTGGAACAATGGGTCTCCTCCCCAGCACACCTGAAATGGGTTATCCACCTCATGGGTTATGACTATGCAATTACTTACAAGAAGGGTAAGGACAATATGGTGGCAGATGCTCCTTCTCGCACATTTGATTACCTAGTTTCTCTTACAGCTATTTCTCTGCTTGTTCCAAATTGGTTATGGAGCCAGATCTTCTAGTATCATAGATGATATTGTATCAGCCGTGTTTGTACCCCAGTTCTATATGATATGTAGGTGGAATGTACACTCACCCCAGCGGGGGGGGTGTGGGGGGGCATCGCCCCCCCACGGGGTTCCAGGGGCTGTTTTCGCCAGCTGTTTTGCGGGCCCATGGTTTTGGGTATCCCGTGGTATTTTCCCATTGTATTTCCCTTATAAAAGAAAGACATTGTAATACGGCTAGGGTTGATGTATTAGGTTTTATGCATTGTGAAGATCTTTGAGATCGGGAGAGAGACTGTGAAACAGAGAAGAGGAAGTGCAGCGGTTGTGCTGCAGGTTGTATCCCTTCATCTTGCTGGACGGTAATAATAATAAGGACTGGAAAATTCAGTGTGGACGTAGCCCAAGTTGGGTGAACCATGATATATCTGTGTCTCTCTTGTAATGTGTATGTGTGATTATATTTTCATTTCTGTTTATTGTTATTGCTCTGCGATCCTGTTTTTCTAACAGGTTGCAATATGTTCAACATGGCTATCTCTTCTATGAACTCCATGCTTCTTCATCGGCAGGGCACTCTGGGTTCCTCCAAAAGTATGACTGGGAACGATGTAACTTCTTTTGGAAGGTACTGAAACTTCCAATTCAACAAATGGTGGTTGACTATGATACTTGCCAGGTCAACAAGGGTGAAATGACACTCCTTCTAGGATTGCTCGAACCCTTTCCCATCCCTACACAGATTTGGACAACTATTTCTATGGATTTCCTAGAAGCGCTCCAGTGGTACAGTACCACGTCTACAAGGACACCATATGAATCAGTCTATGGACAGGCACTGCCAGTTCTTCTTCCATACACCCTCAGCAGCTCCCTAGTTTAGGCAATTGACTTGGTTCTTCGAAACTGCGATCAAATTCTTCTCATTCTGCAGGACAATATTCACATGGCAAGAATTCGACTGAAACAATAGGCCGCTCAGCACCATTCAGAGTGCACTTTTCACGCAGCTGATATGGTTCTTCTTCAGCATTCCAAGCAATCCTCTTGAAACTCAAAAGGCGTCAGTTGCCTAGAATGCAACCCGAAGATGCTATAGGGGAACCACTTCGTCCAATTCTGCATCAATTTCCACATCTAAAGCTTTGAGGACAAAGCTTTTTCTAAGGGAGAGGGGATGTTAGGAACCCATGTCACCCCTTCTATTTAATTTGTTAGTATATTGTTGTTGGATGCATATGCTTTGTAAGTCGTCCCGTAGTATTTGTTGATCCATAGTTGTGTTATTGTTGTTTGGCACATATGCTTTGTAAGTTGCCCATAGTATTGTTGATCCATAGTTTGTATTGGCCCATGGTCTTGACCCATAGTATTGGTGCCTAGACTTAGTATATAAGTGTGTGTTGAGGCCTATGAAGGCACCGTGAAGTTATTTGTATTGAGCTTGCTCAAAGGAGGTTGCCCCCTCGAAGTGGCCTACAATCAATATAAAAGTGATTCTGAGTTCTGTCATTTCTGCTATTTCGCATATTCTTATTAATTAATTGTTGCAGGTTCTCCACATGAGGAGGATACAGGGGCGGACGCTGTGGCGGATTTGGGCCGAGGTGGTCGTGGACCTGTTCAATGTTACCACTATGCAGTATGGGGGCATTATTAGCGTGACTGCCCACTACTACAGAATCAGTGTATGTTCTGTTTTGGTAATGATCATATGGTTGAGAATTGTCCATAGTTGATTGCACGATGGCAGACTGGGAACGCTCCGCAGCTACAGAATCAGGCCCAGCCACAACAACCAGTACAAAATTAAGTACAACAACTAGTACAGAACCATCCCCCACAACCACCGCTGAATGCCAATCAAAATGTCAATCAACCGAGGAATCTGCAGCAGAACCAGATGTAGGGTGCAAATATTGCCACCATTTCTACAGAACTGCGACCACAAGATGCTTCGGTGGCTGTTGTCACTCGTGGAGGCAAGACGACTGGGGAAGATAGTTCGCGACCACTGATTTGGTTGGCTGGTCAGAAGATGGTACCTTTCGACATTGACACAGAATGGGAGACATTCCTGGAGGCATGTCGTAGCTTGGAGAAAGACCGTGGTAAGGCTGTTGTTTGCGATATGCCACCTGTCTTTGATACTACATCAGACACTGATCTTCCACCATCACTGGGAACATTGCAAAAGTTTCTTGAAAGCTGTCTGTTATTGGCCTGAGACCCAGCTGCCCTGGTTGAGATTGAAGGATGGTTGCAGTGATTTTTGAAAGGACAGTAGGAGTTGGCAGTAAACTCTTTACAGCGACGGAAGACTGGCAAGGAGATGCGAATGAATATTCAGATTGGTGAATATGATGTTGACTCTATTATTCTTGACCTTGGTTTGGATGTTAACATCTTAACCAAGCAGGCGTGGCAGAAGATGGGGAGTCCTCCATTGAGCTGGTCTCTTGTGCAGCTCCAGTTGGCTAACCATGCAAAAGTAACACCCATTGGACGGGTTCCGCGGCTAATGGTTGATATTGAGGGTATGAAGACTTATGCTGATTTCGATGTCATCGAAGTGGTTGAGGGAGGAAGATCCTATCCTGCGCTATTGGGGATTGGATGGGCTAATGATAGTGGAGCAGTAATCAACTTCAAGCAGCGCATGATGGCCTTTGAGAATCATGATTTTAGAGTCATAGCCTCGTTGGACCCGACTGAAGGACGCTGATACGTTGAGCCTGTAAAAGATGATGATCCCGCTGGATGGGACCATGCAATCAATACTTCTGAAGATTATATTCATCCTACTGCCAACGGTGAATTGGAGTGGTGTAGCAAGAGCTCTGCATCTTCCGACTCTGATGATGCCTTAGAACATTGGCATAACCAATTGCATGAGGTACCATTCCGAAAATGTGGCTTCGTTATGCAATCCTTATGTCGTGTTGCGACAGAAACGGTCACATTTCCTGTCTATGAGGGGTTTCCTGGCTTAAGCAACTTTTTGGTAGAATTTGAAGACCGCATCTCAGAACCACAGCGATTGCTGGCATTGGAGGAAGCGTTGAAGGCTGCTCCAGCACGCTGGTGGGAGACACATAATAAATCCATTGATGATTGGTCACAGTGTCGGAGGTTGATGATGGTTCGGTTCGGCGATACTGAGGTTTATCACACTGGAAAGTATGATGGCCGGAATAATCCCAGTGATCATGTGATGGAATGCCAATGATTATGGGTAGTGCAACCTCGGGATGAGTGGGTACATGCTTTTGTCCATACTTTGGATGAGATGCCATGCTCATGGTACACTACAGCTGAGTTGCGCCGAGAAATTACAACATGGGGGGAGTTGACGGTCTGTTTCACTCATACATTCACTTTTGCGGATGCCAACCCTGATGTCCATAATGCCTTATAGCTCATCCGTGACGTGGTACTTCAGGTTGTTTCAGAAGCTTACCCTGTCGATCCGCACACATATTGTCAGATGCAGTCTCTCATGGAGTGCTTCAACATCACTGGTGGGCCAGAGGATGATGATGATCCCCGAAATGTTAACATTCCCGAATCTGAAGGGAGTCGCGATGTCGTACCGCCTGTTGCGCCAAGTACTCCATTCGGTCAACCATTGTAGCTTCGCAAGATGAATATCGGCATAGAGGCTACTCCCAAGTTTAATGTTGGGGATTATTGGGATGATGAGATGATGAGTAAGGTTACTGAGTTACTTCATGAGTTTCAAGACGTGTTTCCCATGAATTTTTCTGAAATGAAGGGAATCCTGGGTGATTTAGGAGAGATGAAGATTCTCTTAAAACCAGATGCTAAGCCAGTTCGACAGCGACCTTATCAGCTGAATCCACGAAATAAGGAAAAGGTCAAGGCGAAACTTGATCGCATGTTGGATGCTGGTATTATTGAACCTATGGAAGAGTCCGAATGGATCAGTCCTATGGTGGTGCAGGACAAGAAAACAGGTGAAGTGCACATTTGCATCGACTTGCGGAAGTTGAACGATGCCTGCTTGCATGACCCTTTTCCGACCCCGTTTACTGATGAAGTACTTGAAGGGGTGGGTGGCCAGGAGATGTACTCATTCACTGATGGATTCTCTGGCTACCATCAGATTCACATTGCCAAGGAAGATCGCCATAAGACAACTTTCGTTACTGAATGGGGTTACTTTCAGTACACGGTAATGCCGTTTGGTTTGAAGAATGCACTTGCGATATTCTCCCGGTGTAGCTAGGGTTTTCACCCTAGCTTGTGCAAATGAGCACCTACTAAGGAGAAGGGACTCCTTAGTAACAGTTCAATAAACAGTAAATGAAAAGACAATACATTGAAATGGAAATTATTCTAAACATGTGCATGAAACATAAGAGACAAGAAATAATAAATGGTTTTCTTTTGTATTAAAATTTTACCTCAAGGGTAGAGGTTGGTGAAGTTCTTGCAATGATCCAAGAGGGTTGCTCCAAACTCCAATTTTGCTCCTTCCCTTTCTCCAATGGTGGAAATGGGCCAAAAGGGGCACTCAATGATGAAAGTAGCTCAAGGGTGAGCTAGGGTTTCAAGAGTGATTTTGGCAGAGTAAGGGTATATTTGATTGTGGATATGAAATGAGGGGTCTCCATCACCTATTTATAGGTTTTTGGTGGTGGAGTGCTGGCCCATGGTTTTGGGAACCATATGGTTTTGGTAAGCTGTATAGGGTTTTTTCCTCCTTTTTCCTCATTTTTTTTTAATATTTTTTATTCCCTTTTTAGAGGGTTTTTGTTATTTTGGAGGAATTTTGGATAATTTTGGGGGGAAAAAGGGGTTTTTTAGCCTTTTGGAGGCTTTTTAATGGGATTTTAGGGTTCTGAAGGTAAACATGGTAGGAAATATGGACAAATGAGTCATGTAATGGGGTAGATGAGGTAGTGAGCACTATTTGGGTGTTAACAGATTGCCCCCTGATGTGTGAGGGCAGGAGCTCATCGTATGGCCGATAGACATCATAAGTCTTGTATGGTTTTCCAGGGGTGTGGAGAAGAGAAGAAACAAACTGGAGCCCAGAACAACGGTCCCGAACAAACTGCAAAAACTAAAAGTACATAACCTCAATAATGGATGAGGAATAATCTGATCATATGGACGAGGCGGGCATTCCCATGCTCGTATCAAGATATAGAACAATAATAACAATGGGGTCCAAAATATGGGGACCTGATATATATATGGCCTCAAATAATGAATGAGGAAGAATTTCAATATATGGATGAGGCGAGCATACCCATGCTCGTATCAAGATACATAAAAAATAACAGTGAGGCCCGAAAAAGGGTACCTGTAGGATACATAGAGAACAACTGTGTACATCATAAGAGTCCAGAGGGGACACAAATCTGGGACATACTGCTGGGATGACCATGTCTGAGCTGAAGGACTGATACACTGGAATGACAACAGTGCTACTGAGTGTGGTACCAAAGGAACTGATGAGCTGCTGGATCATAGTGACAAGAGGTCACACTCTCAATGGTACACTAAACTGGAACGGAACTGAGTACTCAAGGAAGCATATAACTGGATGGATTCTGAATACAATCACCAACGCAACCCGGAAATCCACGGGAACATATAACTGGG
The DNA here is from genome assembly GCA_027924585.1 of Larix kaempferi. NCBI lineage: Eukaryota > Viridiplantae > Streptophyta > Pinopsida > Pinales > Pinaceae > Larix > Larix kaempferi. The sequence goes on from BSBM01002326.1 coordinate 58,530, forward strand.
CGTTCCGAAGTGACTCACCAATGTGCTAGAGTCGGGGGAGATTCGGGGTCTTCGACCAATAACTGAATGGATATAAACCCTGCGTGATTCTCAACGATGAGATCAAGGTGTTGAAGTTGAGCATGTGAGAAAAAACCACTTGGAGAGGCACTGATGAATCCTCTCAAAATGGTCCGTAGGCACTCACCACAGATGGTGATGGGTTCAAGGTGCAGGGACCTCTGGGTCTATCCTCTGGAATAGAGGGGCTGTCGTCGACAGAGGGAGACCTGCAACTAGCAAGGCAATGATGTTTCCTTGATAGGAGCACAAGGTGGAGAACCGAAGTGTGAGAGTACTGATGGTAGGACTGGCATACTATGGGGGATAACTGGGCAAGCAGAGTGGGTGGACTCAAACTTCCTTTGTTCAGAGTATGATGGCGGGGATGATCGGGCAGCATATGAAACTGACTGATGGGAAAGGGATCATAGCTGTAATGGATCAAGGATAGTGACTGGGATGAGGAATTCTCAGGCTGGTGTAACATGGCAAGAGACTGCAGACTACTCTGAACAAAGGCGACCTGATTGGGGGTGCTGCCGAGATGATCGATCATAGTGCCAGGAGGCACGGGATGACTTCTTCATGGGTTAAGGAACTAGAAGAAGTGTGTGTAAAATGATACTGTCGTGTGGATTTATACGAGCCCAGGACAGTTCATGCTCGTGATTGCTTTCAATTTTAAGGAGTCTGAAAGCGATAAGAAGACTCTGAAAGAATGGAATGGTACTGTCATGTGGATTTGTACGAGCCCAAGACAGTTCATGCTCGTGGTTGCTTTCAATTTTAGAGAGTCTAAAAGCGATAAGAAGACTCCAGGGGGTTGCTTTTTCGTGTGTTAGTCTCCAAGGCCCAAAGAAACATAAAAGGATGCAATGAAGAACTCTTCAAGCCAGTGTGACTAGAGTATTCCTTTTTCATAATTAGTCTACCAGGTCCGTAAAAGGGTTAAACTTATACCAGATAGACGCCCTTTCAGGTACTTTAACGAGCATGAAAGGAAGAAAGATTTCTCGGTGATATTTTCATTGTTTTAGGAGTCAGAAAAGAGCTTAACAGAAACTCCCTAAGTGCCTTTTTTGTAAAGGACTTGTCCGGCCCGAAAAAGGGATAAAATTATACCGAACAAAAGGAATGGCCAGGCAAGGAGGAAGTGCTCAATCAAGGAACATTTATGATGACCAAGAACGAGGGTAGGGGGAAAAATGGTGGGCCTCCTTGCGGGGTAATGAATGGTGGCAAAATAACGAAATAATTGCAGTATGACAGGAGTGAATGGCTCATGTAAAAATGTGGAACAATTCGATGGCGATCGATGTGGTGCGCAAACTGAGGCAGCAAGGTGTCGGGACACAATGTTGAAACTGTACCAAGTGAGAGCGAGAAATGATCTCAAGCATCATCACGAGCTCGGAAAAATGAATCCGGCGATATAAAGAGTGTCAAAAACGGATAACGGTCGATGTGGCACGCAAACTGAGGTGACGGGGGGTGTTTTTGGAAAAAAACCCAAAAAATATGGGGGTGAGAGCGAGAAATGATCTCAAGAATCATCACCGGCTCAGAAAAATGAATTCGATGATATAAAATATGCAAAAAATGGAAAGCAGCCGAAGTGGCATACAAACCGAGGCGACTAGTGGCGTCTAAAAAATGTGCAAAAAATGACATGGAAAAAATAAGAAAACGAGTTGACCATCATGACGGTCTCGTCATGCTGATTCCAGTGGTGGAAACAGTTCGAAAAATGGACTCCGTATGGGTTCAGAATGGCCAAAACAAGAAAAAGTCAACGGACTATAAATAGTGAGTGGGTCCAACATGACAAGTGTCATTTGTACTTGTTGACTTTGACTAGTGATCAGAGTTGACCAGAGCTTAGTTGGTGTTTCTGGATGATCCGATCGGCCGATTTCAGATCCGGGAGATACAGGTATTCTGTCAAACTCATACCTGCATGTTTTTTAGGTTCGGGGGGTGGGTAGTGGGTCCGAGGGGGTATTTGTACGGTCCACGTGGGGTGGACCGTGGGTTTGTAGGAGGGAGCCGCGGTCGGAGACCGCGGGTTCCATGGCGGATGACGTGCGTGGAGACCGCAGGGTTGGGGTCAGAACACACGGTCTGGGACCGCGTATTTCGAGGCTAGACACGCGGTTTGGTACCGCGTGTTCGGCCCCGACAGACGCGGTTTCAGATCGCGACTGTATCCCAGATAGCCGCAGTCAGAAACTGCGGCAAGGGGCCCAAAAGCTGCGATTGGGATTGAGCGGTTAGGGCTCTAGGGGGGGGCAGGGTTTATTTCTTTGACATGAGTCTGATGAGTTTTCCTTGCGTGTTTAACAGGATGCCGCTGGCACTATGGAGAGAGCGGGAGATCCCGGATGAGATAGTGACTGTCATCTGGGAGGAGCGTCATGTGCGGTCGGTGTTGGGATTGTGCTGACTGCTGAAGTTCGCGTAGGTACCTATGATACAGTCAACAGGGTTGCTGCTGAACAGGTTAGTGAGTTTCTGGGAGCCAAACATATAGGCATTCAGGGTGCAGGGTGAGAGGGTGGACCTCACCCTGATAGATGTATATTTCTTGATGGGGTTGCCCTATCTGGGTAGGGTGGCGGATACGCAGCCATGAGTATCTGCAGATGTAGATATGGAGGACATGCTGGAGCGGTATTGTGTTCAAGAGGCTAGGGTGCATAGGAATGCACTCCGGGTAGTGGACCTACAGGAGCCGGCCGTACAGGCTATTGCATCATGTGTGGTTCATGTGTTGGGATCCCAGTCACCTGAAAAGGTGTCCGGGGGTCATATGCAGCTAGTGGTGCGCGTACTGGATGGTGCCTACTATGCGTGGGGTCAAATGTTCATCACCTGTGTTCAGTGGCAGCTGACATCGGCGAAGGAATCTGACAAGGGATTCTGTTACGGATCCTTTCTATGTGCGTTCTTTATGGAGCGGGTACCGACACTGTGATTGCGGGTACCGGTCAGGGTAGGAGGGCTGAGGGAGCCACGCATGGTGCGGTGGGGAGAGATGATGTGCTGCCGGGGTGGCGGTGAGGTGGGTAGATAATTTACCCAGGAGTTATACCTGCAGTGGCTACAGATGCCACTGCCACTGGATGACTACTCGTATAGGGATATGGACTACACCGGGGACCCAAAGGCACCACGGGCACCAGGATAGGCATGGGGACCAAATGGTACGTATTGATTTACTTGCATGTTATGGATGTCAAGATTTTTGTATGATGTGTGTTATGATGTATACTGTTACTGATTGATGTGTGATCTACAGATGTGGGTCCGAGACCACCGCCAGGGCATGTGGTGGTACCAGCCCTGCCAGGCCGAGGCGAGGTGCGTCGACGGGACACAGAGGGGACTTTGGAGTCCATACGGGTGCTTCTGGATCGATTGCTAGTTGGAGTGACCGACGAGGGGTGGCGGGACGTGGATCCCGATGTGATTCAGGACTGTATGAGGGCACCACGGGAATTCCGGTCGATCACGATCTGGGTGGCTATCCTGGAGGACAAGGGTTGGGCACAAGAGCCCGTAGGGGATGAGGAGTTGCTTGAGGAGGAGCGAGGGGAGGACTCAGAGGTAGCTGATGCAGGAAGTGATGCAGGGTATGACTCTCATTAGGGAGTGTAGGGGACTCCCCCCCACGTTTTGTAGCTCCGGCATGTATCTTATGAGATGTATAGATATTTTTTGTGTATAGATGAGTACGGGGGTACTCAAGACATGTGTAGCATATGGACATGTATTTTTTGATATATATATATATGCACGTGGATGCACCTTTTTGCGATGATGTTTTAGTTGTATGCACGTGGATGCGCTAATGGGTTGTTGTATGTTTGTACTGCACGTGGATGCAAGTATCATAGGGTGATGGGCACATGGATGCCCCTTGTGTATTATATGTGATGCTTTGCACATGGATGCAATAGTAGGATTAGGCACGTGGATGCCCCTGTATATGAATGTGTTTTTAGTTTTTATTGCATGTGGATGCAAATGTTGATGTGATGATAGGCACGTGGATGCCCCTTGCAATCTTTTTGGGTTTTTATATATTTTTGATGAGATGTTATGTGATGATGATGCATGATGGAGGTTTTACATGGTGTGATTGATGTGCCAATCTAGGATGTTAGCCATTTGATCTTTGACACTATTTTGAGCTCTTGGGACATGGGTGAATGTTATGGATTCAAACTGTCGGCTGAGTTGTTTTGTGCGCAGGAATTTTCTAAAGAGGAAAGGATCACGCACCTGGTAGCAGTTGTTGAGCTGGGAGACAAGTAACTGGGAGTCAAGGAACACATGAAGGTGACAAATGCTCATCTGGAGGGTAGCAGTCAGGAGACCGGTCATAGCATCATACTCCACCTGGTTATTGGTAGCAGTGCCTATACATATTCCGTAAAGGTGAATCAAGTCGTGTGAAGGGGAATATAAGACCCATGCTGCAGAAGCCAGGGGTGGAGACCAGCGGCTTGCTCCATCAGCGAAGCCAATGTAATGAGGTGGAAGAGGGTCCATCTGTGATCATGCAAAAATGATGAATGTAAGATCGCGGTAAAAAAGGTGAAAAAAAAAAGAGAGAAAACTGTACAATGCGGACCAATGGGGCCGCGAGTTATTCTAAGGATAGAAACGCTTAAGATACAACCCATTACGGGGGTTGCGCAAAGGGTGACCTTTTGAGTCAGTTAAAATGTATGCCCCCTTGCCGAGACATGTCTGCACGATGTAAGGGCCTTGCCACATGGATTCAAACTTTCCTTTGCCAGTTTTGTCATCGGCCTGGTCATAGGCGAGGACGAGGTCCCCTTCATGGAAAATTCGAGGGTGTACATGTTTGTCATAACCAGCCTTGGAGAGTTTCTTGGCGGCTTCAATGGTCTGGAGAGTGGCACGACGATCTTCATCAGCTTGTTTGAGGGATAGCAGACATTGCTCAAGTGGGGAGGTGTCGGGGAGAAGCTTGACGGTGATGTGTAAGGCAGGTATCTGACACTCGATGGGGAGGACAAACTCTACACCGTGAACTAAATGAAACGGGGTAAAACCAGTGGCGGTCTTGGTAGAGGTACGGTAAGCCCATAAGGCAGGGAACAACATGTGGTGCCAATTGGACTTATTCCGGTCAACAGTGCGTTGAAGGATGGTTTTGAGAATTTTGTTAATGGCCTCTACTTGGCCGTTCCCTTGGGGGTAGTAAGCAGAGGAATATTGATGTTCAAACTTGAGGAGGGTGGATAACTCGTGCCAAACGGAATCTTCAAAGTGTGAACCATGGTCTGAGACCAACTGTTTAGGAATCCCGAATCGAGTGATAATGTGGTTAAAAAAGAAACGGACAATGGTGTCAGCGGTACAATTGAAAGTGGGCATAGCTTCGGCCCATTTGGTGAATTAATTGACGGCGACAATGATGTATTTATGGCCATTGGCAGATGGGGGTCTACACTCCATGAAGTCGATGGCCCACTTACAAAATGGACCAACGGTGACGACTGGGTGTAATGGAGCAGGTGGTGTCCGGGCCTTGGAGGAAAAAGTTGGAAATTATGGCAATGCTTGACCACAGTGATGCAGTGGGTGAAAAGTGTTGGCCAGAAGTATCCGGCGCGGATGACCTTTTGGGTGGTGGCCATCCCAGAGAAATGGCCGCCGCAGGCACCGCTATGACAGTCATTGAGGACATGTTCATCTTCCTCGTGTGTAAGGCAACGACGAAGAATCGTGTAGACCCCTCGCCGGTAAAGGACATCGCCTAAGAGGAGATATCGAGAGGCCTGGTGATGGACACGACGACGTCCATCATGATTGATGTTGGGTCTGAACTTCTGTGTGCGAAGGTATAACAAAATATCACCGTACCATGGGTCATCAGATGAGATGGTGAACAAGTGATTGTCGGGTAACTCATCGGACATTTGTGGGGATGACAGAAGGGAAGGGAGATCGGTGATGAGGTGGGAAAGCGCGAGGGCTTTAGTGCTCTTAGGGGTTCTGAAAGTGAGGTCATATTCCTGGAGGATAATGACCCATTTAGCAACACGACCTTGTAGGAGCCACCGGGTGAGGAGATAGACCGTAGGGTTGGATTTAGCGACAACTGTGGTACGACTGAGCAGAATGTAGTGTCGCAATTTTTGGACGGAAAAGATTACAGCTAGGGCTAATATTTCCTCGTATGGGTAACGTAGGGGTGGTCCAGACAAGGTCTGGTTGACGTAATAAATGACATACTCTTGGTGAGATGCATCTTCTTGAACCAAGACTTCGGACACAGCATGTGCGGATGCCGAGACGTAAAGGATGAAATCCTGAGAGAAATCCGGAGGGGAGATCAAGGGGGCTTGTGTGAGAGCTTTCTTGAGGGCTTTGAATGCATCTTCTACTTGCTCATCCCAAACAAAGGGTATGTGGGTACGAAGCAGGTGTAAGAATCCATGAAATTTGGTGGCGTAATCAGGAACGAAGCGATGAAGGAAATTGGATCGCCCCTGCAGACTTTGGAGCTGTCGAAGCGTGCGAGGAGAGGGAAGGTCTAAAATGGATTGAACCTTCAGGGGATCGACAACAATTCCTTTCTGGGAAACAATGAAACCCAACAATCGGCCTGCCGAAACGCAAAAGGCATGCTTGTGTGGGTTCAAGTGGATTTTATATTTGCGACAACGCAGGAAAACTTGCCGGAGGTCGTTAAGGTGGTTTGATCGTTTCCGGGAACGAGCTGTAAGGTCATCAAGATAGACTAGTAAGATATGGACCAAGTCATGAAAACAATAGGTCATGTCCCACAGGAAGGTGGCACCGACATTTTTGAGGCCGAAAGGCATGACGCGATAGGAAAAGGTGCCCCATGGGGTGGTAAAAGCAGTCTTTTACTGATCATCCTTTCGGATCTAATCTGGTTGTATCTGGAAAAATTGTCCATGAAAGAGAGGACTTCATGCCCCGCACACGCATAGATGAGTTGGTCAATAAATGGCGTGGGAAAGTTGTCCTTGGGACAAGCTCGGTTTAAATCACGGAAGTCAATACATACTCTAATGGTGCCTTGTTTTTTGTTAACTGGAACGGGGTTTGAAACCCAGGTGGTATAAGCAATAGGATAAATGAATCCTGCTTTGCGAAGTTTCTCGACCTCGGCTTTAACAGTGGGTAGCTTGGAAGGATGAATGGGACACTGTTTCTGACGAACGGGGGGTACATCAGGCCATGTGTCAATGTGGTGCTCTATAATGGCGGGGTCAAGACCAGGCATTTCGGTATAGGACCAGGCAAAGACATCACGGAATTCTTGGAAGAGTTTTTTGTACTCCTCAATCTCAGACTCACTGCAGGAGGCTCCTAAAGTGATGAGTTCAGGGGAACCTCCTGGGGCAGAGATATCTATGTGGATAACGGGAGAGATGTTGGGCATGTTACCTTCCTCAAAGGCATCAGGAGCAGGAATAGGATCCTTAAACCAGTCGACTTTGGTGGGAAGGAAATCTTTGGACTCAACCGCGAATTCGGTAGCTGTGGTGGAGGAGGAGTCTTCTGGGAGGAAATACGAATGATGGTGCATGTCGTCCCAGGGATAATCCGGGGCAGTGAGAGCCTCTAGAATCTCCTCATCAGTTCGGAATGTTTGAGTTGTCAAATCGGTTGACGAGGGAGTGGTAGTCGAAGAGATCATATAAATGGTATTAATCTCGCTAGATGGGGGGGAGACCGGTGGGTGGATCTCCTCAATTGTGGGGGGCACCGTCTCAAGGTCCAAATTATTCATCTCGTAGAGAGATGCTCTGTAATCTGGGAGATCAGGATAGTGATGTGAGTAGTGGCCGTAAATACTGCATATGGCACAAGGGTGGTTGGTACGCAGTGATTTATCACGAGGCTTGGGGGTTGGGTCGAGTTCGACAACTGGGATGTTGGGATCATCATCAAGCATCTGCATGTGTTCCTGTAATGCAGGTAACTGTGGACATTGGTGAGTCGGATGGCCTAACTCATCGCACAATGAGCATTTGGGGGGAGCACGAGAAACGGGAGGGGGTTTAACTGTCTTGGGAGGAGGTACAGCAGTGTATGGTTGTGGGCCTCTGCCCCCAGTGTGCTTGATAAGAGGGGGGGGATTTGTAGAGGACGAAGGGGTAGTGACACCGGGAGGTGGCTGACTAGTAGTAGCCATGGGTTGCACCGGTTGTAGGACGATGTTTGGTGTCGACGGGGGAACGGGAGGTGAAAGATACCACACGGGTAATCCCAAGGTTAACCTAGGGAGGCCAAGGGTGGCCATAACTGGGTCGCTTACTACTCCTAAGGGAGGGACTAGGAAGGGGATTGTGTGGATGGGTGTAACACCAATGTGGCTAGGTACCAATGGCAGTTTGGGAAACAAGGGTGGTTGATTGTTAGGTGTTTGTGTATTATGGGAAAGGGTACATAGATCAGATACTTTGGGTGCAGATGACGGGGGAGGAATGGATTGGAATGTTGATTTCATCGGTGTATCTGAGTAAACTCCAGGTCCCACGGAGGAAACAAACGAGGTAGTGGCACCATTAATAGGTTGTTCAACCATGGGGAGAACATTTTCGAGTGCAGCGGGGGCATTTGGATCGTAGTAGGTGAGTTGGTCGACCTTGACCACGCGTCCGTCATGGGGGAACATCATGGTACGAAAAACGGAGGAGGCAACCGCCTTCATGGCATACATGTAGCTGTGGCCAAGTAAGAGGTTATAATCAAGTTGGGCATTGATGACCTCTATGTCAATGAGAACAGTTTTTCCAGCCAGCTGGACGGGGACGTTAGCTAATAGGCCTTGGGGTTGAGCCGAATGGCTGTCGTAGGCTCGCAACGCAGTGGTGGATTGCTGGAGAGTAGGGGATCCCAACTTCTGCCAAACGAATGTGTACATAATGCATGTAGAGGCACCTTCATCGATGATGCACCGATGGATGACAAGATTCCGAACGAAAACAGAAACTTGAAACGCTAAAGTGGAAGGCAGGCGTGGTTTGGATTGGACCAAATCGAATGCCATCAGTTGTGAATCATTTGGGTCAATAACATCAATGGCGAAGAGCTTGCGCTATGAAGGACAGTTTTTTAAGACTTCTAACGCGGACATAGCCGCGGGAGATTGGGCTAATTCATCTACAATGTTGTAATTTGACGCAGCACGAGCATTGGGGTTATTGTTAAGATGACGAAGTGGAAAGCGAGGTGCTTTGGAGGCACCATCGAGGGGAGCCGGAGGTATACGTAACGTCTGATCGGTGGGATGAGCGTTAGTGTTTTTGTCAAAGGGAGGGGCTTCAGGGGTGGATCCATATTGGTTTCGACGGGTTTGGAGGTTAACATTAGCTGATGACATCATCAACAAGTGGTGAGTACCTGAGTCGAACATGGGTTGGTCAGGAGCGGCATAAGTGATCTGTTGTTGTGGTGGCATGTTGCCTTGAGGGGGATCCAACAGCTGAGTGTTCACTACGCCTTGAGTTGGTAAGTGGTTTTGCAGTACCATAGGTGGCTGTTGAGGGGGTGGGGGGTTGGGCGGCGCTTGAGGAGCTGCATGCCCTTGGCGATGGGCATCATCAACCCAGAGTTGCCGAGCTCACTCCAAATGTGGGAAAGCATGTGTGTAGTGGCCATAGACCCCGCAAATAGAACAAGGATGGTTAGTTCGCAAGTTAGGGTTTTTGGCCTGCTTGGGTGGCCGATCAGGGTTTTGGTTGGCAAGTGCCGCATTATTGTTGTCTGGGGGATTGGGAGGTTGACGACCTTGGTCTAGAGGAGGGTTGTTCCCATGGTTACAGCCTTTGCCACGGTTTTGCTGGCCCTGTTGGCGCTGATTGTTTTGGTTTTCCTGCTGATTTTGTTGGGTGTATACTTGCCCTTGGGCAGCAGGTGGGTTCTGGGGTTGCGCAGGTGCTGGAGCAGGCTACGGAGGATAATATGTAGGTGGAGGCTGCGCAGGTGATGAATCTTGTGGGGGTTGCTGATATGTCTGCGGAGTGGGTTGTGGGTTAGTCGCAGGGGCTGCCTGTGGCGGGTAATAAGCAGGTTGGGCTTGAGAGGTCACAAGAGCTGGTGCAGCCTGTGGATGGTAATACGGTTGAGGTGCGACTGGGGGGGCATAGCTGGGGGATGAGTGCCCAAAGCACTGAGGTGGACATGAGGGTCCATGGGAATGGTGGTGATGTGCCATGGGAGCATACAAATTGGTCGCATCGAACTGTGATGTAGCTCACGAAAGGTCGGGGCCATGGCTAGGACGTGCTATGGAAAAGGGTTGGGGATGCGAGGCAATACGGCTGATGATGCCGTCTGCGGCATGGGATGCCCCCGGTGCATCGTGTTGGGAGGAATCACCGTGAGGGGCGTCAGGTATGATGGTATAGAGATAACTCAACTGGGCGTATATGAGGTCAAATTGCTGGGCTTTGAGGATGGCCTCTTCTTTAGACTGGGGTCATTTAGATGCCACATCCTTGGCAATGACAGGAAGGAGGGATTTTAGGAACCAATCTAAGAAGATACGGTCATCTAACTTGATTTTGCAGAGGCTACGGCGTCGACGCCACTCATGAATGTGGTCAGTAATGTGGGTAGCCGTGTTCTGTCTGCAAGACAGTAGGATCTCAACTCCCGCATCATAGCGGACAGGTAATTGAAAGCACTGCAGGAAGGTTGAGGCAAGGGAGGTAAAGGTGGCATGGGTCCCATGGGGCTGCTCAATATACCACTTAGCTGCAGAGCCTGTGAAGGTGCGCTGTAACAAACGGAGGTGGACAGAGTCGTCAACTATGGAGTTGGAGGAACACCATAGATGGAAGGACATAATATGGTTCTGGGGGTCCTCACTTGCCTTGCCCTCAAACTTAGGGATGTCAGAGGGGAGCTTGGTGGGCATGTGAGGCCACGCAGGGTCGTGTCTGATAGGATCATTAGTCAGTCTAGCTAGGTCAGGAAGGTTGAGGCTAGCCATGAATGGAAAACTAGTAGAAGGATGTGACATACTAGTGGGTTGGACCATATTGGGGCCAATGCCCCCAAGTGTAGGGGCAGGATTTGGGAGGTTTCCCCCAAGTGTAGGGACGAACGTGGTATGGGACAGTCTTGCACCGCCAAGAGTAGTGTGGGTCACTGATGGAGTGGGAATAGGTATTTCAGCTACTGGAATGGGTGCAGTGATCGGAATGGTAGAGGTGGGCCCCATCGAGGGCATACCCAAAGCAGGTGTGGTAGCTGGTGTGGTGGTGGATGCTCCACCAATGGTCCCTACAAAGAAAGGGGTGGAAGTCACACCAGCCATGGGGCTGGTTGGTGCAGTGTAAATGGGGTTCTCGGACTCTGCCTCAGAATCAGAGGTAAAATAAGGGGTGTCTAGATCGGGTGACGGAGTTCTATGCCGTTGACGAGTGGAGTCAAGGGACAAAGCTCGAGATTTATGATGAGTGGTATCAAGTGATGAAGATCTAAGTCTATGATGGGTGGTGTCAAGTGAACCGTGCTGTGGGGGCTCTCCCCTGCGGCACCGAGAATGTCTCGGGGACTCAATGGTGACAGATGGTGTCAAATATCTGGGGGTTGTGTTGAGTGAAAAACAACTCAAAAACCCTAATGCAACCGAGTGTGCAGAAGGAGAGCTCAAAAAATATGGCACTTAGGCCAACAACCGACTCAAAACACTTACTGTAACAGCTGTGCTACAATAAGTGGAGTATCAACAGAAATGATCAGAATACCAACAAGCAACAGGTTTCCTAAAAAATAAAAATAATGGACTCGCTAGACCAAAAGGAGGTAAGGGAGCATGCAAACACCTAACTAAATAGTATTTTGACTCAACTAGACATATCCTCTATAAGGTGATGAAATCCAAGTCAGACAATATGGATAGGAGAGCCAAGTGGCTAAAGATATCCCCCTACCGGGAGGGACACCGGGTAGTCAATCCTAGAAGAAAATCAACTAAGATACCCCGTTCATGACACGTCCAGAAAAGGTGAATCTACCGTTTGGTCCTTTTACCGCAGTACCCCCATACATGGATACCCTGAGAACTGCGAAAGGTAGCCTTCGGTTACTGAATGGATTGCGGTATTCCACTCAGGCCTCCAGAACTAGTCTGGCAACTTCAACCCTCCTAGGGGAGAGGCCCTCTGATAAACTGGTTGTGACCGTGCCAAAAAATACTAGGGGATTTTGGTTCCCTAATGGACAACAGCTATGTCTCAAGTGTAAGCAACCGAGGGGTGTTATTTCGATGCCTATCCCCCCGATCCTAGCTAACTACAAAAATTCTTATGTGTTCCCCAAGTGGGGTTAGAATGTTGGTTGAGTTAAGTAGTTTTTTTTTTTTTAAGGCTCACTTGAATTAGGTGACAGAGTGTGTGAGTGTGAGGTGATGAACCCAAATAAAAGTGCCACTGGGGGGGCAACTTTCTAACTAAAAATAACAAGACATAATGTAAACTTTAACATGCAAAATTTTCTCTTTTTTAAGTAAAATGATGAAATTTTAAAAAACGATTCTGTAAATGAAACAGAAATAAAAACTGCAGAAAAGGCTGTAAGGAAGTATGGCTACAGGTAGGACAGATGGCTGTGCAGGTGCAGAAAATAGTGCAGCAAAGTGCTGGGTTCAAAACAGGGAAAAAGTGCAGAAAGCTGACCGCGGGTCTGTGGCAAATATTGGCGGTCGGACCGCAGGAAACAAAGCAACAGTCGTGGACAGGTTGCGGGTTTTTGGCTGAAAGATGCAGTCGGACCGCAGGAAACAGGTAAAAAGCCGCAGGCGGGTTGCAGGAAAATGGCTGAAAGCCGCAGGCGGGACGCAGAAAAAAGGCCGACAGACGCAGTCGGGTTGCAGCAAAAGGGCTGAAAGCCGTAGTCGGGATGTGGGAAAAATGCCGAAAGTCGCCGGCGGGTTGCGGGAAAATGGCCGAAAGCTATAGGCGGGACGCAGAAAAAATGCCTAAAGGCACCGACGAGTTGCGGGAAAATGGCTGAAAGCCACAGGCGGGACGCCGAAAAATGGTTAATAGCCACAGTCGGACCATCTCAAACAGGCTAATAGCCGCGGTCAGATCGCAGGTAACAGACTGAAAACGGCCGGCAGGTTTCCGGAAACAGTCTGAGAGCCACGGTCGGATTGCAGGTAAATGCCTGAAAGACGCGGTTGGAACGCAACTGCAGGGGGTAAAAGATGCGGTTTATGGCGGCCGAAAGGGACAGCCGAACAGAAAAATATTGCAGAAAATTAAAACGTCTAAAACTTAAAAAATTATAAGTAGAAATTTTTAAAAAATACAAGTGGAGTCGCCAAAACTGTAGCTAGGGTTTTCACCCTAGCTTGTGCAAATGAGCACCTACTAAGGAGAAGGGACTCCTTAGTAGCAGTTCAATAAACAGTAAATGAAAAGACAATACATTGAAATGGAAATTATTCTAAACATGTGCATGAAACATAAGAGACAAGAAATAATAAATTGTTTTCTTTTGTATTAAAATTTTACCTCAAGGGTAGAGGTTGGTGAAGTTCTTGCAATGATCCAAGAGGGTTGCTCCAAACTCCAATTTTGCTCCTTCCCTTTCTCCAATGGTGGAAATGGGCCAAAAGGGGCACTCAATGATGAAAGTAGCTCAAGGGTGAGCTAGGGTTTCGAGAGTGATTTTGGCAGAGTAAGGGTATACTTGATTGTGGATATGAAATGAGGGGTCTCCATCACCTATTTATAGGTTTTTGGTGGTGGAGTGCTGGCCCATGGTTTTGGGAACCATATGGTTTAGGTCAGCTGTATAGGGTTTTTTCCTCTTTTTCCTCTTTTTTTATATATTTTTTATTCCCTTTTTAGAGGGTTTTTGCTATTTTGGAGGAATTTTGGATAACTTTGGGGGGAAAAAGGGGTTTTTTAGCCTTTTGGAGGCTTTTTGATGATTTTGTGGCCTTTTGGAGGCTTTTTGGGCCTTTTGGATGCTTTTTAATGGGATTTTAGGGTTCTGAAGGTAAATATGGTAGGAAATATGGACAAATGAGTCATGTAATGGGGTAGATGAGGTAGTGAGCACTTTTTGGGTGTTAACACCCGGGTCGTTGTTGCCACAGTCAAATATTTTATTCATAAATTTTTGCAGGTATATATGGATGATTATACAGTTTATGGGTTGATTCGTGATCATCTGGCCTATCTGCGGTTAATGCTTGAGCGATGCTGACAGCACCAGATATCGCTGAACTTGAAGAAATGTATTTTTTGTGCACCATTTGGGATATTGCTGGGTCATATCGTGTGTAAATAGGGATTGCTGGTTGATCCCACTAAAATTGCGCTCATTTTGGGGTTGCAACCGCCAACCACCATTAAGCAATTGCGAGCGACTTTGGGTCATACGGGAAATTATCGCAAGTTTATCAGGGGTTATGCTGCGATTACTGCCCCTATGGAAAAGTTGTTGAAGAAGGACACGGCATTCCAGTGGATCCTGGAATGTCAGGATAGCTTCGAAACGCTCAAGGCGAAGATGGCATTGGCACCGATCTTGGTCTTTCCAGACTGGAGTAAGGAATTCCATGTCCATGTTGATGCTTCATCGATTGTATTGGGTGTTGTGTTGGCTCAACCTGGAGAAGGCGACATTGATCATCCTATTTATTTTGCCAGTCGAAAGTTGTCCTCTGCAGAACCAAATTACACTACCATGGAACGAGAAGGTTTGGCCATGGTTTATGCGTTGCAGAAATTCAGGCATTATTTGTTGGGTGGACACTTTAAAATGTTCACTGATCATTCTGCATTGAAATACTTGGTCAATAAGCCTGTGTTGGGGGGGAAGATATGCTGTTGGCTAATTTTGTTTTAGGAGTTTGATTTTGAGGTCATTGTGAAACCAGGACGGTTGAATGCTAGACCAGGTTATTTATCACGGATTGACATAGGGGAGGAACCGACTAATATTGAAGATGGGTTGCCGGTGCCCAACTATTTAAGGTTGACGTTGTTGATAACTATTTTGATGAAATCATCCAGTTTCTGACAACGGGCACTACACCAGATGAGTTCACCACCTGTCAGAAGAAGCAGTTGGTTGTCAAGGCTGCAGACTTCCAGCTAATCGTGGGAGAGTTGTATAAATTGGGCGCTGATGAGATATTGCGCAGATGTGTCTTGCTGCATGAGCAAGCATTGATACTGGCTGAAGCACATGGAGGAGTAATGGGAGGACACTATGGCGGTCGGGCGACTGCTAGGAAGGTACTACGTGCAGGGCTTTTGTGGCCCACATTACATAATGATGCGACAGACTATGCGTGGTCTTGTGATGTTTGTCAGCGAATTGGCAAGCCGTCTAGACGCGACGAGATGCCGCTACTACCTCAAGTGACATTGCAACCATTTGACAAATGGGCTGTGGATTTTCTCGGGCCGATCACTCCACCAGGGAAACATACGGGTGCGTGGTACATTATGATGACGACAAAATATTTGACTTGATGGACCGAGGCGACACTCGTAGTTGATTGTTCCGCAACAACGGCTGCTTGATTTTTGTTTGATCACATTATCACCCATTTCAGCTGCCCTAAGATTTTGTTGAGTGATCAAGGCAACCACTTTCTTAATCGCACCAT
This sequence comes from Larix kaempferi, assembly GCA_027924585.1. NCBI lineage: Eukaryota > Viridiplantae > Streptophyta > Pinopsida > Pinales > Pinaceae > Larix > Larix kaempferi. Next base: position 74,230 of record BSBM01002326.1, read on the forward strand.
TAGCACATTGACGGAGGAGTTGCAGATACAGCATAAGAAGAGTACACCCTATCACCCATAGGCGAATGGGACGGTGGAGGCGTTTAACAAGGTATTGGAGCATGCGTTGAAAAAGGTGTGCAATGCGAACCATGATGATTGGGATTTGAAAATCCCAGCAGTGTTGTGGGCCTATCGCACCACATGTAAAAGGTTGACTGGTCAAACACCTTTTAAGCTGGTATATGGGAAGGAAGCGATTATTCCAATGGAGTACATTGTTCCAAGTTTGTGGGTTGCGGCTGTTATGGGTATGGATGATGTCGTAGCATTACATGAACGTCTAGCGCAATTGGTGTAGCTGGAAGATGATCGATTTATCGCTGGATTTCACCAAGGGGTGGAGAAGGATCACCAGAAGGCATGGCATGATCTCCACATCAAAAGTAAACAGTTTCAGCAAGGCGACTTGGTGCTATTGTATGACAACAAGTTTATGAAACATCCCGAAAAATTGCAGATGCATTAGATGGGTCCATATCGCATGAGTAGTATTACTTCAGGAGGAGCAGTTCAGTTGCAGCAGTTGGATGGGGCGATACTCCCCAAGCAGGTAAATGGTCACAGGCTGAAGCCCTATCGGTCGGGCTTGGAACAGTGCGATGCCTGAGTCTCATCGGGGAAAAAAAAAGGAAAAAAAAAGAGAGAGTGTGTGTTGCAGGCTGCTTAATGGCAGATGGCACACCAACAGAAGAAGGAATGTGGAAGTAGGGAGGCTTGTGCCGTAAGTTTGGAGTAGTCAGAGACACATGGAAGCGTTGCGACCAGGTCAAATCAGTAATAAATGCCAAAATTTTAGACAATTAATTAATGACACTGTTCGAATGATGGGCATTAATGGCGGATCCAGCCGATCAGTGGACAGGCTTGACGGTGGATTTGCATCATTAATACATGATTTGATTGAGTTAATGCATGACTTAGTAATGATTACAGGGGATTTGGGTAGCTGCTATAAATATGGCCTAGCATCGGTCGGAAGAAACCAAGGAATTAGTAAGAAGTGTTGTTTTAGAGTGTTGTAGTGATTTGAGCCAGTTGCTGTTAAGTATATAATGAGGAGTGTTGAGGTATGCCAGGTGAACTAGAGACAGTGGAAATTAGCAGTGAAGTGGAGTCTCCCTTCGTTTTGGTCGCTATAGAGAAAGAAATTGTGTCCTCGGACGCTGCTGATCTTGGAGCCGAGGTTTCCAACATGCTAGTGGGAGAATCTGTAATTGCCAAGATGCGATGGGGAGGTCCACATTCGTAGTCCCCGCAGAGTAAGAGGGTGCTCCGGTCCTCTTCTGCGATGGAGGGTGAAGCTCCGGAGCAGGTGGGGCAGTCCAGTCACCCCATTCGTCCATCTTCCCAATGGTTGGGACAGTCAACTAGTAATATCCTTGGTTACATCCCTCCTGTTCAGCCAGATGCTACCTCGCGTAAGATAAACCTGAGACAAAAATACAGCGTGAAGATGCCTGCACTCCCGACTGGGATGGAGTAGCTGCAAAGATCAGGCGGTACTCATGGGCATTAAGATCCTATCCTGTAAGGTAATTAGGGGAGGTCTCCCTAACCAATGTAATTCAGGAATAGTTGCTTGTGTAGAGCAATGTGTGGAAGGAGTCCAGATGAACTAGTCCCTATATCTCTTGAATCAACTGATGGAGGACGTCGCAGTGGTCCAATTGGGTAGAGGCGCTTTTTCATATAGTTGGATGTTGCCGCTAATTGCTTTAGTTTCCTGGAAAGAGCCCGACACTTACCAGGGCATGGACTGCCCAGCTGCAGCGAAACGACGAGGGACGCGTTATCAAAATCTATGGCATGTACGAGAGCTCGAGCAAATCTGGGAGTGCCAATTGCAGTTTTGGCTATATTCGAAAATGCTTTGTGCCGCAGCAACACAAGTCCCACGAATATATGAAGATATTGTGGCACGGTTCAAACCCGTCATGGCATTTGCAATATAGCCAAGTGTCATACATATACAAGCTCGCCGTGATATTGATCAACAATGGTTGCAGACCAAGTATAAGGTGACAACGGAAGATTTGGAGGTTATTGTGACTGAGTGGCCAGAGGCCTGGCGACAACCCATGAGTTTAGTAGAGATTGACGCTGGAGGTCCGCCGTTGGGTCCTCAGGATCGAGTATCAGCGTAGGATCAGTTGAGTCATCATGATTCTGATCACAAGTCGACCAGAACACCAACAATGGATGATAGTGACCACGCTCTTGAAGAAAATCGGTCAAAATGGCACCAAGAGCATGCAAACGATCAATGGGATGTCTTCACCTGTGGAAGCACAGTTGGGCTTGTTAATGATAGCCCTCAACCATGCAGCCATAGTGGCTGTCGACAAGATGTCCCTCAAGGCGGAGGAGGGTTTCTCTGTGATCACTGCTCATATGGATTCTTTGTGTAATGCGGTTTTAAAAAAGGAACTTGGAGATGTACCCATGCAGGAAACAACCATAATTTGCACCATGCCTTGGGGTCCAGAATATCAACATTCCCTCGACTGCAGTTGTGACCGATAGCGAGGATTTGTAAAATTTGCTGCAGACGGTTGCCCAGGTGACTGTCAATGTTAATGAACCACTGGCGATAGCATCGGCAACAATGCAGAGGGTCGCCTCCCGAGAAATGGTGGATAGAATGCATGAAATCAGCTAGAGCTATCAACACTTGGAGGCAAGCGAGGAAGCTGCAACCACTGCTATTGACGAGCTTACAAGCAGGGTTGCTACAGCGCAAAAAACATTGGATGACCTTGAAGCCGACATTAAGAAGGAGCGGGCCGAGAAGGCTCGCGCACTTGAAGAACTTAAAAAGGATCAGGATTTCTTATCATAGAGAAGACCCATCTGTGGGACTACAACGTGAAGTTAGAGATGATGATTTGTGATGCATGCCAGCATACGCCAGAGCCCATTCCCGAGACCGACGTGCTCGAATGGGTGTAGAGACTGGGAGCTGCCATTGTTTAGTTGCGACAGGAGAATGACATGTTGAAGGCCCAACTGAAATCGGGTACGCCTCAGGCCGAGGTGGATGAATAATGAAGGGCACTCAAGGAAGTTGCCACCTAGATGGAGGAGCTGGAAACACAGGCAACTAGGCTCACAACCGACATGGTACAATTTTGGGGCTGCATTGTTCACGATGAGCAAGTTGAACAGCTCACTAAATCTCGGTAGGAAGTAGAGGGTCAAGTAGCCACATTAAAGGCTGTGATGAGAACCCCGCCACCAATGGAGCAATTTTCTAAGTCACACGAGCTGAAGGACTTGCAACAATGGGTCACCAAGGCTGATGAACGACAGAAGACATGTGTGGACCAGTTGGAAGAATTCCAGGACATTGGCGGGAAACTGATGCTGCAAGCCAGTGAATCTCTACAAGTAGTACAGAAGTATCGACAGCAAGTCATGGACAAGCTTACTGATCACCCATCTGCAGATGATGTGATCAATAGTCAGGCAACGACTACGGATGCCCAGGAGCTGGTACGAAATGTTGAACAGCCGTATAGACTTCAAAGTAAATACCACAACGTGTATGGTGTCCAACAGTTGACATGGCTCGAGGGTGAGCCACAATATTGTGCTGGGGGCCTGTTGTCAGGCGGTTCGATGAGGAAATGTTGCAGTATTGCCGATGCTGCGACACATCAGATGAGGGTGCGTAAGGAGTATTTTGTGTTAAAGTATACCGCAGTTGGTGGGTTTTGGGTCACTTGGACCATATGTTATGTAATGTTGAGTCAATTGTACCGCGGTATGCGGGTTTTCGGGTAATTTGGACCAAGTAAGTTATATATTGGGTCATTTTTCCATAGTGTCGGTTAGGAAGTCGTTAGTAAGTGGACAAACATTGTAATGGAAGAAGCCTATAAATAGATGAGAGTTGTAAGTGTTAGATATACATAGATAGTGATAGAGACAAGCAAGGAAAGGGAGAAGGATATGTATGTGGACAGAGATCTGTGTTTTGCTTCTAGTATACGGCTATGACAGTAATATAATGATGATGTTTTCGTATGATATTTGTGCAATGTTGCAATATATGAATGTTGTTATATTTTCTTGATGCAATGTCTGCTTACTGTGCCATGATGCAAAATGCTGCGATTAAGTAATATGTTATAACTCCATGTCGAATGTTTAAAGTTTATGTTTAAGTACCGCAATAGAGTTAGTCCCTGTAGCCACAACTCGCCTCCTCCCTCGGCGAAAACATGGTTCTGTCTGCTCTTCCTGGATGCCTAGGGTGAGACCTCATCCACTCTACGGGTGTTGCTGGGCGGGCTCAAACCTGCCCGGGCTGGTGCCCAGAGAGACTGCAGTATGTGTCGACAATGAGGTGAACCCCTGTCGACCAAGGTCGTGTTGGTCAACAGTGGCTCCGACATTTTTAAGGCTGAAGGGCATTTTCCAGTACGCGAATGTATCCCAAGGACAAATAAAAGCAGTCTTATGTTGGTCCTTGGGTTTTATCTGTATCTGAATATATCTTGAAAAGCCGTCCATAAATTAAAAAACTTCGCTTCCCGCACAAGCATCCAAGATCTGATCTATGAACGGAGTGGGGAAATTGTCTTTCGGACATGCACGGTTCAGGTCTCTAAAATCAGTGCACACACAGATAGTTCCCTACTTCTTATCCACAGGAACGGGATTCAACACCCATTTGGTAAAGGGAACTGGGTAGATAAAACCAGCCTTAAGCAGTTTCTCCACCTTTGCCTTGATTACGGATTCCTTTCTAGGGTTCACAACATGAATACGTTGCCGAACCGGCTTAGAATTAGGATATGTTCTAATTTCGTGTTCGACGATGTTGGGGTCTATTCCTGGCATCTCCTCATATGACCAGGCGAAAGCTTCCCGAAATTCCTTAAACAATTCGGTGTAAATGCGAACCTCCTTAGAAGAGCAATCAACACTAATGTAAAGGTTCTCAAACTTTCGGGTGTACGAGAAATGTTGATCGGTAGGGTAGGGGATATATTATCCATGTTCCCCTCTATGTAAATCCCATGTGAATCTCAAGGAACCACAGGGTGACCAACCATGTCAGCAAGAGTCATCTTGAACTCTTCTTGCTCGATAAGATCAAGGTTGGGAAGAAAATAGGAGTGATGATGCATGTCTTCCAAAGGTCTTTCACTACCACACATGGCCTCAACAATAGCTTTATTCAAAGGTAAAGTACTGTCAAGACAATTGTACAAACAAGATGAGTTGACTGCCCACATGGGAAGCATAACGGGATCTTCTTCTTCTTCCTGTGAAGAGGAGAGATCTGGTTCTACCATGGCTTGTTGAATATCTTGATATGCAAGCTCAGCAGCAGATAGTGGCATAGCCATTCCAACATGCGCAATGTCTCCAGACATAGAACTTGTGGATGGTAAGGTCCATGGATCATCAAAATATGAAGTCCGGAATGGTACATTATTCAATGGAGGAGGCGCATTATTGAAAATGGTTCCAATAAAAGCAATTGGTGCAGCGAAATCAAAAGATCCCATCAATGAGGGGTACAATCCTACACCAATGTTCCCAGTTGTCGACTGAGAATCTTTGACTTGGGGGACAACAGGTCCCATGGATGTTGTGGAATAGGGACTAACGAAATCTAGCTGGTCGATCGTCACAATCTTGCCTTCATGTGGAAAGCAAATAATTCTGAATACAGAGGACACGACCGCTCTCATAGTGTAAATCCAATTCCTACCTAGGAGAAGGTTGTAGTCGATGGGTGCATCAACCACCTCGACTTCAATAGGCACGAATTTTCCACCCAAGCGAACAACAAGGGAAGGGACAATACCATGCAGCTTAAACGACCAACCGTCAAATGCAGTGAGCATGGTCATAGACTTAGATAAGGGAGGAGAGCCAAGAGATTTACAACAAGATAAAGACATCACTGACGTAGAAGCACCTTCGTCAATGACCATTCTTTTGACAACATTCTGTAGGCACCCCACATGGACTTGAAAATCCACATGGTAAGGTAAGCAAGGTTGGATGTTAGTAGTATCAAACTTGATGATGTTAGGACTTCCCCCATCCTGAACTCCTAACGCACACAAAAGGGCATGCCTTTGAGAAGGACATGCCTGTAAAACCTCAAGAGCCGACATGGCACATGGAGTTTGACCCAAATCTTCTATAATAGAGTAGTTCTGGGCGGCTAGAGCATTGGGATTATGCGATGAGCACTTGAGAACACCTTTCGGTATCTGTGGCATAGTAGTGGTATTATCGATATGGAAAGAGGTATCAGGAGGAGGAGGCTCATCCCCCATGTTCGGTTGTGGTGCATCATAATAACGTTGGCGGGTAGCAACACTAACCTCTGATTTAACCATATTCACGCATCCAAAATCACTGGTATCAGTAGCGAGATCATTCAAAGCCATATTTTGATGATGTGGAAGGGTATCTGTCAACACAGCTGGGTTCTGTGCAAGATGCTTCGATGCTTCTTCAATCCAAGGACACAAGTGAGTAAGATGATCTTCCCCACAAAGCTTGCAAGGGAATTTCACCTTACGCCTAGGTTTACGGTCCCCACTGGAATTTTCGCCATCCCGAGGAGGGTTGGCGTTCTCTTTCTGAGGAGTATTAAAATTACTACCATTTTTCCCATTATTTCCACCCTTGTGATTATTTCTCCCCTTCTTCTTAGCACCAGGCTGCTGGTTACCCAATGGGTTCGCCGATTGCATAACATGTACATCGGACGATGGGGTGGAAGTGGACAAGGTGTGAACCTATCCGGGAGTAGATTGGTTAAGTGACAAATTTTTCATTTGATTAGCAACCAGATCTACAGGTCAAGTACTTGCGGATCCAACAATGCCATCAGCATGTGGTCTAGGAACTGGCTTAGGTTCATGTCGTGATCGCGGTGCGTCAGGAATAATGTCATACAGGATGCTAGATTGAGCATAGAGTAAATCTAGATATTGGACTTTTAATATAGCTTGTTTCTCAGCCGTAATGCTAGACATTAAAACATCCTTAGAAATGTATGGAAGCAAAGACTTGAGAAACCATTCCAACAGAAACTCTGGAGGAATGTTGGCTTTCACTAGCCTCTTCCGTCGGTGCCACTCTTGAACGTGGTCAGATATGTGTGTGGCATTATTCTGGCTGAAGGTAGACAAGAGTTCAGTGCCACTATCATAGCAAACTGGAAACTGGAAATGATCCAGGAAAACCAAGTCTATCTCATTGAAACCCCTGTATGTGCCCCCAGGCAACTCGACATACCACTTCGCGGCTACCCCCATGAGGGTGCATTGAAAGAGTCTCAAATGAATGGAATTGTGATTTAACAAGTTTGATGAGCACCAAAGGTGAAAAGTCGTAGCATGATCACTCAGATCCTCACCACCCTTCCCCTCAAACTTGGGAATGTCTGAAGGGAGCTTGGTAGGGACTGGAGGCCAAGTAGGATCGTGACACACCAGATCATTTGTGATCTTCGAAAGCTGCGGCTATAAAGCTTGATTATAAGCTCCTATAAAAGGTTGATTATATGGAACTGAAGGATAAGATGGACCATAACCATGACCCGAACCATAAGGCTGATAACCTCCTCCAACCTGACCCGTGTGAGGGTAAGCAGGTATATATGTATTATGAGCACCGTAATGAGGTGGGTTGTAATGAGGACTAGAAGTGACTGTATTATAGTAAGGATTACCACCATAATTATGGGGCATATAAGTATTACTCGTAGCGGGAACCGTATTGTAATGACCATAATTGTAAGGTATGTTCCCACCTCCTGCATTAGTATTACTAGTAGTAGGAGCAGTCGTGTTGTGACCATAAGTATAAGGTATATTCCCACCCCCTACATTAGCATTAATAGTAGGAGGAGCAGTCGTAAAAGTATACAGTATTTGTCCACTCCCAGTATTAGGAGGGTTGTTAACATTAGCGAACGTGGTCATGGGTTGATGTGTATGGGCATGTGTATTGTACCGTGGATTGTGAGTCGTATTGTGAACAGTGTTCCCATCAGGAGGGGTAGTCCTAGGAGGTGGCCTTCCTCTAAAATTTGGATTGTTTGGAGGGATACATCCAACCCCCATATTATGTGTGTGAGTAGAAAATGTGGTGCCCCCAGTGAGGGGTGCTCCCCCAATGGGTGTAGTGTTGCCAACACCATGACTAGTGCTATCATGACTACCAAACATAGTGGATGGGTCAACTATGCTGTAAGTAGGTATACCATAAGAAAACGAGGTAGTGTCCATAGTGGTCGTAGGGCCTATGTTAACATGCAAATTCGACATCCCATATAGGAAATTATGTGGATTCGAAGGATCGAATGGGTCGTCCTTGGGTGGATTTGATCCAAACATAAGAGGTTGAGTCTCTAGTATTGATGGATCACCCCCCATGCCTCTCTAGGAGTAGGAGGAGCAGCAACGTCTTCGACTCTACCCGACGGAGTCGTAGGGATTTCTCCCCTGCCATAATGAGAAGTCATAATGTCAACGTGAAGCACTTCAAAAGAATCAGAAGAATTGGAGAGGGCTTTCCGACGTCCCCTGTGAACACGACGTGTAACTTCGGTGGCCGATAAACCAACCAACCGATGAGATCAACGAAGAGTTGGACCTCACGCCACGATACCTCTGAAAGGTCAATAAATCAAAGAATCCCCTAATGACCAAACTAATGATCAAAGAGCACACACCTAAAGAAAATACAACCAAATGCACTCAAATAGGACTAGCTCAAGGGGCCTCCTGACACTACAAACGATATGTCTCACCTAGGAGAGGCTTGAGACTCACAAACTATAACCGGAGGTAACAGAATCAGTTATAAGGGTTCTCATACTTCACTGCGTGCACAGGGTCAAGTCCCTATACAACAGGAAACTGTGCTATCCAACCCCTATCTGACTCAGGACAACCGCAGTATAACCACTACGAATGCCCTATGCGATACCTAGGTAAGGAAACTAAGGTCAGCACAATATAACCAATGCTCAGGGGGATAGTCCCAGGTGGGATCCGTCATATGGGCAGGGTAGCTAAGCCCGAAACTCAAGAGGTACAGATCGCTCAAGAGTCCTTGTACACGAACAAATCCTGGAAATATCTCCCACGTTTGGCTAGTATTGGAGGCCTATCTCCGCAACCAACCTCCCGTGACCTCGTGCTTAACTCTGGTCTGAGTAGAGCTTCTTGAGAACACTGATGTATATTATGGAATTCACCACTCCCTGGTCAGACACATAATGTTTCGTCTAGTAGTCTTGGATTGTTAACTCATAATGATCTATTCCAAGACTCTAAACCTATACTAGTTGGTGCACCCTATAAAAGAAAAATCGTTTTAATCAATTTTAAGATTAAGCATTGGTTTTAAATGGCTGTAATTACTCAAAGGATATGGTTGTGAAACTGATGATGTATATGACTCAATACTATGCACAATCGAATAACTATAGACTCATCTACCAATAAAAACAATGCCACTAAAATGATAATCAATCCAACGGTTCAAAATAAAATGCAATTCTTTTAAATTTCCAATGCACAAGCAAATCCTAGATGAAAGCACAAGCACTCAGATGCAAAATGCAGTACAGAAAGTAAATATTTTTGTATATTCTCTTATAATGGAAAGGAAAATGTAAAACTATGTTTTGTATTTTTTTCAATATAATGCAATGAAAAAATGCAAGCGAAATCTACCTATTCGGTTAAAGAAATGCAAAGCAGATCACTAAGACAACCCAACAAATCCCCAATAGTGAGACTCGACCGATGTAATGAGCTAGAAAATAAAAAAATGGTAAAAACCAACAAGACTCAAAACAAAGAGAAAAAGGATTTTCTGGTCACAAACAAAGCATGGAATAGTCAGGAATCAGGCCAATTAAGACTCAGGAACACTCAAAACCAACCCAACAACAATCCAAAGTCATAAATCAATCAAACTTGTAGTTGTACGCTACTGTCAAAGGGAAAAATGCGGGTAGACGTGGGCTACAGTGCAGACAGAGGCGGGTAGACGCGGGAAAAACTAAGCTGACCCGCGTACAGGGAAAGGCAAATGAGCTAACAAGAGGTCCAATAACCCCCAAAAAGCTTGTTTTCTATATCATATCCCAACAGCCAATCAATGACACAGAAGCTCGACACACAACTCTAAATAAGGACAAATGCCTAAAAATCCCCAAAAAATGGATGTTCTCCCCAACAGAGTCACCATTTCTGTTATGGATAAAACTTCCTATGGCTTGGGGAAAACTACAACAGACAGCTGACTACCAGAAAATGACTCAATTCCCAATGCAATGCTATATAAATGACAATGCTAAGAAAATGGAGAAAAGACCAAACTTCAACCAGATGTTCGAAGTAGATCCCCATTGAGCTTTCAACTTCTACACTTGAACCTGCAGATTAGTCTCAACAACAAGTACAAGCAAGTGCATATAACATGTGAAAGACATTAGCATAATCAATAGCATGATCCATAATATCATAAACAAATATAACCCAATGTAATTAAACAATATTAACAATATCAATTGGACGAGAAAATGAGTATTTCCATTAATGAATAACAAGAAGTACAATATACGACCTCTTGCCGGCAACCAATCTGAACTGAGAACTGGGTCTCTCCACTTGTGCCTCCAGCACTTCAATCCTCCATGTAATGGCAAACTCAAACTATGAAAGGAGTTTGGAAGGTGAATATAAGGAATTCACAACAACAAGGATAATGAGTGTAGACTCAAGTCATGGCAAAAATCCACTAGAGTTATCTTGCTCTCTCTTTCTCCTCCCTTCCATATGCCTTAAGAGCTCAATATATATCCTTCCAAAGGTAAGTGAAAGGACACATTGAGGTGTTTCAAGGCATATGGAGGGCCAAAGGTCACCCTAAGACCGCTTTTTGGGAGTAAAAAGCAATTTTCTAATGATTTTTACCATTTTACTTGGTACCCGCGGGCTATAGTGGAACAACCCGCGTGTATGCTGGCTACAATGGGACACCAAGTATACAGGAGGAAAAATAGGGAAAAATTTGTGTTTATGAGGACATAAAGTGAATCTGAGTCAGTGAAATGGATCCTGAAGGCCAAAGAATGTTGATGCTCACAAGGTGGAAAATTACGCTGTTACACATGTTTGACATGAATGCCATGGTCATATTAGGAGAGATATTGTCTTGAGAAGACATCTCTTTATGGGTTCATTTCTCAGCGGAGTCACGAATTGGAGTCGCCAGGTAGACTTTAAAACTCTTCTACCAAGATGTATGTCGTTAAAATGCAGGGAGAGAGTGAGTAAAAAATAGATGGAGATGTTTTAATTAAGGATTGAAATGATAACGATCTAGATTAATTCGGATGTGATAAGATATGAATTATGCATGGATACTTGCAGACACCTAAGGTAAGCCTCTACCTCCCCGACAATGGCACCAAAAATGTTATCACACAAATTGTAGTTGTCCCTAAAGGTATCCCATCCAGGATGGTAGAGGAGACAGAAAACTAAAGAGGTGACCCAAGAGATGCAACAATTCCCAATGCAAGCTAGGTGTCACGATAACCGAGGCCCTCTTCACTTCAGATCAAGATGAATCAAGACCAAGGGGGAGACCCTATCCAATCAATGAAGATTAACTAACCCAAAAGGTTCCTAAGGAAATGTGTAAGTGAGTTATAGAAACCAATGAGTGAGTTAGATTAAGTTGACCCAAGAGTTTAAGTATGGTTGAAGAGGCTTAAGAGGTGACAAATGTTCAACCAATGAATGACTAAGGCCACTTATGAAGCACAAATGGATATATCTAGTACCATGAAAAGACACAAGTGGGGCCCACTCGTTAAGAAGTGGAAAATGGTTCAAATGGGGCCCACAAGGTAAATTTAGGGGTGAGATGGTGCTAAGGGGTTTGCAATGATGTGTTGATGTATTTTAACTTCATAAGATATTCACTTGTATATTGTATTTGTACTTTACTGTATCCCTAATGGAGATGTATTATTCCTCCGATTGGAAGTGTCATTAGTTCTACTTGCATGTGTCGCAAGTTATACTGTAAGTGTCGTAACTTATAGTTGATGGGTTATTAGATCACCTTGATGGGGTCGGACATGTATGAGTCATGTGGGTTAAAGGGTTATTAGACCAACCTAGTAGGGGTCGGCCCAGCCAACATTATGTTAAGTGGTTAAGTTGAGGCCGACCTAGTTGAGTAAAGATCAAGTGAAAGTTAGTGTATAAATAGAGAGTGTGTCTCTCTCATTTTACACATTCTATTATTCACTCACTTCGCATTAGTGAGAGAAGAGGAGGGTGTGCACAAGTGGAGGAGGAGCATGCTGCTAAAGATATCTATCTCTTGGGTTTGATCATGGTGATCCTTTTATTGATGCTTATTCTATCTCTGAGGAAGTTGCGGAGTTTTTGACCTTCTTGGTTTTCCCTGGTGAAATGTTTTGTGTCTCTTGTCTCTTGTCTCTTATGCTTGATATGATGTACATGTTGTTCTTTCAGTTAAGATCCTAGATATATTGAATTAAATGATGAAAAACTAACATGGTGTATATCTATGGATATAGGATGAGATAGGAAACACCCACATATGGGATCTAGCAAAAGAACACTAACCCAAAGGAGTGTGATTTACCCAAGGGAGACTAGTTCCTTGATTTGAGGGGGGGAAAATGGAGTCCAAATTTCACCAAAATGTAGATCGGGGTAGTTAAGGAAATTACCAAGGTGGGTTTGAAATGGCATGCCCCAATATGAGCTAGATCTCCATAGATCTAAGATTGAAAATGCATCACCCAATGACCCAAGTGGGGTTCAACCCTCAAAATGAGGAATGGGGCCCACAAGGAAAAAATGAAAGAGGTGAAGCACCTGGGGTAGGTTATCAAGGTGGATCTATGCAAATCAAGTGGGATCTCACCTACCCATGTCAAGGAACTAGCCCAACTGGCCTTCCTCAAGGAGTGCGAATTGCCTCAAGGAGGGCTAGGTGCTTTGGGAAGTGTGTCAAATGGAGGCCAATCACCACCAAAATATAGATCCGAATTGTCGTGGATGCTATAGAGGTGGGTTTTAAATTTCATACCCAAATTTAAGCTAGATCCAAGTAGATCTAGGAAAAAGTGAAAATGAGGGTTTTGATTTTAAAAGTTTGTGTGACCAATAGGATGGGGAACAATCGAAATCAATATGTACCTTGTAGATCTTACCTCAAAAGATTGTGGCCTCTTAGCATATGGATTATTCTTGCCCTTAGTTACAATTCCATGTTTGATCCAACTGTCTTCAACCCAAATCATCCAATCCCTAGGAGGAGAGATGTCCCATGCAACATGTAAATCAAACTACAACAAGTTAGATTTGATCCACAAGATCTAAGAATGTCATGTCAAAGAAGCAATCAATGGACAAAGCACAATTGAAAAACTCCCTCAAGATGAAGACATTTTTCCCATGGGGTGTTACACCAAAATGTCGTCACCCTTGTGCAAGTGTCGCAAGTGTTGCAAGTGTCGTCATCATGAACCAGTGTCATCACCATGACCATTGCAAGTATTGTCATTATGACCAAGTGTCGTCATCATGACTATTGTGATAATGTCATCATCTTGACCGTTGTGTAAACTCTTTGCTCTGACCCCTAACCTCATTCTGGGATAAAACACATCCAACTGAGAGATTTCAATGCCTAGTTGACCTCTTTGAGTAGGTTGTCGCACTTATCCTTTATCTAGGGTGCGATGTCACATTTTCTGGTCAGCTACGCTGAGACGCTGTCGCACTCTATCTTCTTACAGAGTGCGACGACCCCCTCTGTCTCTCTGTTCCCTCTACCAAGGTGCGACGAGGTTGGTTAAAGGCTATTTTGGGGATTCTTGAGGTCTTTCTAGAAGTTTTTTGAGGTGGAGGCATATCCCTAGGCTCTAGGTGAGGTGTCATTTCGGTTCCTAACCTAATGGGAGGATCCCTTAACCATCTCCCCCTAATTCTCAACCTACCCTATCTCTTTAGCCCTATATAAACACCCACTCTCTCCATGGGAGGGGAGGAAGTATATGGTACTCTTATGCTGGTGAAACTAAGCCCAATAGATCTAACACTCTAGCTTGGGGAACATCCACTTCTCTCTAGGAGCTTTGGCATGGTTTGTCGGAAGGAGCTTGCAGCGTTAAGGAAATGGTTGTAATCTTCTTTTCTATTGTACTTCTCCTCTCTTCAATATAGTTAATATAATTGCTTTCCATAAATGTTGTCTCTTTGATGATGTTTAGAGTTTTCCTCCTTAAATGTTAACTTAGATCTATTATATGAGATATATGTTTTCACTTCTCGTGGTCTGTTACATGTTCAACAAGGTTTAGTTACTCGCGATCTGGCAGTGCTGGAGCATTGGATCAACGAAGGAGAAAGGGATCTACAAATCTAAGGTAAATGATCTACTCTTGCATTTGTACTTCTATACGATCTAGGAAAGTATTTTATGTTCTGTCCTATTTGTTCTAGACTTACATTAAGCTAGGGAGATCAGGCCTTGAGTCCGATCTCAGTAGATTGTCCGCGAAACAAATTTGGTGATTCACCTGGGGAGAACATTGCTTTGTAGTGTCAAGTTGAATGATATTTTTAGTTGATTTCTTGCCAAGACTTTTTATTTGTTATTTGCTTCTTAAGCTGGTTTCACCATCAGATCTTCACTTTGAAGAGTCTGATTACCTTCCTTTGAGTTTGTACGTCTTATTTTCAAACCAATTCATTGCTCATTACTTGGAGAATTGGTTCATTTTTGAACTTAGATCTTTCCTGTCGCACTTGGTCAGTGTACTCAGAGCGATGCTGTGTTATTTTTGATCTCTGTCCCCTGCCTACTAGCCTATTGTCACAACCCTTCCATTGGTATACTGCGACACCGTCGCACTTCCCGCATTGGTGAACTGCAACGTCGCACTGTGTACAAGCATAGAGTGCGCCGATTTGCCATTTTTTCCATACAGGAACCCCTTCTTTTCTGTTATGAGTTTGGTTTTTGTGCAGACTCGTCTGCATTGTACCTTCCAGGAAGAGACCCTTTTGTCCAGCAGTGTTTTGTTTGGCTTATTTGTATTGGTTTTTGGGTCTTTTGAGATTTGGATTCATGTTTGGCCCTTTGAGTCAAAACTAGTGTTTTGCTTGCATTTTTAAGTGAAATGGCTTCTATTTTTGAAAAAAAATTCCCCCTCATGCCCGTGGGGCCATGAATCATGCATCCTTTAGTCGTTTTGACCCATATCAAGGTTTTGAGATCATTTTTTGGTTTGGCATGATTGGCTTGTTTTAAAGACTTGAAGAATGTGGGATATCCATGTCTTTTTGAGCCTCTCTTTCTTGGGTTATGCATCTTTTTTCCCTTACATGCTGAGCTATTCAATCATTTTTGGGAAGGATTGATTCTTTGTCTCCACTTTAGTTCAAAGAAAAGCTTGATTTTGTCACTCTTTTGCTATATTCATGAATTTGGAAAACGTAAATATTCTTCTTACTTTATTTTTGATCATTTGATATTCTTAGTCTTACCATCATAAAAAGAAGAAATGCTTGTTTCAAATTTGTGTGTATTGGAGTTAGATAAGATTGTTAAGTGCTTATCTTTGTCTCGCATTTAATTGGAAACGTTTATGGAATCCTTCTTTCTGTAGATTAGATGTGTATTTTTCAAGTGTAAAAAGCTAGGAAATGGGTTATAATTATTGCATTTGGTAGGTTTTGAGCCTTTCTTGAGTGTCTTTGACTTGTTTGGGTGCTTGCCATTTTTCTTTGGGAATTTCTGAATGATTAGAGTGTTGTAGATATTCTCTCACTTTCTGTATATTGATATGAAAAGGGTTTAGTTATCAAGTTCCATTTTTGATACATGCATTTGAAAATTGAAAGTGCTTCATTATTTTATCTTATACATTGTTAAGATTCGTCGCATCTTTAATTTTCTTTATGCTTTTTAGCTGATTATTGCAGAAAGTTAGAGTTATTGCACTCTAGGAAGGAATTCTTCTTTTTGCTACTACTTAAGTAATTTTGGTTTGAAAGAAAGAAAAATCTCTCCTTATCTTAAGTAGTTTTCATTGAAAAAGAAAGGAAAATGTGCATTATCATGTTGTTGAGGATTGCATTATGTTTACATTTATGTACTCACCTCATGCATCCACCTAACCACACAAGATAAAATTAACGCTAGATTAGGTTAAAATCATTTAGTAACTAAGTGTAAGTTAGAGACGTGTTCCGGCGTCTTTAAGCATGGAAGCTGTCGTTACTTTCCAGCACTATATCCCAGGGGTATTGTAGTCTTCCACGTACTTATCAGTATATCGAGCTCCTTCACGTACCCACCAAGTACCATAATTCGTATGTTGATGTAATTGTAACTTTGGATTGTATTTCACCTATGTATATTGTACTCCTATAGAGATGTTATTATTCCTCTATACGGAAGTGTCATCATTTGTATTGACAAGTGTCGCAACTTGCAAGTGATGGGTTATTAGACCACCAAGTGTGGGGTCAGACCTGATTAGTATAACCATGGGTTATTAGACTGAGTTAGAAAAGTCGACCCTACTAGGTTATTAGGCAGGCCAAGTCATGTATAAATAGAGTACAAGAGGCACTCTATTTGATCATCTCATTATTCACTCCTACATCACTCGGAAAGTGGTGCACTAGTTGAGGAGGAGGAGTAGCTGCTAGTAGAAGACTATCTCTTGTACTTTGGTTGTATCATTGCTCTTTCTATCTCTGAGGAAGTTGTGGGGTTTTTCACCTTTATGGTTTTCCCTACTGAAACTCTGTGTGTCTATTGTCTCATGTGATTACTTGGTGTGATTGATATGCATTGTTATACTTGATATGCTGTACATGTTATTCTCTCAGTAAAGATCCTAGAGTATGTTGAATTAATGCTAAAAAATTAACATGGTATTAGAGCTAAGTACCTGAGAAGAAGACATTGTGCAGTGGCAGAAACTAGGGTTTCTTGTTTATTGGGTTTCTCTCCATAGATTTTAGAAAAGCAGCAAGGTAGATTGACTCTACTCATCAAGGAGAATCTTTCTGTCCAATCAGAATTCAATTATGGGCACTTTTATTTTTGGCCCTAAAAATTAGAGTTTCCACAAAAAAGGAATTTCTAAAATCTGAGGACATAGCTGGAAGCTCCTTGGAAAACTCAAATTTTATAGCTTTGGATCGAGATTTTTGGTTGGGTGAAGCTCCAGGAAACTCAAACCCTAATTTAGGGTCCTCCCTAGTGAATCCAGGAAGACTAAAAGGCATTTATGAAGGGTGAAACTTTGCATATTTCAAATTCTGAATATACGAGGCTGATCAACTCATCAAGGCACATCTTTCTATCCTTTTAGAAAGCCAAAATTCACATTTTGCATTTTTAGGGTTTCTCTGACAAACCCTAATCCAACACTAGATCCAGATTTCTGCAAATCAAGTGGTAAGACCTAAATCTTTTCGATTTCCATTTGAAGTACTCTTTAAGATGTCTCACGACACCAAGCTTGAGGATAAGCTTGAAGGGGATGATAACTTCCGAGCATGGAAGTATAGGATTGGGTTAATCCTGGAAGAAAATGAATTGGACACCTACATAAGCTCTGAGGTCCCTGTCCCAGAGGAAGAAGAGGCTAAGGCCTTAAATAAGAAGAACTTGGTTAAGGCAAAGAGGATCATTGCTGGTTCTATCAAAGGCCATCTCATACCACATGTGTCATCTCTAAAGACACCTAAGGAGATGTTTGATTCCCTAACCAAGCTATTTGAAGGGAAGAACATAAATCAGAAGATGACTTTGTGGAACCAATTGAAAGGGGTAAAGCTTCAGAATGGAGAGACCATTCAATCTTATTTCTCTAAGGTCTCTCAGATCAAGGAACAACTTGAAGCTGTGGATGAAGTACTGGACAATGGTGAAGTTGTCATGACCACATTGAATGGCCTACCTAGTTCATGGGACTCCTTCATCCAAGGAATCTGTGCAAGGAGGAAGTTGATCTCATTCATTAGACTATGGGAGGAATGCTCATAAGAAGAATAAAGGCTTGTGGCCTGAGAAGAAAAGATGGGGAATGAAGATCAAGCCCTCACAACACACACCAAGGGAAGCAAGTTTAAGAGGGAGAGATCTCATAACAAGAATCATTCTCACTCTCATCACAAGAAGAAAGATCTATCTCATGTTCGATGTTTTGATTGTAATGAATTAGGACACTTTGCTTCAAATTGTCCCAAGAAGAGGAAAGATAACAACAACAAATTCAACAATAAGAAGCGGTACAACAAGAAGAGGTTTCATGCTCATGCTACTGAGGATGATGAACCTCCCAAGAAGAAGGCTAGGGCAGAAAGTGATACTTTATCAAGTGAAGATGAATATGTTCTAGCATCTGCTCTCACAGGTACTATCTCTCATGGATGTAATGATTGGCTTATTGATAGTGGGGCTTCTAAGCACATGACTGGGTTTAAAGAATCTTTTGTAAATCTATCTGAACATGAGTCACCCCATAAAATGAAACTTGGGGATGACTATCAATATCCTATCAAGGGAAGTGGTGAAGCCTCCTACAACCTAGACTCTGGGAAGTCCTTGAAGATGAAAGATGTTCTATATGTACTTGGGCTCAAAAAGAACCTACTCTCCATATCTACATTGGATGAAAAAGACATGAGGGTTTCATTTGTAGATGGCCAAGTCCTAATGTGGCCAAAGGGTAAAACTATAGATGATGCAGTAGTGATTGGAGAGCAAGAGGGAGGATTGTAGAAATTGAAGGGACAACCTAAAAATGCCATGGTACATTAATCCATGGAGCCAAGTGAAATTTGGCATAGAAGGCTTGCACATGTGCACTATAGAGCACTACCAATTGCAAGCAAAGTTGTATAAGGTATTCCTGAAATCAAGACAAAGCATGAAGGTGTTTGCAAAGGATGTGCAAAAGGAAAGAACATTAAGAAGGCATTTCCAAGCAGTGAAAGCAAAGCAAAATGAATCTTGGAGATTATGCACTTTGATATATGCGGCCCAATGTCATCCAGTTCTCTGAGTGGGTATGTATACTATGTATCTTTCATTGATGATTTCTCTAGGAAGACTTGGGTTTATTTCTTGAAGAATAAAGATGAAGTGTTTGATAAGTTCAAGGAATTCAAAGCCTTGATGGAAAATCAAACTAATAAAAAGATCAAGACATTTAGATCCGACAATGGCGGAGAATTCACTTCAGGTGATTTCAAGAAGTTATGCAGTGATTTAGGGATTAAGAGGGAGTTGAATGCTCCCTACAATCCACAACAAAATGGAGTTGCAAAAAGGAAGAATAGAACAATCATGGAGGCAGCATGGGCAATGTTGCATGACCAGGATCTGCCTATGCATCTTTGGGCAAAAGCAGCTAGGACAACTGTATATGTGCAGAATAGAACACCTCACAAGATTTTGGACAACAAGACACCAGAAGAGGCATTCTTTGGTAAGAAACCTGAAGTCAGCCATCTCAGAATATTTGTTTTGCCAGTATATACACATGTTCCAAAGGAAGAGAGGACAAAGATAGATCCTTCAGGAAAGAAGGGTATCTTTGTGGGAACAATGAAAGCTTGAAGGCTTATAGAATATACTTTCCAGGGTTCAAGAAGATTGATGTTAGCAGGGATGTAGCATTTGATGAGGACTTAGCTTACATCAAATCAAAGAAGGCACTTGTTGAAGATCATGAAGAAGATTTCAAGACACCACCATGAATGAAGCAATTCTAGAAGCAGATCATGAAGTTGAAGATCCACAAAGACCTGTAGATCCACCCCGTGAGAATAATTCTCACAAGAGGAAACCTGCATGGGATAGAGAGCTCATTCAAGATGTAGAAAGATATGGCATTATAGAAGAAGAACACAGAGAAAGGAAAAGGACCATATCACATACCAGTTATGTTTCCCTACTCTGTGATATTATGAACAAAGAACCTTCCAGCTATGAAGAAGCAGTGGAAAAGAAAGAATGGAAGGATTCCATGGTCGAGGAATTCCAGTCAATCATGAAGAATGATGTTTGGGATGTAGTCCCAAGACCTGAAGGGAAGTTGGTTGTGACTTCCAAATGGATCTACAAGATAAAGCATGCTGCAGATGGAAGCATAGAAAAATACAAAGTGAGATTTGTAGCTTGTGGCTTCTCCCAGAAAGAGGGGATAGACTATGAAGAAACTTTTGCTCCTGTAGCCAGGTACAATTCCATCAGATTGGTACTTGCCCTGGCTGCAGTGATGAAATGGAAGATACACCAGATGGATGTCAAGACAAATTTCTTAAATGGTGTATTCAAAGAGGAAGTGTATGTGGAGCAACCACTTGGTTTTGAGACACATGACAGGGAGTCATATGTGTGCAGGTTGAAGAAAGCCTTGTATGGCTTGAAGCAAGCTCCTAGAACTTGGTATGGGAGGATACATAGCTTTCTATCCAGTTTGGGCTTTACCAAAAGTAAAGCAGATTCCAACCTTTACTACAAGGTTGAGGAAGACAATCCTGTGATACTACTTTTGTATGTGGATGACCTGTTTGTAACATGAGAGGATGGATTGATTGCCGATACCAAGAGGAAGCTTACTGCCGAGTTCGAGATGAAGGACTCGGGGATGATGCAATATTTCCTAGGCATGGAGATGTGGTAGAGTGCAGATAAAATCTTCCTTGGACAAGGGAAGTATGCAGTAGAGATCCTAAAGAGGTTCGGGATGATGGACTGCAAGGACATGGCCACACCTATGGCATCGAACCTGAAGTTTCTGTGTGATGCTTCATCTGCTTCAGTTGATGTTACTGTGTATCGTTAGATGATTGGGTCCTTGATGTACCTGAAAAACACGAGACCAGATATTTGATTTGCGGTGAACACATTGAGCCAGTTCTTGACACATCCCAAAGGTGTTCAACTGGTTGCTGTAAAGCATATTCTGAGGTACCTGAAGGGTAAAATTGATTATGGGCTCAAGTATGCTGCAAATCAAAAGTTTAATCTACAGGCTTATGTTGATTCAGATTGGGTAGGCAGTGCTGCAAATAGGAAGAGCACATCTGGATGCTGCTTCAGTATGGGATCAGGTGTGATCTCTTGGTTTAGAAGGAAGCATTCCTGCGTAGCACTGAGTATAGCCGAGGCAGCATATGTTTCAACTTGTTCGGCTAGTTGTGAGGCAGTATGGCTTAGGAAGCTACTGTCTGAGTTATTTGATCTCCCATTGGATGCTATTGGTATCTTTTGTGACAACCAGAGTTGTGTGAAGTTGTCTAAGAACCCAGTGTTCCACGACAGGTCGAAGCACATTGAGATAAAATATCACTATATCAGGGATATGGTGTAGAGAGGAGCAGTGAAGCTCTTGTATGTTGCGACGGATGAGCAGGTTGCAGACGTGTTGACAAAACCACTAGCCAGAGTGAAGTTTGAGTACTTCAGAGGGAGGCTTGGTGTTCTTCAGATTGACGACAGTTCGAGGAAGAAGTGATGGACACATTTGCAAGAACCATTCCAAGCATGGTGAGAGGAGGATCGTTCCCATGGCTGTGGATGTAAACGCTGGATGATGAGCATCAGGACGATGCTCCAGTTACTGCTCTGTATATGCATCAGTTGGATGCTTTGATCGGTTTGATCACGTATTTGTATATGCATCATGTTGGATGCTTGATATGATCAGGTAGATCATGTATTTATGTACAGGTGGATACATTGTATGATCAGGTGGATCATGTATTTTTGTATATGTATCAGGTGGATGCATTGTATGATTAGGTAGATCATGTAATTATGTATGTATCAGGTGGATGCATTGTATGATCAGGTAGATCATGTACTTATGTATGTATATCAGGTGGATGCATTGTATGATCAGGTAGATCATGTATGATGATATGTATCAGGTAGATACTTTGTATGCATCAGATGGATATATTGGTTGATCACGATGATCACAGATGACGAGCTTCAAGATGTTGCTCCAGATGATATGCATCAGGTTGATGCTATGATGATGATTAGGTTGATCATGTGACAATGTACATCAGGATGATGTATGGTGAGTATCGTGTTGATACTCTGTGGCCGTGGACAGGTTGTGCAGGTAGCATAGAAAAGACCCTTTAAAATCTAGATAGGTAGAGCGGTGTGCTCGTAATATCATGGGATGCTCTATCGAGATCCAGACAGGTAGAGCGGTGTGCTCGTAACATCCTGGGATGCTCTGAGTAGGTTTTGCTACAGTTATCATAGAAAAGGTCTTTTAAAATCCAGATAGGTAGAGCGGTATGCTCGTAATATCCTGGGATTCTCTATCAAGATCAAGACAGGTAGAGTGGTGTGCTTGTAACATCCTCAGATGCTCTGAGTAGGTTTTGCTACGGTTTTGCATAGAAAAGATCCTTTAAAATATAGACAGGTAGATTGGTGTGCTCGTAACATCCTGGGATGCTCTATCGAGATCCAGACAGGTAGAGCGGTGTGCTTGTAACATCTTGGGATGCTCTGAATAGGTTTTGCGAAAGTTCACATAGAAAATATCCTTTAAAATTCGGACAGGTAGAGCGGTGTGCTCGTAATAGCCTGGGATGCTCTATCAAGATCCAGACAGGTAGAGCGGTGTGCTCATAACATCCTGGGATGCTCTGAGTAGGTTTTGTGAAGGTCAACATGTAAAAGATCCTGGGAGATTCGATAGGTTGAGTGCTAAGCTCGTAATCAGTCCTGAGGATTCCACAGTATGGCCAGTGATGATGAAGACCTACAGGTGGTGGGCCTACATCCAGTATGAAAAAGGACTGGCTTTGTAGAACTTACTATGATGAGTAGATTGGAGATTGATTGAGATAGCAATAGCAGTGACGATGATGATGATTCAAGGACAATGATTCACTGACGATGATCCAGAGAAGAAGACTTGTGGTAGCAGATCTGTGTCGAGAAATACCTTCCTAGTTAAGAGGGAGTGTTGATGTAATTGTAAATTCAGAATGTATTTCACCTATCCATATTGTACTCCTATAGAGATGTTATTATTCCTCTACACGGAAGTGTCGTCATTTGTATTGACAGGTGTCGCAAGTGTCGCAACTTGCAAGTGATGGGTTATTAGACCACCAAGTGTGGGGTCGGCCCTGATTAGTATAACCATGGGTTATTAGACTGAGTTAGACAAGTCGATCCTGCTAGGTTATTAGGCAGGTCAGGTCATGTATAAATAGAGTGCGGGAGGCACTCTATTTGATCATCTCATTATTCACTCCTACATCACTCGGAAAGTGGCACACTAGTTGAGGAGGAGGAGTAGCTACTAGTAGAAGACTATCTCTTGTACTTTGGTTGTATCATTGCTCTTTCTATCTCTGAGGAAGTTGTGGGGTTTTTCACCTTTATGGTTTTCCCCAGTGAAACTCTGTGTGTCTATTGTCTCATGTGATTGCTTGGTGTGATTGATATGCATTGTTATACTTGATATGCTATACATGCTATTATCTCAGTAAAGATCCTAGAGTATGTTGAATTAATGCTAAAAAATTAACACCGTACTTGGCATATATCAAAGGGTGTATCACATACTCGGTAGTATATCGGAAGGTCTCTTGCCGAACGATTGTGCATTAGACAACACCACTACGGATTTGAGCTCCCACGTACCTTGCGTATATCAGGAGACACCCTTATGATTCCTGAAACCAACTAAGTTAACCATTTGGCCATCTTGGCAAAGCAATACACCGAGAATAGCACTTGGGGAGATTATCACGCACATACTGTTCAGGTAATCGGGTATGCAGGAAAGGGTACGATCCCAATCTGCCTTTTCATGTCATATTGTTGGACCCTGCAGTATATAGCAGTTTGCGATGCCTTGATAATCCTATGAGGTTCCAGACTTTGAATCCACTCCTATTCACACAGTTTTCTTGTTACTTTTAGACTTGAGTAGTGTTTGATTTGTCTGGTACTTTAGAGACTCTTAGGAAGCTTAGATATGGAAGACTCTTCTGGGACTACCAACCAAGAGGCCCCTTTCCAAGGTATGCCATTTGTTATTCCCCCTTGTGGAACTATTGGTCCTCCCTTTATGGCTACGTTGAGTCTTCCTGGATTGACGATAGGATTACCAATATGGTTATTCTCCAATCTGGTTACACCAAATGCACCAATCATGTCAAACCTAGGTCCTTCACCACATGAGCATCAATCTCATGGTGACCCTTCTCCTTCTCCATCAAAAGTTGAATCGGCTTCTGTCTCTTCTTCTTCTCCTACTGAAAACTCTGATGTTAGTAAGAAGGTGGGTGAGAAGAAGAAGAAGAAAAGGAAGATTAAGAATAAGAAGGATAAGAAAGAGACCAAGCGTCAACCATCTGCCTCTGATGGTACTCATTCTATGAGAACACCTCATAAGCCCAAGTTCCCTTGAAAACTTTGCAAGGGTGATCACCTTCTCAGGGATTGTCCTGGTCTTTCCCGTGTGTTAGAAGTGTGGTCTAAAAACCCCAAACCACTTGTATTGTCACCTCTGACCATCATGTTGATGATACTCCCTAGACCAGTGACCCATTGGTGAAGGGTCGGAATAGTAGAGTTGCAAACTCTTGTTGGATACGCAAGGGCATGCATCCTACTTACCTTTGTCCAAGCATGGATGAAGCTTCACGGTGGTTGGAAGATATTACTAGTTCTCAATAGGTGCTTCCAACAAGCAATAGTAAGTTGTTCCTTGACCCCCCGCTGGTTGACCAAGTGATCGATTCAGTTTCATCTGTAATCGATCCCACTCTCCCCAATGAGAGTGAATTAGAAACCATTGATGTTTTCCTAGTCAGTTCAAAATGTCCTAGGCAAGGGGAAACCTTGTCCATTTCTACAGGACCCCCCCAAGTACTGAGGTCATTTCCTTTGATTGGAATGATCTAACAGAATCTCGTCTTCCTTCGATTATTTCTTTTCAAATATCTGTAGGAGTTTTTGATAAAGAAATATTTCATACGATAGTTGATGAGGGAGCTTTTGTTAGTATTTTATCCTCAACTGCTTGGCAAGCTATAGGTTCCCCTCAGCTTGTGCCAGTAACTGACCAGATTTTGGCTTTTAATAGAAGTCCTACTGGACCTTTAGGGATTCTCTTGCAGTTACCTATCACGTTGAGAGGTAAAAATGTTTATGTTGATGTCATGGTTGTCCAAGGTCCTTTAGATTTCAATTTTCTCCTTGGACGTGATTATGTCTATGCTATGAAAGATGTAGTGTCCACGCTATTTCAAGTGATGTATTTTCTTCATCATGGGAATATTGTGACCATTGATCAGCTTTCCTTTGTGACACTCACTCATCATATGACTCCTATTCATCAGACTTCCCTAAATGTTCCGCATGTTTTAGTGGTTTCTTCCCCCTGAAGATGGGGGGTACGAGCACGGTTTATGTTATGTTTCAAGCTCGTTAAAAAATGAAACTGAACACTCTAGCATAGTTTCCCTTTGGTTTCAAGCTTGCATAGAAATGAAACCATCCACTCGAGCATAGTTTTTCCATTTCAAGCTCGTTAAAAAATAAGATGGCCCCCCTCGAGCATAGTTTTATTCCATTTCAAGCTCATTAAAAAATAAGATGGCCCCCCTAAAGCATAGTTATTGTCTATTTCAAGCTTGTGTAAAAATGAAATAGATCTCCCTCCCATCGGTTCAAGTCTCTCGCTAGAGTTAGAATTTGAACCTTCATTTCATCTGTTTCTCGTTTTCCCCCTTGGTGAACATTTTCATATTAGTATCCAGGTTGGTAGTTGGGTTAGCAAGCAGCATTTTTAGAAGAAATGAAGCTTGGGGGGTATGCCACATGTCGTACCATCAATAATCATGTTGAGGGAACACTACCATGTTAAGCTGCTAGCAATCATGCTGGGGGCATTTACCAACCTTTGGGAATCATGTTGGGAAGGAACCCATCAATGGGCCTTAACCGTGAGCAGAGTTTACCTTTGGCTTCAAGACGCTAAAAAATGAAACCAGCAGTTTGAGCAGAGTTTACCTTTGGCTTCAAGCTCGTTAAAAAATGAAATAGGTTCCCGCGAGCAGATTTCTAACCTTATGTCAAGCTCATTAAAAAATGAAACAACTCCTTTCCCTTTGAGTTGAGTCTTCTCGTAGACTTAGTACCTGAACCTTCTTTTCATCCGCCTATTCCTTAGCCGAATGAAATGAAGATTGAGGGGCATGTCTTCAACCTCTAGAAGTTACATTGAATTCAACTCGATCGCCTCTCTACATCATGTTTGAGCTAAGTCACTTACTTCTAGCAATCATGCTAGGAACACACATCAACCTCTGGATTCCATGTTGGGGAAAATTTCACCACTGGGAACATTTTTGAGCATACTTTCTTTTTTTTAGGTTTCGAGCTCATTAAACCATGAAAATTATCCCGAGCATAGTTCATTTTCTGTTACAAGCTCGTTAAAAAAT
This sequence comes from Larix kaempferi, assembly GCA_027924585.1. Taxonomy (NCBI): domain Eukaryota; kingdom Viridiplantae; phylum Streptophyta; class Pinopsida; order Pinales; family Pinaceae; genus Larix; species Larix kaempferi. Next base: position 100,845 of record BSBM01002326.1, read on the forward strand.
GAAGGATACATCATGAGAATTCTTCCAACCTATCTTCGAGCGCGTTAAGTAAGATAGTGTTTGAGCTTACTTTTCACCTTTTTCATGCTCTGGTTGAAACATGAAAAGTGGTTTGAGCTTACTTTTTACTTTTTCATGCTTTGGTTCAAATATGAAAAATATTTCGAGTGATTTTGATACCATTCTTGTGCTCGTTAAAATTTTGAGTAAAAAGGTGTGTCTAACGAGTATAGGTTTATCACTTTATCCGGCCTCACTAGACTATTTACGGAAAAGGAACTGTGTCGAGTTTACTTCTCCTTTGTCGTACTTGGTCATCAACCATGAAAAAGTTGTTCATGCAGTCCTTTTAAGCTCTTTTCAGACTCCCTAAATAGGAAAAGATTGCCAAGCAAACTTGATGCTTTCAAGCTTGTAAAAGCATTTGAATGATCGTCTTTCTGGTGATAGTTTACCCCTTTTTCGGACCAGGAAGCACTATTTATGAAAAAGGAATACTCCAACCAACCATGGCTGGAAGAGTTCTCTCTCACATTTTTTTACCCTTTTCCGGGTGAAGAGACTAACTTTACGAAAAAGGACCTTTTTGAGTCTCCTTTAGTTCTTTTCAGAATCTCTAAACATGAAATGACACCGAGTTTTCCTTCTTTGGACTTGTTAAAATTCAAACATCAAAGGGCCCATTTTGGGATGAACCCCTCCTTTCCTAGGTTCGTAAAACATTTGGGATTGGACTCATCTATGAGATGAGCTATACCGAGCATCTGGTTACCCTCATCAAGCTCGTTAAAAAAAAAGTGAGGCACTCATCAATCATGATGGGGAAAAAGGGAATATTTTGTGTTACATCTTAATTACAGCAGTACATAGTCACTCTTGAACATGGCACTCGTTTGCATTTGCATTCAGTACTTGGGTAATCCGTTTGTCTCCAAGTCCTACCAATTCCGTGAGTCTTGTCACTCCTTTGGGTCATCCAAAGAATGCTTCCACCATTAGTCGCATTGGGAGTTAGTATTGTTCTCGTCATGTCAATATTGCCAAGTCATGCCATGCCCATGTTCAAGAGATGTTTCATCACTCACCATCTGTAGTCAATATACCTTCGATCATGTTGGTCTACCTTGAGTCAGTCTTACACATTACTCTACCGTCTTATCTACACCAAACATCTGTTATCGAGTTTCATGTCGATGATGAGGGATTCATCATGGACCTTCTTCGATGGGTTCATCCTTGTCGACTTCAAATCATCATCCAAGGATTGAACTTAGAAACCAACCAAGTACCTTGGGCCTGCATGCCTCAATGGCAGGTTACCTCGCTTTCAACATGGGCTTACCTCATTGAATCTTGATTGAAAGATTCCATTAGGCGTTCGACTTCAGCTCTTTGACTCACGCTTGATGGTATGTACTGTGATACCTTGGGTATCATTGACATTAATGGTGATTCCCCTCGCACTTGTTAACAGTATACATTAATAACTGGTAATCAAGTGGTTTCTACCATGTTTGACTCCAAAACATTGCAATCACATGGATAGATCGTATCATTGCGGGTTCAGCTTGAAGACCCTGGGAAATTTCTTGTTTGCCCAGGTTGCGATAGAGATTGTTTGAGACGCACATATCCACTTTGTATTGGTCGTGGCTGTGTTGTCAGTTCAGAGTTACATGGATCCACTTTTGTATTAGTTGTGGCTGTGTTACCATCTCATCATGGATCTACGATTGTGTCTAGTATCCATGATTGTGTTCAGTTGGTCTTTACTATCATGGATCTGTAGTGTATTGGTCGGCAACCATGTTTTGTGTTGTATGAGACTTGTGGATCTCAGGTCATTTCTGCAGCAACTCCTTCCAACCAGCAAGTCCTTGCCATTTTTCTTATTCCAAAGCATTTCACCTGTCTCATTCTGTCAGCTTCATGCTTTGGAGGGCATTCTATTACACCACAATGTCGTCACCCTTGTGAAAGTGTCGCAAGTGTTGCAAGTGTCGTCATCATGACCCAATGTCATCACCATGACCATTGCAAGTATCGTCATTATGACCAAGTGTTGTCATCATGACTGTTGTGATAATGTCGTCATCTTGACCATTGTGTAAACTCTTTGCTCTAACCCCTAACCTCATTATGGGCTAAAACACATCCAATTGAGAGATTTCACTGCCTAGTCGACCTCTTTGAGTAGGTTGTCGCACTTCTCCTTTATCTAGGGTGTGACGCTGCAGTTTCTGATAAGCTAGGGTGAGACACTGTCGCACTTTGTCTTCCTACAGAGTGCGACAACCCCCTCTGTCGCTCTGTGCCCTCTACCAAGGTGCAGCGAGGTTGGTTAAAGGCTATTTTGGGGAGTCTCGAGGTCTTTCTAGAATTTTGTTGAGGTGGAGGCCTATCCCTAGGCTCTAGGTGAGGTGGAATTTCGGTTCCTAACCTAATCGGAGGATCCCTTAACCATCTCCCCCTAATTATCAACCTACCCTATCTCTTTAGCCCTATATAAACACCCACTCTCTCCATGGGAGGGGAGGAAGTATATGGTACTCTTATGCTGGTGAAACTAAGCCCTATAGATCTAACACTCTATCTTGGGGAACATCCACTTCTCTCTAGTAGATTTGGCATGGCTTGTCGGAAGGAGCTTGTAGCATTAAGGCAATGGTTGTAATCCTCTTTTCTATTGTACTTCTCCTCTCTTCAATACAGTTAATATAATTGCTTTCCATAAATGTTGTCTCTTTGATGATGTTTAGAGTTTTCCTCCTTAACTGTTAACTTAGATCTATCATATGAGATGTATGCTTTCACTTCTCGTGGTCTATTACATGTTCAACAGGGTTTAGCTACTCGCGATCTGGCAGCACTGGAGCATTAGATCAATGAAGGAGAAAGGGATCTACAAATTTGAGGTAAACGATCTACTCTTGAATTTGTACTTCTATACGATCTAGGAAAGTATTTTATGTTATGTCCTATTTGTTCTAGACTTACGTTCAGCTAGGGAGATCAGACCTTGAGTTCACTCTCTATAGATTGTCCGCGAAACATGGGGATGTGAGGAACCCCTATAATCTTCCCATCAAGCAAAATCGTGCTCTAGCTCTAAGTGATTCGGCCTCCTTGTGTAGATGTCGATTTCACCTGTAAAGCAAATAATGTATAAAAGCAAGAGATGCAAGAACATATACAAGAGTAACCCAATCAAAGCTAAGAAGTATATCTCCAAAATAATATTTTCATTCCATGTTTTCCAGAGCCCAAAGGTGCTTTTACAAATAAAGACCAAAACCCTAAACCACAAAACCGCTTTTTGAAATGAGTGGTTGAGATTAAAATATCTCATAATCTAATCAATGGCTAAGATGAGCCAATACATAATATCACATGGATCACTCAAAAGAGAGATGACACATAGCTAAAAGTGACTAAGTGAGAGTGACGTCATCCTCCAAAAGGGTCCAAGATACATGGGCCCACCAAATATGACATGGACATGACTCAAGACACACATGGTGGGGCTATGAGGTATCAATCCTTCACTACCTCGTCCCCATGGCACAATAATATAAAATAATGGGACTATGACATGTCCACATAACACAAATGATCAAAATCTTGTCTCCAAAACTGAGATAGACATGCAGTAAAAGGCCTTTTGTGGCCACTATGGACCCCACTGGCTGATGCCAACTGATCTGTAAGATGGGGGGTTCACCCTGGAATACCTCTAAGAAGACCAAGTTCCAAAACCTTTCGTTAATTTCCCAAATCAAATTCCTCAGTGACCCTTTTATTCCATTTTTAATCCTCTTGAAAACACCGAAACTGCCCAAACTGCCACCCAGGATGCCTGAACTATCAAACTGAGGGCACCAGGATGTCTAGAAGGGGGGAATAATTGTAAAACAAGTGATTGGACCACCCCCTCCCTTCACAAATACCTAGGAAACAAATGGCTTCCAAGCCTCTGGTGGACAGGCTGGATCAACATGCCCAAAACTGGTCAACAGGTGGATAACTACATCTATCACTGTCAGAAGTGTCCAAAACTGAAAGATAAGTGTCTCAATGGATCCAGAAGACCCAACTCTACTAGAAATGAGTACTCAAACACCATGGGTTGACATGTGGGGTCAACTATAGGTTCCACCATACTCGGACAGTGTAAAATATGATGATCTGGAAATAATAATAAAAATTACCAACTACATCAATAATCATCTGAAGCATATGTCCATCATATGGAATCATCAGTAGGTGTATGTGGGACCAATAAACATCAATAAATCATCTGAAACATGACTACAATAATATCACTAGGCAATGAACTGAAACTGTATGGAACAAAGGGTCACATCAGTCATCAAATCTAGGCTCTCAAGGTTCATCCTTGGCACAAGGTCTAATAAAAGTCTCATACAATATACTTCTCTGATCCATAAGTGATCTCAAATAACAAGCTCATCATAGCTAATCTCTGTAAAAACAAAACTCTGTAAAGTGCATATATCTGCTCAGCAAGAATAGTATCCCAACTACTATGGTGTGATAATAGGAGCTTTGTGGTATCGATGGTAACATTGGGTTTTGCATCGATGATCCACTTTCCTTTGTCTGTGACTGGCATGCTGGGTTCATCATTAGAGTCTAAATGGAGATCTAAATCTGAAGTCTTGATCTCGGCCACCAATGACTACTTTGAGTGACATTCATCAGTGTTGTGCCAGGGGCTCTTATGAAACTCGCACCATTTTCTGGTGTGCTTCTTTGTCTTCATGTTACCCTTATTTGCTTGTCATTTGGACTAGTTTTACTGGGCTAGTTTTCCTTACTCTATCCTTTGTTCCATGGCCTAGGGTTTCCCTTGCCTTGCTTCTGCAATAGATTCACAGACCCAAACTCCTGCTTATTATTCTGCTTAAATTTTTGCTCGATTTTGATAGCATATCGATAATAAACACCTAATAACGAGATGTACATGAAATCCATTTTGGTTTGGATGTACCTATGCAGGCCACTAAAATATTTTAAAACTAGGTGCCACTCAAAGTCCCTAATACCAAGCTTTGTGCGCAAGGTATGGAAATTTCTAGTGTACTCTGGCACCATTTGGTTCCTCTCCTGTCGCAAAGTGGTCCATTTTTTGTATTGGTCGTCATAGCTGCCAATGGGATAGTATTGCTTCTTGAGAGATTCCACAAAATATGCCTAGGTGGGATTTCCCTCAAAAATATTATTCATGTTTGTGGCGTTTTTACCAGAATAAGTGTCCCACCAATATTTCACATGGGGCATCGCCTTAAGGAGTGCAAAGACAATATTTTCCACATTGGAGAAATTGTGGATAGAGAAATAGTGATCTAGTAAACTCAACCATTTATCTAGGGTGTCAGCATCTATCTGACCTTCAATTATAGGAATATCAAAGTTAACTTGTACCTTGAAGGCGTGGATCCTCCAAAGTGACTGCTTCTTCTTGATGATCCCTCTGATGCTGCTGACATGAAATATTTGGGAAAAATGATCCATCATTTTGCTCCTTTGTTGCGCGAGGGATTCCTCAAGGAAAATCTTGATAGGATATCCTAATCTATCATCTCCTTTTTCCTTGGACATGGGGGGATATTTGGGCCATTAAGGGCAGTCTTCCTCAAGCTGAACTAGTTCAAGACCCACCTGTTTATATTCTGACCTCATAGGGGACATGCATGGAGAAATAACGAAAGAGAAGACTGCTCTGATACCATTGATACAGATTTATGTGAGAACGAAATGAAAGAACAAATATAAAACCACATACATAGATATATTTCAAGGAACACATTGATATAGTAAACACAAATTCTATTAAATGGCGAAAATAGAACATACTGTAAAATAAAGCTGCTAGAATGGTGGTAGCTTATCTCTGAGAAGAGATGTGATCGAGACTCTCATTCATGATAAGCTGAATACAAAAATAGGCTGAAAGGACCTATTTATCATAAGCATGAGGGAAATAAACCTAAACATCCAAAAACTTAACCCTGAGAGAGGAACCGACATAAAGTTTGCGGCCTCAAGGTGGTTAGTTGAACAATCAACTTCCTGGAGTCATAACTTTTGCATACGATCTCTGTTTGGGGCGCTCAGTAGACCATTGGGAATATCTAGCCAGGTAGTACAATAGTGGTTCGATCCAAAGCTAGAGCCTATGGCTATCAACTAGGCTACTGCAATCCAAAGAAACATCGTTAAGGGCCTCAAAATGATCCCGAAAATTTAAGACCCAAAAAACCATAGAAAAAATACTAGAAAATTGTCAAAAGGAAAACTATTTTAAGCCAGTGGAATAGGTAGATGGCCACCGATATCCACCTGGATCACAAGTGTTCTTCATGCTCTTCTTCTAATTTTGAATAAATAAGAATGCCATCCAGAAATACAATGACAAACATATCTAAATACTTTTTGAATATCCCATTCATAAAGCACATAGATGTAGTTGGTGCATTTATTAACCCACATGGTACAACCACAAACTCACAATGACCATATATGGTCCTGGAAGTTGTCTTGCTAATGTATTCATATTTTATTCTCACCTGATGATAACTGGATGTCAAATCTATCTTTGAGAAAATATTTGCTCCTATGAGTTGATCAAACAAGTCATCAATTCTAGGGAGTGGATATTTATTCCACACAGTGACCTTGTTCAATTGTCTGAATTCAATACACAACATCAGAGTGCCATCCTTCTTCTTTACAAATAGAACTAATGCTCCCCAAGAAGATACACTTGGGTGTATATACCCTTTCTTCAACAATTCCTCCAACTGCATTTGTAGCTCTTTTAACTCAGGTGTACCCATTCTGTATGGAATTGTAGAGACTGGGGAAATTCCAGGAAACAAATCAACAGATAAATCAATATCTCCTTTTAGTGGCAATCTTCGTATTTCTTCAACACATGCAAAATATTTCAATATTGGAAAGTCCTCTAAACTTGGGATTTAACACTTTTCTAGTTCTTGCACATGAGATGCATACAACTAACAACCTTTTCTGAAGAAACCTCTTTAATTGCAAAGATGAAATTTCTATTATGGAAATGGGCCTTGGAATGCCTTTCACTATATTTTGTTTTCCTTCACCATCAAGGCAAGTAAATGAATTGTTATGACAATCTAATATCACATGGTGTGCATCTAAACAGTCCATCCCAATCAATACATCATATGAACCAAGTGGTATTATGTTCAAATCTGCAAAAGTGCTCAATCCATTCATATACAATGGAAAACCCTTTATTAATTCATTAATTTTCCTTTTTTCTCCAATAGCCGACTAAACCATCCATGTACTATCATGTTTACTTTTCTTTAGTTGAAATATTTCAATTAAATCAGGAGCAATATAACTATGAAATCCTCCATAATCAATGATAATAAAAAGAGGTTGATTGGCAATTTTACATTCAACTTCAATCATGTTGGACTGATTATCTACCTATCTATTGTGCAATGCTACATATATCCTAGGAATTTTCATGCCTATATCCTCCATAGTACATGCCTTTTGTAAATTGTGCACATTTCTCATTCTATCTCCCTTTTGTGGAAATCTTATACAAATGGTTTCCTTCACATCCCCAGCATTTTACTTGCTTCTTGGTTCCTTTTCCAATAGATTCTGTCATCGTGGGCCCATTTTGAGTTGAATTTCTTTGCTGATATGAATTCTGCTGGTTCTTGAAGAAATATTGTTTAAATCCTTTCTTCCTTTATCTTGCTTATCCTTCATCTTATCTCTCCAAGATTTTTGAAATTTTTTCCCTTCCTTTGTTCTAATCATACATGTGCTTGGCCTTCTGAATTGCTTCTTCAAGAGTCTTGGGTTCATCATATTAAATTTTATCCTTGTAAAATGAAGGCAAACCGATTATAAACCTTTGTATTTTTACCTTCTCGTCCTTCATAAACCCAACATATCTTAGCAGTTCTAGAACTTTTGCTCATATTCATCTATGCTCATATTCCCCAACTCAAGTTCAAAGAACTCTTCCATCTTCTTATCATATTAATGTTTTGGTAAGTACTTTTTCTAGAAGTACTTCTTGAATTGCCTCCATGAGATCCTCTTCTCATTGATATGATTAAATTGGACCAATTGATCCCACCAAATGGAATCCTTTCCTTGTAAGTTGTAAATGGAAATCCTAGCTTCCATCCTAGAGGAGTAATTATGCAACTGAAGATATTTCCTCATTCCCAACAATCGAGCTTCATCATATTCTCCCTTCTTGTTCTCACCATCAAATGTGGGTGGATTAATTTTTCTAAGTTTCCCTTGCAACTCATCTTTATCATGCCTTCTTTTATGATGTCTGACTGGAGAAATTTCTAGGATACTACTAGAACTCTTGGATATATATGGCTTTCTGCCTACATGGTGTGGTGAGTAGTGCTTCTCATGAATCTTGGAAGCACTTATAGAGTGTTCATATTTCTCATGTGATCCCTTCCTTGAGTCTTTTATTCCTTCTTCCTCATCAATTGAGGCTAAGCACATTTTCATCTGTCTTTATAACATATTCAAACTCTACATCAACTGAGTGTTTAACTCATTTTTTGTTCTTGGGACCTTATCAACCTCTTATTATCTGCTATATAAATCTGTACCTCCATCCCTAGAATTCTTGTTGGGCCTTTCCCAACAGGGCCATTTTTGGCGACAATTTTGATATTGAAGGGACCTGAGTTGTGCGCAGTTCAGAATACTGAATTTTGCCTAGGTATCGGGAGTGCTACGAAGATGTGCGCAGTACCAAGTTTTGAAGGATACCGCGAAGATTAGCGCTGCGCAGTGTCAGTGCTGCGAAGGTAGTAGGCCACGTGCAGCCAGTAAAGTTTTGTACTGGACGGAGGATGACCAGATATAGAAGATAGACCAACGGTGGTCTATTTTTGGTAAGACTACTGAAAAGATGCCGAGTTGCGGGCATAAGAAGATCGGGAAGGCGGCCAACTATACAAGTCCGTTAAGCAGAGGACGGATCGGGAAAGTGACAATTAGCATGCAACAGGGTATGCGATCGTTAAGAGGAAAACGGTGGAAGGAAAGCGACTGGGAGCTGAACCAGTTGTATATGGCCATTAAGGGAAGGACGGCCTGCAGAGAAAGCGACTGGGAGCTAAGCCAGTCGCACGAGCCAGTCAGTGGAAGGGCGGCTCGAAGTAGATGACCTGTTGGAGTGCATGCAACAGGACAACTGAAAGCGACAGATCTAAGGCATGGAGGACTTCCATGACAGCAGGATCGCTATCAGAATCCGGTACAACGGTTCAGAGGGATCGTAGTGATTTGGAAACCCTAAGGGTTTTGGTCTTAATGTTGTAAAGACATGACCTTTGGGCGTGATCTATTTAAGAAGACCATTTTTGTATAGGGAGGGTTGGTCACCATCGTTGGTTATTGTTGGTTGCCATTGAATATTGTATTGTAATATCTTTTGAGTTGAGAATTAATTGTAAAGGCTCTGCAGCTGAGTGCGTAGAGTTCTATCTGAGCAAGAAGAGAGCCGTAGCTGAGTGCGCGACTAAGAACTGTGAACCCTTCCTTAAAATAAATATCAAAAACAGTTCTTGTGGACATAGCTTCCCACCTGGGGGAGTGAACCACGTTAAATCGTGTGTTGTGAGACTGTATGTTTATGTGTGTGCATTTATATTTATCTGTTCTGTAGTTGGATATTGGAAAGTTTACTTACAGTCTATTATGAGAAGGATTTTATATGCATTTTCCATCAAGAGAATATGGAATGATATGTTAAGTCTGCATGAATAGATGTCTGGTTAATATTAGCTTTGCTTCTAAGGACAGTGAATTTATCACCTGCTTGAACATAGAGGGAATTGTTTACCTACTGAATGGTTGCAGTCGATGAAGGTATAAATGTTATTTTGCACTTGAAGGTTACGCTTAAAAGAGCAACACTTTAAGTGTATGTTCTGGGCACTAAATAATCAGTTCGCTAAGTATATAACTGAGTGGATTATTGACACTTAACCCCTTTAACTTGGGTATTCTGTGAATGGTCCAAGCTTAGGAAGTCAAGCAGCAGTGTTCGCAGAAGAATCTTAAGCCTCACAGTAAGGAAGAAGATAGTGGTGCAGACCGTGGCGTTGGCCATTGCCGTGCAACCCGACCTTCGCAGCACTTGACTAGTGTGCTGCCGCGAACATCGTCACAGTCATCAACTCATCACTCACTGTGGACATCTGAGTCCGCAGTTCCCCATTAGAACACCTCGGGTGAGACCTCAGCCTGCTCACAAGTTGTTGCCGAAAGGGCCGGTGCGAAGGGGGTTTTGTTGGTTTAAGGTAACTGCGCAGAACCTGGGTCTTCATAAAACCTCTGGTCAGCATTTGAGAAGCCAAAAAATGGTTCCGTTGTCGTGCTAGAATCTGTGATGAGTTCCAGTCATGATCAGTGACGAAGAATCTGAGCTCCCGGAAAGTGCATTGAACTGGCATCCTGAGAAGACAGAAATCTAGGCTTGGTGGGATAAGACCATAAGAGACTTTAAAAGACAAGAGAATAGACATCCGCGTCTGACTGACACACAGTGGTTGGATAACTATTTGTTGGACGACATCCACGAAATTTTCTGGGCTACATTTCCGAATGAGCTTCATGCGTGGATATCGCGGCTTGCAGAAAAGAAGACTTGCTTTCAAGAAGGAGTTCCTACAGAGTGGAATCCTGAGCTCATAGTGATAGATAGTCCACTGACGCGTGCAATCAACTTTTGGGTCGATCATTGCTAGAAGGCTTTGTCACAGAGTTTGCTGTGGATACGCTTAAATCCTACAGCCAAGCAGAGGCACACTTTTTTGGAGGTTTCCAAGGTAAGTTCCTGAATAATCTAAGTCTATATATTAAGATGCTGTTAGCTGAGAAAGGTGTTTTAAGAATGCAGTAATCTTTTTAAGTTGTCATGGTAAATAGAATTTATAGTGATTTTGACGAAGATACACATAACTTAAGAAGTGGGAAAAGATACAAGTTCAATAAGAATCCTGGAGGCTTTGGATTCCACGTAGATACTGAGATTCCTTCTGATACTGAAAATGAAGCCGCACCCCCATTTACTCCTCAGAACCCACCCCACCGAATACGCATCCTAGTACATCTACCCCTGTACGCCCATTTGTTTTTACTGCGTAGAGTCCTGCACGATAGCCTAGCACCCCTTAGGGCACACCTCAAGGTTCCCCTTCGAGTGCTGTACCTCCCCCTAGAACCATGGCCCATATAGATATGGAGTTACCTATATTCAAAGGGACGGGTCTAGAAGATCCTGACCAGCACTGGTTCCTTTGTGAAGCTGTCTGGAGTGTCAGGAAAATCTGAGATGATGATGAGAAGAAAGCCCAGCTTGTTACTACATTCAGAGATAGAGCGCTGCTCTGGTTCATGAAGTATTCTACTGCGTAGCCCAGCACCCTGGTAGAGATTAAAGCTGCGCTGATAGCAGAGTTCAAGAAACCAAAGTCTGAGTCTTAGTGTATAACTAAGCTGAAGGAAATCAAGCAGAGACCGAAAGAATCGGTCTGGGAATTCGATCAAAAGTTCAAGACACTCTTGGACCAAGTGAGCTTTGTCATAGCACCCGAACAACATAAAGAATGGTTCATTGCTGCGCTGTTGCCGCATATCAGATTACCATTGATGCAGCAGAAGGTTACATCCCAGGCAGAGGCCTTGGAAATCGTGATGAAGTTGGAGGATTCACCGATTGGTGAGCCTAGTTCTAGGATGACGCAGATTCAAAACCAGCTTACCACCCTAACACTGGAGCTACAGAGGATGAAGAATGGAAAAGAGCAGCAATATGAACCTCGTCACGAGATCTAGTGCACGAGTTGTAAAGGAGAAGGTCATGACCGGGAGCATTGTCCCCTATACCGCGACTATCTCGACAGTGGTGTGCCTAACCCCATCAATCAGAACCAGGCACCCTGGTGTGAGAGCTGTAGAACTATTGGTCATAGACCCGAAGATTGCTACCTGATACAGAAATATGTGAAGACACCTAAGAATCTATATTGTAATTTTTGCAAATCAGTTGGACATGATGAATCCAACTGTCGCGCCTATGAATTAATGAATGAAAGGAAGCGCAACATGGATTCAATGAGAGGTATTGGCTTATACAGAGTGCAAGAAGATAACCAGCCAAAGCAAGAAAACACACACTATGATCAATCTACCTACAGAGGCTGTGGTGGTGGATAACGTGGTAGAGGAAGAAATACCATCCCAGCACAGGGAAGAGGCCGCGGCGGGGTCATCTGCTATAACTGTGGATAGCCAGGTCATGTGTCCAGAGACTGTGTAAATCCATGCACCACCTGTAATTACTGTAAATCATTTGACCATGTTATAGAAGATTGCCCGGTGCTAGAGGTAGATATGCAGAAAAGAAGGACAGACGGGCCAGCCCTGAACATCCAATGGATCGCATCAGAGAACAAACCTACGAATCCTAGCATTAAATTAGTCGCACGCAGTGGTGTCAAGACAGGCCATGATAGGGGAGCAGAGGCTTCCAATTTCAGAGAAGCTCATGCGAAGCAGAGCCCTCTCGAAATAGTATGGGTAAGAAAAGCCCCAGGAAAGACACCTGCTCTCGATCTGAAGAAAAATAAAGAGGCTTTTGTTGACGCGCGGGATACCTTCAGAGAACCAACACCTAAATCACCAAGGATCCCGTTGCACAGTGAAGTACCATATGTTGAAGACACACCTGTTGCGTATGACAAGACCATACACACAGCGGATGTTAGAACTTCTGTTGCGCAGTTCTTGAGAAGCTGCATGAAGCTGTTGAAAAATAAAAATGCGATAGCAGAGCTGGAGAAGCTCATAAATCTGTATGAACCACAGACAGAAGAAAAAATGGCTGATGGCGCGCTACATCATATAAAGAAACAGAAGAGGTCGAGTTGCGAAATGAGGCTCATTGCACAGATAGGAGACTTTGAGATGGACGAAGTTATCCTTGATCTGGGATTAGAAGTAAATGTCTTGACAAAGTAGACATAGCAACAGATGGGTCGACCAAAGATATCGTGGTCACCTATCCAGTTGAGAATGGCCAACCAAGAGAAAGTTATACCATTTTGTCGCTTAGCCAGTGTTGTGGTTGATATTGACAGAGTACAAAGCCATGCAGACTTTGAAGTCATCGAGATTGTTGACGATAGCCATCCCTTTCCCGCGCTGTTAGGAATTGACTGGGCTATTGACAATTTAGCCATTATAAATTTGAAAACAAAGAATATGATATTCGAAGGCAAGCATCTGCGGGTTATCGAACCATTGGATCCTGCAGATGGGGACAGATATAACGAGCCAATTCAGGAGGAATCTAAGGCCCAGGATTTGGACCGATTGTACTAGATGACTGCGAACAAGGAGGATTACATTAATCCTACTACGGATGGTGTACTCAGTTGGAGATGCAATAGCTCTTGCGTTTCTGACTCCGACACTGGACTGGAAAATTGGTAGAATCGCATGCACGAAGTATCAGCTAGAAGGTGCGCGTAGGTTATGAAATCACTGCGCTGGATTGGAAAAGAGGTAAGTCCGACCCCTACATTTGATGGTTCTGCTAACATTTATACTTTTATTCAAGACTATACTGTAGTAGTTCCAGAAGAGCACAGGTTACCAACATCGGATATGGCACTCTGTGGCATACTTTCCAGATGGTGGGCTTCGCACAAACAAATACTGATCACTTGGGAGCAATGCAGAACAAAGATGCAGATTCGGTTCGCAGAAAGGCTTACCTTACCCTTTGAGAAGTTCAACGGGTAGACAAATCCTAGCTAGCATGTGGAAGTCTGTTTGCAGGCATGGGAAGAAAGGCCACCTGAAGAGTGGGTGCACTTGTTCGTGCATACTTTGGAAGAGGATATTCCAAAGAAATGGTATCTAGACCTGGAGTTACATAGGGAAACCTTGGATTGGGAAACATTAACTATGAACTTCCAAAGAGATTTCAGCTTTGAAGATGAGAACCCTCTAATACATGAAGCACTACAGATAATCAAAGAACATGTATTCATAACAGATCATCCTCATAAAGATATGTCATGGGAAAAATTCTGCGGCACAGATAACAGTCCTGCGAAAATACACTCAGAATGGAGAGAACATGAAGAACATCCAATAGATTGTTATAATTTAGCTGAGGATGATGAGAATGGAAGAGAAGAAGATGAAGATGATCCGCGCAACATCAAGTCAGAAGGAGCGCGCGATATAGAAGGACCACCATTGGAAATTCCGGACATGAGTGGACCGGTCAAGACACAGAAGTTAAACATTGTCACGAGTGAAGAGCCCAAGTTCGCATCTATCGGAGACTACTGGGATGATCAGACTGTCGCGGAGATTGCAGACACTTTGCACGAATATTAGGAGCCATTTCCGACCAAGTTTACAGAGATGAAAGGAATATTGGGTGACTTAGGAGTCATGAAAATCCCTTTGAAGCCAGGCGCTAAGCCTATGAAGCAGCGACCATATAGATTGAATCCACGGTACAAAGAGAGAGTCCACGCAGAATTGGACAAAATGTTAGAGGCAGGGATCATCGAACATGTTGAAGAATCTGAATGGATCAGCCCTATGGTCATCCAAGACAAGAAAGCAAAGGGTGAGATCAGGATATGTGTCGACTTTAGAAAGCTTAATGATGCATCAACGCATGACCCATTCCCTACCCCTTTTACGGATGAAGTACATGACCATGTTGGAGGGAATGAGGGCTACTCTTTTATCGATGGTTTCTCCAGTTATCATCAGATCAAAATTGATCCCACGGACAGGCATAAGACAAAATTTGCTACAGAATGGGGATCATTCCAGTATACAGTCATGTCGTTTGGGTTGAAGAACGCCCCTGCCATCTTCTCTAGAGTCGTCATTGCGGCATTCAAAGATTTCATGCATAAGTTTCTCGAAGCATATTTTGATGACTAGATTGTATTTGGTTTGCTGAAGAACCATTGTGCAAATCTGAGAATGATGCTTGAAAAATGTAGACAGCATCAGATCTCGCTGAATCTGAAGAAGTGCATCTTCTGTGTTCCATATGGAATTTTACTGGGACATATTGTCTGTAAGTAGGGCTTGATGGTGGACCCTGCAAAGGTTGCCATTATTGTGAATTTACCTACACCAACTTTAGTTAAAATGTTGCGCTCTACCTTGGGTCATACCGGTTATTACAGGAAGTTCATTAAGGGTTATGCGCAGATAACCGCAGCAATGGAGAAGTTGCTGAAGAAGGACGTGCCGTTCGTTTGGAACGAAGAGTGCGAATAGGGTTTCGACACCCTTAAAGAAAAGATGGTTACCATGCCGATCCTAGTCTTTCCGGACTAGACAAAACCATTCCATGTTCATGTGGACACATCATGCATTGCCCTGGGCATTGTGTTAGCTCAACCAGGAGAAGGGGGTATTGACCACCCCATTGCATTTTATAGTAGAAAGATATTGATAGCAGAGAAGAACTATACGAATACTAAGCGGGAAGGACTTGCCATGGTATATGCCCTTTAGAATTTTAGACATTATCTACTTGGTGCGCACTTCCTCATGTTCACTGATCATTCCGCACTGAAATATCTGGTCAATAAGCCAGTGTTAGGGGGGTGCATTTGCAGATGGCTGTTGCTGTTCCAGGAGTACGATTTCGAGATTGTTGTTAAACCTGGTCGACAGAATTTGGGAGCTGACCACCTGTCTAGAATAGAGTCGAGAGAGGAGACAATGAACATTAAAGACAGTCTGCCCGATGCGCAGTTGTTTGCTATATAGGTTGCAGATGATTACTATAAGGATATCATTGGTTTTTTGACAACAGGACTGGCACCACAAGAATTTTCTGTTCAACAGAAGAAGCAGCTAGTAGTGTGCGTTGCGGACTTCACTATCATTGCAGGTCAGTTATACAAACTCGAACCAGATGAAGTCCTGTGCAGATGTGTACTCAACCATGAAAAACCATACATACTCACCGATGCGCATTCAGGGATCGAGGGAGGTCATTACGCAGGAAAGGCTACTGTGTAGAAGATATTGCGCGGAGGAATGTGGTGGCCTACCATCCACAAAGATTCTAAGGAATACTACAGGAACTATGATGTTTGTCAGAGGACAGGGAAGCCATCGTGGAGAGATGAAATGCCATTAAATCCACAGTTGACCTTGTAGGCCTTTGACAAGTGGGAAATTGATTTTGTGGGACCTATAAACCCATCAGGAAAGAGAACTGGTGCGAGGTATATTATTACTGCCACGGAATACCTCACCAAATGGGCAGAATCTAAGCCAGTAGAGGACTGCAGCGCAGGTACTGCCGCCCAGTTCATTTTTGAGGAAATTTTGTCACGATTCGGCTGTTGTGATGTACCTGCAATAATTAATTAATGCAAATACACGAGATATCAGAAATAATAGAATAGAATCGCTTTTATATTGATCACGGGCCACTTCGAGGGGGCAACCTCCTTTGAGCAAGCTCAATACAATTAACTTCACGGTGCCTTCAATGACCTCAACACACACTTATATACTAAGTATATGCCCAATACTATGAGTCAAAACCATGGGACATATAATACTACAGGACGACTTACAAAGCATATGCGTCCAATACTATGGGTCAATACTATGGGCTAATATAAACTACGGATCAACAAATACTATGGGACGACTTACAAAGCATATGCGTCCAACAACAATATACTAACATAGTAAAGAGAAGGGTTGACATAGGTTCCTAACAGCTGTCCAAAAATTTTGATGAGTGATCAGGGAACTCACTTCCTAAATAAGACCATTGAATCCCTCACAGTGGAGTTCCACATTTGGCATCACCACAGTATGCCATATCATCTGTAGGCAAATGGAACTATTGAAGCTTTCAACAAAATACTGGAAAACACGCTGACGAAGGTGTGCAACTTAAACAGGGATGATTGGGACTTGCGCATCTCATCCATGCTTTGGGCATACAGGATAACTTGTAAGAAATTGACGGGAAAAACACCTTTTCGGTTGTCCTATGGGTAGGAGGCCATAATGTCGATGGAGTACATTGTCCCCAGTCCGAGGATTGCTACGTTCACTGGAATGGTAGACCGCGAAGCATTAGATGAAAGAATGCTACAATTAGCCGGTTTGGAAGAGGATCGTTTCATTGCAAGTTTTCAACAGTAAGTCCAGAAGGATCGTGAAAAGGCATGGCATGATCGCCATATCAGGAACAAATGCTTTCAGGTAGGTGACTTAGTCCTCTTGTATGATAGCAAGTTCATGAAATTTCCTGGCAAGTTTAAAATACATTGGCTTGGTCCATATATTGTTATGCATGTCATTGACAGTGGTGCAGTTCAGTTAGCCACTTTAGCTGGTGATAACCTACCCACTATGATAAATGGAAGCAGACTTAAATTGTACCGCGGTAGTCCTGCTTCGCAGCATGCGGAAAGATAAACCCGAGGAGAAATTTCTAAGTGTCAAGTACAGTTGAAATTGGGCACTAGAAATGTATAGAGTCTATACAGGTATTATAAAGGGGAGAATGTATGAGCTGTGTAGCACTGCTAAAGCTGCGCAAGAGCCGAAAGCAACACAGTGGAAAAACAACCACAACAGTTCAGAGATTAGTACCGTGAAGCCACTGCGTAGGAGTTGAAATGTTCCGCCGCATAGTTCAGTGCAGCATTCAGAGAAAAATAGCCATTGCATGCCTTTTGAGAATATAGATGTTAGATGACCGTTGCAGCAATCGCTCGAGCATTTAAAGGGAAGATAGCCGTTCTGAACAGACTGATGGATGAAAAGATTGAAAGATCTAACCGATTTGGCCACCAGAGGTCACATTTAATGCTTATCTAGTCGTTGAAGGGTGCGAAAGGAGGTCTGCTGCGGTTATAAATAACACCGATGGGAGACTCGCTGGCGTTATCGAGCACTTAGAATTTTCTTGTGATTAACATCTCCGAGCTAGTAGCCATTTGTATTTTCTCTGCCATAGCCGCTATTTCATTAAGTGAATGTCCAAACCCTTGTACACAGAGCAAGAGCTTACTATTGAAGAAACCTTGAGAATTTTCAAGCATGGAGGGATTCAACAGTTAATTAAAACTCCAACTAAGAAGGTTGTCGTCGAACAAGGCCAAGGATCCTGCAAATCACCAAGGATTAATCCGACAATGCAGGATAAGGGAAAGGATACACTGTTCGGACCTCGATCAAAGCAGTCAAATCCGAGTTCGACGAGCACAAGGCAACCCATATTCACCAAGGAAATTTCACTCAAGATGACACCAGATTATATCTCGTTGAATGAGCTGGATGCTCCTATGTATAAGTTCATAAAGAATGCCAAGTACGATATCCCTCTATCGCCAGTGTCTAAGCATGTAAAAATTACGACAAACTTATTGGGGAAGATCCCAGACTGCAAATGGGAGGATTATGACCTCTTGGGAGTGAAGAAGGACGAGCCACATGATCCCAAGTACCCAGATTTTCAGCCAGATCAATATATGTGCTGGAAAAAGGATGCAAAAGGAGAGCTGAATCTGGTGGCTAAAACCTGGTTAACACTGGTGGTGCAGTCAGGACTGTTAAACCTATTGCGACTACCCAATTTTGAAAGGTCGACCGAACTAAACGTCGTGGTTCGCACCTTGATGGCGCGGATCCACCAAGGATACCTATGGATGGAAAGGCCCATAGACATCAGTATCGACCTAATCCATGTTATTACAAGATTGAGTAAGCGCGACGAGGATTCAAAGCAGTTCTTCCAAGGGAAGGCCAAAGAAAAAGATGCCGTGGCAAAGATGAAGAAGAGCCATGCGCTGGTGAAGGGAAAATGGGGTTTTCCTACCAAAGAGATTAACGATCGAGCAACAAGGTTCATTACGCAGATGCTTGCAGCAAAGGTATTGAGAACAGCAAGACCCACCGAGGTGCCTGCGGGTGTAGTGCTACTTGGCGCTGCAGCAGCAGAAGGCACAGAGTTTAACTGGTGCCAATACTTACTGAATGAGTTCATGGAGGAACTCAACGATATTCAACAGAATGGGGGCAACTTCCATTTTACATGGCTGATTGTCCTCATAGCATTCATCAGATGGAAGGAGCTGAAGGACTTTGTCGGCGTCAGTCTTGATAGATTCGAACCCAGAGGAATCAGGTTCATGAACCTATGGGAAAATATAAATCCGCAACGCCAGCATGCTACCCAAGAAGTCTTCTATCAATATTACACGCAATTGCACGACGTGATCATGCGCACACCAAGAATAACAAAGCAGGTAACAAGAAAATACATAGGCATTGTCAATTTTACTGTTGACATGTGTTGTGTGTTTATCTCTCCAAAGGCAAAGACGAAGAAGCCGCAGTGGTTCCCTGCGCGCTACCACATGACAGAACTAGATATAGAACTCATTATGAAAGATTGTCCCACCGACTACTGTGTCGAGATTTTGGATGTCCCGAGAGATTCAGAAGATGATGAACTGATTCCTCCAGCATGTCCGATTACTGAAGAGAAAGAGCTAGAGAAGGGCAAGAGGAAAGGGCCTCCTAGCTCGTTGCAGCCGAAAGCAAGAAAGAAGCAGAAGGCAATCAAAGGTCAATCCGACCCAACCCTCAATGAGGATGACTTCGACATGACAGCTGATAAATTTACTGAGACTCTTGAAGAATTTATGTCAGATAAGGAGAAAAAAGATAAGGCCATCTTGGATGACCTTCAGAGGAACTGGGTCGCAAGGGCTTATGAAGAAAATGGAGGATGTCCACAAGAGCCTGCCCTTGTCGCATGACATAGGGGCCGTAGGAGCTTCGCAGCAGGCACCATCTCCCCTTGCTGTCACGCTACAGCCCAAAATGAGACTTGTCTATCTTGACCCAATCACAGTCACATTCCCTACGTCAGAGGACATCGACACGGTTGAGCTCAATTTAGAAAATATTCTGCTACCTGGTCTGCATTACTTGCACATCCAGGTTGGTGAGGAGATGCGTGATAGAGCCACGCAGTTTATGAGAGCAAAAGCTCAGTTGCAAGCCACGAACAGGAAACTTGAGGAGTCGAGTACGCACACCTTGCTGATGATGGGAGATGAACAACAACGCCGATAGAAGCTGGAGGAGACAATCAATTCTGTGGCGATAGAGATCGAAGGAGTGTAGATCCAAGATAAACCTGAGGATACAGTACATAGAATAACAGATAGGGTGCGGATCCTAAAGTCGGAAATGGAAGACAAGATAGTCCTGTATGAGGCAGATATCAATCTGATGAAGGAAAAGATAAAATCGCAGGATCAGTTAACTGAGAAGCAGCAGAGAGAAGCTGAAGTAAGGACTGTAGCAGAAAGCATCGCAGCAGGGGTTGTGAAGTGCCAGCAATTACTTGACCAATCCGTGAAGGCGTTCACATACCTTGAGGAAAATCCACAGCTGCAACAGACAAAGACTGCAGTGAAGGAGAAATAGACCGCATTGGAAGTCATGCAAATAGAAGTGAAGACCCTACCATCGCGAGACAGATTGCAGAAGTTCAGGGAATATCTACCCTAAAGAAGCAAGTACAGAGATTAAGAGAAAAGGAGACTGTGCTGGACAATCAGTCGCAGCCACTCCTCGAAGATTCCTCTGAGGTGTCTTAGCGCATAGAGAATAAATTGAAAGAGCTGCGAGCCAACCAAGAAACCGTCGAAGCACAATTGGCATGGAGACAACACCTGAAGAGCTCGAGACCATCAAACAATTGGAGTAGGAGGTCAAAGAAACAATGGAGGAGCTGCCAAATGCCTATAATGAGTTCGCAACCAAGCTAAACACTCGGATTGGTGAGCAGACTCCGGTGATAGAATTTTAAAGTGGCTTGGGGACGAGCAATAGGTAAGTGTTAGGGGCATGTTGGGCTTGGTCCAATAGGGCCATTTTTGGCGACAATTTTGATATTGAAGGGACCTGAACTGTGCGCAGTTCAGAATACTGAATTTTGCCTAGGTATCGGGAGTGCTGCGAAGATGCGCACAGTACCAAGTTTTGAAGGATACCGCGAAGATCAGCGCTGCGCAGTGTCAGTGCTGCGAAGGTAGTAGGCCATGTGGATCCAGTAAAGTTGTGTACTGGACGGAGGATGACCGGATATAGCGGATAGACCAGCGGTGGTCTATTTTTGGTAAGACTGCTAAAAAGCTGCCGAGTTGCGGGCATAAGCAGATCGGGAAGGCGGCCAACTGTACGATTCCGTTAAGCAGAGGATGGATCAAGAAAGTGACAGTTGGCGTGCAACAGGGTATGTGACCGTTAAGAGGAAAACAGTGGAAGGAAAGCGACTGGGAGCTAAGCCAGTTGCACGTGGCCGTTAAGGGACGGACGACCTGTAGGGAAAGTGACTGGGAGATGAGCCAGTTGCATGAGCCAGCCAATGGAAGGGCGGCTCGAAGTAGATGAACTGTTGGAGTGAGCACAACAGGACGACTAAAAGCGATGGATCTAAGGCATGGAGTACTGCCATGACAGCATGATTGCTATCAGAAGCCTGTACGACGGTTCAGAGGGACCGTAGTGGTTTGGAAACCCTAAGAGTTTTGGTCTTAATGTTGTAAAGACACGACCTTTGGGCGTGATCTATTTAAGAAGACCATTTTTGTATAGGAAGGGTTGGTCACCATCGTTGGTTATTGTTGGTTGCCATTGAATATTGTATTGTAATATCTTTTGAGTTGAGAATTAATTGTAAAGGATCTGCAGCTGAGTGCGTAGAGTTCTATCTGAGCAAGAAGAGAGCCGCAGCTGAGTGCGCGGCTAAGAACTGTGAACCCTTCCTTAAAAGAAATATCAAACACAGTTCTTGTGGACGTAGCTTCCCACCTGGGGGAGTTAACCATGTTAAATCGTGTGTTGTGAGACTGTATGTTTATGTGTGTGCATTTATATTTATCTATTCTGTAGTTGGATGTTGGAATGTTTACTTACAGTCTATTATGAGAAGGCTTTATTATGCATTTTCCATCAAGAGAATATGGAATGATATGTTAAGTCTGCATGAATAGATGTATGGTTAATATTAGCTTTGCTTCTAAGGCGATGAATTTATCACTTGCTTGAACATAGAGGGAATTTATTACCTACTGAATGGTTGCATTCGATGAATGTATAACTGTTATTTTGCACCTGAAGGTTACGCTTAAAATAGCAACACTTTAAGTGTATGTTCTGGGCACTAAATAATCAGTTCGCTAAGTATATAACTGAGTGGATGATTGACACTTAACCCCTTTACCTTGGGTATTCTGTGAATGGTCCAAGCTTAGGAATTCAAGCAGTAGTGTTCGTAGAAGAATCTTAATCCCCGTAGTAAGGAAGAAGACAGTGGCACGGATCGTGGCGTTGGACATCACCGCACAGCCCGACCTTCGCAGCACTTGACTAGTGTGCTGCCGCGAGCATCGTCACAGTCATCAACTCATCACTCACTGTGGACATCTGAGTCTACAGTGCCCGATTAGAACACCTCTAGTGAGACCTCAGCCTGCTCGCAGGCTATTGCCGAAAGAGCCGGTGCGAAGGGGGTTTTGTTGGTTTAAGGTAACCGCGCAGAACCTGGGTCTTCATAAAACCTCTGGTCAGCATTTGAGAAGCCAACACTTCCCATGGTTTCCACAAATTCTTGTGGATTTACATATTCTCTATGCCCATTTGCTTTTGTTTCTGCATTTCCCACATTGATATCTTGACCTATGGCATCTTCTTCATGGCTGTATGGAAGCTCCCCTTCATCCATTTTACTGTTCTATATTTGCCTGCAAACTTTTCATGTGATTGTATTTAATTCAAAAACTGTATCTGAAAAGTGTTCACGTTCTTACATTTTTTAGACAAAATGTAATTCTAAAAATGAAATAAAATTTCCATATATATATATATATTTCTTTTCTTAAATTTTGAAAATCATCATTTGACAGTTTTGTCAAATAGGGCCTACAAGTCCATTTCTTCTCATTTCTTGAAAAAATCTATATTGATTAGTTATGAAAATATGTTTTATCCTCATTATCCCTATGATAGTATTTCCAATTACTACATCCATTTTCATTTATGAATTCAGAATTGAAAGTTACAGCTCTTCAAAATTAGCAATTTTGCCAAATTTTACATTATCATGCAGCTGCAATTATTCTGAAAGACTAGTTTCCGAGATGTGTAGAAGAAAATCAGTAAAGAACTAGATTTTTTTTTTTTATATTGGGTGCTGATAGCCCATATTATGGTGAGTAATTATATACTTTCATTATTCAAATATGATGCTCTCACACAATTTTATAAAATTCTGTAATCAACAACTTTTAATTTTTGCACTTTTCCCAAACTTAGAATTCTCTCAAAACTGCTACCTCCCAAACTAAGCATTTCTGGAAATTTTTTCTCTAAGAAAAGTTGTTCATCTTGATGATTAGAACAAATTTTTAAATCAGTAAATTTTCCTATTATGAGTTTTGGGGCCACTTTTGCCTCCAAGTTTTCAAAAATCGCACTTTCGCGTGCCGAAATAATGGATTTTGGCCTTCTTTCATTCCCCAACTTCACATATTTTTGAATTTGGCCTCAAGGTTCCATATTTTTCTGTGTTCTTGGTTCATGAATACACCATAACAAGTTTGAACTCAATCGGCTCCCCATCCATCCTCAGGCCTGTAAAGTTAGTCACAGCAGATCTAATGAACAAATAAATCAGTCACAACAGATGAATAAGAAGATATGGTGCAAAACTGTGCAAAACATGCAGCAGTGCTCTCTATCCCAGAAAGGGTGAATGAATTACAATAGATTACAATACAATCCAATCACTGTCAATGGCAATTCGAATTGACTAAGTAGGCATTCGAATCACTGAAATGGAGTAGCTTGACTCAATCTAGGAGTCCTCATCAATCATCGGTGTTGCTCATCAATCACAACAAACAGTCATCCAGGTGTCAAGCTGAGTCTAACTGATCATAATAAATGTAACTGAAGTGTGTAGCACTGATATAGGATATGGAGGCTCAGTGGGGGCGCATGGGAGGCTAACTGGAGTCAGAGCAAGTCACCTAATCGAACTGGAGGTCAATCGGAGGTGAAACAGTCAGTCAGGAGTGAAATCGGAGTGAAATCAATCAGAATCGGAGCTAACTGAATGTAACTGGAGTGAATCTGCAGTGGTAGGTGAGCAAGTGCGCCCTTCTCAGTCAGTAGGTGAGAAGTGGGCGCCTTTCAGCTTAGGAGGGCTAAAACTCTGTGGTAGGTGGCTCCCGGGTGCTAGAAGAAGGTGGATAAGGTGCTGGAGGCATCAAACTGGTGACTGGGATGCATGCCTGTGCATGCAGAATCCTGAAATAGATCATATCCTGAAATAGGAATCCTGAAATAGATAATATCCTGAAATAGATCATGCAAGATCCTGAAATAGATGATGTATCCCGAAATAGATGATGTGGATATCCGAACACCCCCCCTCAAGCTAGACTATGATGTGCCAACTAAATAATGTGGGGCCCTGGTAACTAAGACCAAAGGTCACCCCAATACAATAATCCAAAAACTAATAACAGTCAATAAACCGAGGAAATGGGGAAAACCTCATGGGAAAAATACCCCCCCTCAAAATAGACTGTAGTACACCAAAAGATTTAACTGCTCCAAAATCAAGTAGATATGTCTGGAGGTATCTTACTCTTGGGAGTAAATGGATCATGCTCCAAAAACATGTGCTTGAATTCTCCATCAGTGGATGCAAGCGAATGTGGAGACTTTATGAACTTGCTCTTCATACCGAAAATGGTGAGAACAAATCTGAAAATATGAGGATGATCCTGGAACCTGTGATTTGAACCAAGTGAGGTAGGAATAGCTCCAATCGGATCAAATAGATCTTGACACTTGAACTTCTTATCAATAGAAGTTAAATCAGCTCCAAAAATAGATGAATGGTTTCTTGAGATCTCCTTTGAACCAACAAGGGTGAGATCAAAACCAAAATCAGCAAAAAGTGCATGAGAATTGAACTCAAGCGAATGGTAGTGCTCTTCATCTTCATTAAAACTCTGAGAAACTTTGCAAATGATAGAACATAAGTTTATAGAAGGCATGCAATCAAGGAGGGCGAATGCTTCACCTCCAAAATCAGATTTTACCTCCAAAACATCAAGTAGATCATTATTCCGCATGCCGACAAACTCATGTGAAAGAGAGGATTCAAGAACCTCTTCGGAATCTAGAGTATGAGCTTGTTTATCTTGCTCAGAATTCGAAATAGAAGACTTTGAGAGAATGAGTGTTGAATCTACAGTTTCTTCTTCATCTTGAACAATTGTTGAGGCCAATACATGATCGGAAAGAACACATAAGGAGATCTCACTGGGCTTGTTCTCCAAAAGGCTAGCATGATCCTCTTCTTCCTGCTTTCCAAATTCTCTGTCAAGTTGGACCCATAGATCACTTGGATTTTCAGCAGTTTTAATGAGGTAGCGCATACAAGGAGACATAGCAAGACATATTGCTCCAAAAGCTCTATCACAATCATTGAGCCAATCATTCTCCTCTTCATCGGAATCAAAATCTCTTGTATTACCAATGCACATATCAAAAAGACATTGTCTCTTCAAGAATGCAATCATCTTTGGTTTCCATTCATCATAGTTGAATGGAGTAAGAATATTTTGTGAAGAAGAAGTCTCCATCTTTGCATTAGCGAATGCACATGGAGAAGTAAGAAACCTGCAAATCACATCAAAACAACCACAATAAGGTCGAACAATCCACCCTTTGAGAGTTGCATCACACCTGGGATTGGATTTCAAGCAATGTTGAATGGGTCCAATGTATCAAATCCAGGAATTATGTGGTAACTCAAGCTTCTGGAGTGGTATTGGAATAATTTTCAAGCTTTGCATGCACATGAGCGAATGCCCTTGAGATATCTCATGCCAAACTTTTTGCAATTTTTAGCAATTCAGTCAAATCTTCTTGTATAAACACCTGTAGAAAAGAGATCTTGTCCCTGCAATGGCTCTGATACCATGTAAAGTTAGTCACAGCAGATCTAATGAACAAATAAATCAGTCACAACAGATGAATAAGAAGATATGGTGCAAAACTGTGCAAAACATGCAGCAGTGCTCTCTATCCCAGAAAGGGTGAATGAATTACAATAGATTACAATACAATCCAATCACTGTCAATGGCAATTCGAATTGACTAAGTAGGCATTCGAATCACTGAAATGGAGTAGCTTGACTCAATCTAGGAGTCCTCATCAATCATCGGTGTTGCTCATCAATCACAACAAACAGTCATCCAGGTGTCAAGCTGAGTCTAACTGATCATAATAAATGTAACTGAAGTGTGTAGCACTGATATAGGATATGGAGGCTCAGTGGGGGCGCATGGGAGGCTAACTGGAGTCAGAGCAAGTCACCTAATCGAACTGGAGGTCAATCGGAGGTGAAACAGTCAGTCAGGAGTGAAATCGGAGTGAAATCAATCAGAATCGGAGCTAACTGAATGTAACTGGAGTGAATCTGCAGTGGTAGGTGAGCAAGTGCGCCCTTCTCAGTCAGTAGGTGAGAAGTGGGCGCCTTTCAGCTTAGGAGGGCTAAAACTCTGTGGTAGGTGGCTCCCGGGTGCTAGAAGAAGGTGGATAAGGTGCTGGAGGCATCAAACTGGTGACTGGGATGCATGCCTGTGCATGCAGAATCCTGAAATAGATCATATCCTGAAATAGGAATCCTGAAATAGATAATATCCTGAAATAGATCATGCAAGATCCTGAAATAGATGATGTATCCCGAAATAGATGATGTGGATATCCGAACAAGGCCACCCACCTTCAAAACCTGGTAAATCCATTTTTTTGTAAAAATTAAGCAGAATGGAGCAATATTCCTCACTGGCAATCTTGTAGCCTCCAAAAATAGGGTCGAAATGTTGTAAGTCTCATCAAATTATGATATAATATGTTCCTTTTATGGTCAAAATAATATTTTGGCTCCATGATTTTTTATATAACTTTCCTAATTCTTTCGCTAACATGGCATGATGCTAACGTGGTACGATGCTTGTGTGGTAGGGAGTTCACACAAGTCTTATGATGTGTCCAATTATCCTTCATGTCATCTGAAGATGTAGCCATGTCACACTCCCATAATCCAAGTCATCACATTTCATTTTCCTAGAGTGGATTCGTGTGGGTAGTTTTCCCCTATTGAAGGTGGTAACGACTTGTGAGGAAGGTGGTTTTCAAAAAATGTCTTTGGAGTCATTATCAATAAAAAAGC
The DNA here is from genome assembly GCA_027924585.1 of Larix kaempferi. Taxonomy (NCBI): domain Eukaryota; kingdom Viridiplantae; phylum Streptophyta; class Pinopsida; order Pinales; family Pinaceae; genus Larix; species Larix kaempferi. The sequence goes on from BSBM01002326.1 coordinate 128,276, forward strand.
GATGTGTGGATAGGATTTTTTCCTCCAATGGATCCACCATCCATTTTTAATGAGTGTGCATGTTGTGGCCGCATTATGCACCATAACCATTGATCTTGGATGCCTCCACCCAATCTTACCCAATGACTATCTCTAGCCCCTTTTCTATTGGCCCTTGGTTCTTAGCTCTTGGTCACACGGTCTGTCGAGCTAGCGCTTAGGTGCTAAGCTTCCAAAATCCGTTAGACTAAATTTTAGGACGTCGTCGATGTGCTTGGTCCATTTCATTCATCTAAGTGGCAAATCCACATCACCTTGGACCCACATGGAACCTCCATGTCATACTGTCCACTTGGCATTTGTGGAGTCCATGTAAAATTTTCAAAATTCCCAATTTTCATATTTTGATATATGTCTCTTAGAATTTTTACACTGGAAAATTCTTGATTAATAGGTGGCCTTCCCGAATTTACAACTAGCCCCTTCTTGTACTGGTAATTGCTCTGTCAACCAATAGAATTGGGCACTTCTGTCTTTTCCCTTATATTGGTTTTTCCATCAATTAACATAATTCACAAATTTTTGACACGGATGCATAATTTCACCTTGATTTTCAAGATTGGAGTCTTCCATTCTAATTCTGAAACAAAATCTATGCATTTCAAACCAATAATTTATACAAGGAATCATGTCAAACAATTTTCCTGTAACCTATAACTTCATCCAAATTTGCTAAAAAGTCAATAATTCTCCACCACTGCTCTCTAAATTTAGACCCAACCATTCAGGCAACCATTCATTGATTTGATTACTGCTTTACATTTCAACAATTGAGGTATTATACATTGTTTCCCCAATATTATGTCTGTGTAACTTCCGTCATGCACTTCCTGTGCAACCTATAATTCTGCCTGCAAAACTCAAATTTAGCCCATGCAGTCCCAGTGCTACAAACCTTGGTTCTGATACCAATTTGTAATGTGCCCGAAAACCTCAATCAAACTATGGAGACCATGGACACTCAATTCCCATATCAAAGTTTAACATTAATACCCAATTTTGTTTTTATCCAATTCCATTCATTTTAACAGCATAAAATAAAGAATACGGTGGCACAGATAATCTTATGCATTCATTATAATTTATAGGAAACACAAACATGAACACACATGCCATTCCAAGAAAATTCCATGCATTTCAACATTTATAAATAGTAAATTAAATAGCACGGAAACACATAATTAAACCATGGAATTCATAATCAGATAAATGCTTATCTTTCAAATCAAGTTTCTCCAACTGGCTGCATGTGAAGGATGTTACTACCAACCATAGGCTCTGTCAAGCAAAGTCACACTTTGACATGCCACCCCAAAAATGGGGCTATCAATCTACAAGGGAAAAGCTTCTCAATCCCAATTACTTAGCCAAATCTCTCATGCAACCCACTGGTACCTAAACCCCCTGTTGGTCACTTGTGGGTAGACCCAGGTTCACTATGAAAAAGACCAACAAACCCAAATATATTGGCCCTTTCGGCATCACCTTCAAGTAGGAAATGTCTCACCCAAAAGATATTGGCCCTTTCTCCCAACACTCACATGTTTCTCATCTTGAGCAACTCGAGCTTGCTCCTACAACGTCTTCCAGGATGTCGAAAACTCAAAATATATTTCTTTGTGCACCTTCACTATTGCTTCGACTTTGTCTTCCCATTCTTCTATTTTTGATACAATCTACGTATTTATTTGCAATATAAGTCGCGCTTCAACTATCTGTGTAGATTTTCTAATTTTTACATAACCTCCTCCAATTATTTCAGAGATTCTTACAACTTCATTTTGCAATGCTTCCAACATTTGACTCTTTTGTTGCTGCTCCTCCCTTAACTTATTAATTTCTACTTGCGAACTTATACATCCTCTCTCCTAGCAGCATTGTCTTTATGAGATCCTTCAGCTCAATAGATCTATATTGTGCATCTTCCATCTTTACTTTCACTCCTAGTAGCTCTTCATCTTCCATCAACATTTCCCAAGCCTGCGAACTTTTATCAAACAATTTGGCACATTCTTCTTCTAGAGCTTTAATATTCTCTATTTTGGACTTTGTTGCTTCTTCTCTTTGGTCCTAGACCTCCAGTGGTGTACTTTGCACCAAATGCGCCTCCAACTCTTTTATTCTGCCCCAGAATACCCTAATAGCCTCCTTGAGGTTCGACATCTTATCTTCTATGGGCGCTACCTCTTCCATTGCAATTTATGGAATTTTGTTGCAAGTCACTTCCATGATTCTCGACAATGTTGCATGTTGTTAGATAACCTCATCCTTCTCCTTTTTAAGCATACTACACCTATCTCTTAGTTCATCCCTCACTACTCCATGCTGTATCATTGTAGCATAGCTATATTCTCCATGGCCCTTTAATTCTTCTGCAATCCCTTGGTGTAGGTCATGCAACACCTCCATAGGAAATTTCACTAACTTCAACCCAACCTGACTTGAAGCATGGATACAATTATGTACTTCTTCTACTACAAAAATTAGTTCCCTAAGAAATTTTTTTACAACTTTTTGTTGGGGAACCAAAGATGGTTGCGGCAATGGCCTTACTTCCTTTTCTGCTTGATTTTGCTGCTCGAATATTGGATGGAATGGTGCGCTCTTTATGTCTACTATTGTAACCTACTGCAATTCAATCAACTGACCTTTAAGTGTCCCAAAAAGTTCTAAGTGATTTTCTTCCTCCTTTTTCCATATATCCATTGTAGTGTCTTTAATCCTATCTATCAATATCTCAATATCATCCTCTATCAAGGACAACTTTGTACTGCCCTTCTATACTTTTCTCTTTGTCCTATTTCATTTAGGGATTTCTAAAGCTTTCCCCTTCTCCCCAATGACGAGGTCTATCTATGTCACACTAGATTCTTTTTAGCATTCCTGCAATGGATCCATCTCTTGAATTGCTCCACCTTGTGCTCCAGATACCTAGTCTCCTTGCTCATCTTGTTCTTGATCAGCTCCACCATTCCGTTGCTTTGTTTCCTGTGACATATCCTATGATATTTCTTCTCTAGGAATTGGTACTTTCCACTCTTACATCCATTCCTAGATAATTCCTTCTATATCTTCCTCCACTAACTTATAATGTGTTGGTCACCATTCCTTCATGGGATCCCTCCTAGCTTGCACAAAAATGAACTATGGTCCAACTTTAAACCAAACAACATTTCTAAATATCTCTACAACATGATGTTCCATATGAGGGGTTTGCTTGATACTATATTGGATTCCTTCCTTATACACATAAAATGTTATGTTAGTGTCCCATTGTCGATATGCGTGGTTACTAAACCATAAATATGCTTATCACATAGCCATACAATGCCTCGTCGGTGTTGCAAACTATGAACCTTCCAACTCATTCCATGCAACTAATGCAATCAAAATCATTAACCAAGAGTAGTGAAATGGATTAACTTTCTCCCGGGCATTGAGGTAATCAACCATAAAATTCATTCAACAAAAACATTGTCCAGTTCAACTGGACACCTTCAACACATTGCCCGACCAATGCTATTACAACTATAGGGACCTGATTAGGGTGACATTTCCTCATAATATTATTATCTAGTTCCCATGTCACAAACCTTACCACCTGGTCCTCAATAGAAGCTATGTTTTAGCCCCTAATGCTCTTCTCCAATCCATACTTGTCCTTCATCCTGTCAGCTAGCTCTTTGTCTTTTTCCTTGCCTACAAAATACATTGTTGGATCCGGTCCTGTAGACGACAATCTTGTAATCAATGATATTAAGTTTGTATCCAGTGGAATTTTTCGATTTGACCACAAAAATACACTATGCACACATAGTAAAAGATGTTTCACACATACGTTAACTTCTGTACTACAACCAAAATGTGGAATTTCCAAAAGCACTAATATGCCATATTTTTCCAATCCTCGAGCCCATGGTTGTTGTTCAAGGACACAGGTCATTGAATATTCACTCTACACTTTCTTTAAATAGTTTCCTAGTGCAAAATTAGGGAATTTCATCCTATCGGCCAAATTATGAGTTGCATATTTGAGGTTTGGGATTTTTCCTAGCATATTACCTTCCTTCCTTACACCATTCAGAATGGCTGGTGTCTCCAAAGTATACTTTGCATCCTTGATTAATTTGATCGGTTTGGTATTCGGCTTTCTTGGCTAGACATATAGAGGAAATACTAATGGAAAACTATATGTTGAGGCCTCTGCATCATGATTTCCTTTCGTGCATGCTTTAGTATCCCTTGTTTGTGTTGATTTTATTGCTGGATTTGGCGGCCTTCTTGTCACTACTGGTGTCAGTGATGGAAATTTTTCTACTATTACCTCCGGTTCCACTCGGCTATGTGGTATCCCAGACTCCATGAAATCTCTAACAGTGTCTTCAAGCTACTTTTCAAGAATAATCATACACACTTTCTCACAACACACTAGTTCTACGAGTATGTCCTTATCTCAACTAGTAATAACTTGAGTCCTCATACCTTTACAAATTCAAATCCCAACCATCCTGTCTTATCGTTGCATTAACTCTGAGTTTACCGTATCTAACCAAATATTCCCTTGGGATTTAACTAATTTGACATTTATTTCCCTTAATTATTGTGGATTCCTTTTACACACTACCGGTATGTCTTGCATTTAATGTTATTATTTCTTGCACGGACGACACTTTTTGTTATTAATGCACCACTTCATGACTTCTCTCTCTCTCTCTCTCTCTCTCTCTCTCTCTCTGGTTGTACATGCAAACAAAAAAAACTTCAATATTTTCCTACTTCTTTACATGCAAACTCTTTTTAGTGTCCAGTGCTCATTTCAACTACACATAACACCTAGAAGTCACAGTTCTATCTATGCTCGATGAAATGAAGTGCAACTATTTCTGTAGAGTTTCTGCCGACTCCCATTAACTAACCCATCCATGAATTCCCCATTCAAGTTTGTTAATTGCACAACACCCCCTTCTATTACATTATTAATCACATAAGGCCCTAACCAGTGCATTCTAAACTAACCAAGGTGTTTGAGAAACTTACTGTCGTAGAGAAGAACTAAGTCTCTAACCTGAAACTTCTTTTTCTTTATGCGGCAGTCATGCCAGGATTTTTCTCGTGCCTTTTTCACTTGCTGATGAAAACTTGCAATGAATATATCTTCTTCTAAATCCAGTAGTTGTGACAGTCTTTCATCCAACGTGCCAGCATATTTCATTTGCATAAATGCAACAATCCTCAAGCTCAACACAATGCACTCCATAGGCATGCCAACTTCCTGACCATATGCTAACCTGAAAGGTGTCTGGCCTGCCAAGTTTTTACAAGTTGTTCTGTAAGCCATAAGATCGCTAGTATTCTCAAGTAGTAGTTGTATTGGTTCAAATTACTTATCTTCTTCAAGGCATTCTCCAAAATTTTATTAAAGGCTTCAATAGTTCTTTTAGCTCAAGGGTGGTATGGTGTACTTTTTTGATAGTAAATATGAAATTCTTCTCTTAACACTTCAATATTCCTATTTAGAAAATGGGAACCCTAGTCACTCATTAAAATCCTCTGGCAACCAAACCTGGTAACCACATTCTCAAATACCTTCACAGCAGTCGTAGAGCTACAATCTCGCACTGGTTGTGCCTTAGCCCACCTAGTCAAGTAATATGTCGTAGTAATAATATATCTAGATCCTATTCTTTTTGTGTTAGAATTTTAATGGTTATACAATATATTTAGCATCATAACATCATAACCATATGTAATAGGATCAATGAAAGAAAGAAAAAGCATAACATGAAAAATAGTACACAATAATTTATCTTGGGAAAACCCCCTCCAGGTAGAAAAACCCAACAAACTTCTTCTACATAGATTTGTCAGAATGTACAATAGTATCCCTTATGCAAAGACTCAAAACAAGAAGACTCCAAAAGCAACTACTCTTTATGACTCTGTCTCTCTACTCATCTGAATTCAATGAGTGAGCGTGGTGACCAAATGAGGAGGGTGATCCTCCTGTTTATACTAATCAAATGACTTGGCCTTTTTACCAAATGGGGTCGGCTTGACTCACCTAACTGGGCTGACTTGTACAATTTACAACAAAATATTATTTTCTAGCTATTTCCAGGCCGACCTAACAGTTAGGGTTTACACTGACTCTTCAATGACTTTTACATGATCAATTTCATCAATGATAATCCCCTTAGGGTGTACAATATAAATATTACGAATGACCCAAATGATACAAATAATAATATCTTCCAAAGTTACATTCTTCAACACTCCCTCTTTACAAGGAAGGTATTCTTCAGTCATCATCGCTATCGTCTTTCAGCTGCTACACTTCTTGTACATGGACTATTGCCATCTAACATCTCTCAGATCTATATATCAGAAGAAGTTTCATAGAGCCAACCCTTTTTCATGCTAGATGTGACCTAGATCATGTCTAGGACTTTTACGCATAGAGACAACCCTCTTTCATGTTGGATGTGACCTAGACGGAGTCTATTGTTTTCACACACAGAGCCAACCCTCTTTCATGTTGGATGTGACCTAGACAAAGTCTAGGATTTTCACACACAGATCTAACCCTCTTTCATTCTGGAAGTGACCTAGACAGAGTCTACGACTTTCCACCTATGAATTATCACCCGTAACTACACTGAGCAGACCAGGAGCACACATTACATCATTACAGGACCTGCGAATGATCACCCGCAACTACACTAAGCAGACCAGGAGCACACATTACATCATCCCATGATTTTCACCATAGTTACAGTCCTCTTTCATACTGGATGTGACCTAGATCGAATCTAGTATTTTCCACCATAGTGCCAGTCCTCTTTCATACTGGATGTGACCTAGACCAAGTCTAGGATTTCCACTATAGTTCCAGTCCTCTTTCATACTGGATGTGACCTAGATCAAATCTAGGATTTTCCACTACAGTGCTATTCCTATTTCATATTGGATATGACCTAGACCAAGTCTAGTATTTTCCACCATAGTGTCAGTCCTCTTTCATATTGGATGTTACCTAGATCAAATATAGGATTTTCCACTACAGTGCGAGTCCTCTTTCATACTGGATGTGACCCAGACCAAGTCTAGGATTTTGCACCACAGTGCCAGTCCTCTTTCATATTGGATGTGAAGTAGATCAAATCTATGATTTTTCACAGAGTTGGTCCTTTTTCATACCAGATGCAACTGTTCTTATCCACGAATCGAGCAAGCCATCCGGTGGTTCAATCCCAGGAGCATCCATTATGTTGCATACCGCAACTACCTACATTACCTCACTACTCATCCAGATCATCACGTAGCCTAGGAGACTCAATTACATCACATAACCCTTGAATACCTGCTAACTCATCCGAGCTCATCACTCCCTCTTGATTTGGACCACTCCAAGATTGTCCCTAAAGTATTCAAATTCCCCTCTCGATAGAGCCTTGGCCAACACATCGACTATCTGCTCCTCTGTTGCTATCGACTAGAGCCTCATTACTCCCTTCTGCACCATATACATGATATAGTGATACTCGATCTCGATGTGATTTGACTTGTCATGGAACACAGGGTTCTTCAACAACTTCACAGAACTCTAGTTGTCACAGAAGATACAAGTCCCATCTAACTCGAGATCAAACAATCCTTATAGCAACTTCGGAAGCCACATTGCCTTGTAGCTCACCAAAAAAGCTTCCATATACTCATCCTCGAAAGTACTGAGTGCCACACTCATATGCTTCCTATTGAACCATGAGATCATGCCCGATCTCAAATTGAAGCATCACCTGATGTGCTCTTTATATCCATGACACTACTGTCCCAATCCACATCAACGTAACCTTGTAGGTAAATATTTTGATTTGATGAATACCTGAGGCCATAATCAACCGTACCCTTCAGGTACCTCAGCACATGCTTTTCCATAACCAGGTGTACCATGTACTGACTCAGAGTGTTCACCACAATGCATAAGTCTTTCCTTGTGTTCGTCAAATACATAAACGGACCAATCATCTGTCGATAGATCATGGCATCCACCAGTTCTGAAGAAGTATCACTCAACAAATTCAGATTCGATGCCATAGGTGTGGCCATGTTCTTACAATCCATCATCCCAAATCTCTTTAGGATCTCTACCACATACTTTCCTTGACCTAAGAAAATTTCTTCTGGATTCTGCCACACCTCAAGACCTAAGAAGTGATGCATCATACCCAGGTCTTTCATCTCAAACTCTATGGAAATATTCCTCTTTATTTATTTATTTATGAGCTTCTCTTCACCTATCAAGAACAATTCATCTACATACAATAATAGAATCACAGGATTTCCCTCTTCAACCTTGTAGTTAAGGTTTTAATCTGCTTTACTCTTGGTAAATCCCAAGCTCTTTAGAAATCCATCTATCTTGCCATATCATGTTCTGGGTACCTATCTCAAACCTCACCACATATACTTCCTCTTCATGATTGGAGACATCTGGTATCAGTTTGAGCATATCCTTGAGATACTGAGGCAAACAACCTTTGCCACATATAGAGGCTAAGTGATAATGTCTCTCAATCTATGCTGTAGTCACTCCCTCTGAAGAGGAGCTTTCTTGCTCCCTCTATAATTGAGCACTATCCTCCCTCTGCATTTTGTACTCTTTGCATCAGGACATTCTACACTGGAGAGACTAGTATATTTCTATTATGATGATCTTCTATGTATCCATCTATGTCATCTCTCTAGGTAACTAGATACCAAGATCTTGAAATTTGTTGCAAGTTCTCTCTTGCAACCATCTATGAGATCCTCATCTTCAACCTTGTAACAAAGGTTTATATCTCATCACTCTAGGTGATCCTTAATCTCATCATTCTATCCCATGTGTTCCTTCTGAGCCTGTACAAATCCTTCTTCAATCTGTGCACATGTGGTTCTCTATAGAGAGTCTTGAATCCTGGAGGTTGCTCGATATACACTTCTACTTCGATTACACCATCTATCTAGTATAGTATCCACCACCGAGGAAGTGTGTTTGGAAACTAGAGCAACGTCTCGTCATAAACGACTCCCTGTTTCTAAGAGAACCCTTGCTTTGTAGTTATGTAGTATGCTTTATTTCGTAAATATTCTTGAATGTCATAGCTGAACCATCGTCACTTGGAACAAGTCTCATCATTATTCTCTTGTAGGTGATGGTACACAATCTTTCCTATAAGTCAAATTCAGTTGCATGATTAGAAACATGCCATAATTTTCAAAACATAGGTCACATAGTCATGCAACTATATTAGCCAATGCTGCAACACAACATTCATCCATATCCCGCATTCATATGGTAACTTTCTAAATGCCTTCCATATCTACTAGAACATAATTAAGAGCGTCCACTACTCCCAACATATCAACAAAGAGGTTTCATTCTAGATAAGTAGCAATGGAATGTTGTACAAAATTGTAGGCCACTTACCCATCACATGCATATTAGTAGTATACTGTTCATCATTGCAAACACTCTAACATGCATAATACACTTCCTAAATCTAGGAGCATAAATATGTATGCAACTGAACAATATGATTTAAGCAATTAGATATATAGGAAATGACAATTCAAATACTTATCTTTGTTTATTTGGTATGATCCCTCTTGATCCTTGTCTCCTTGCAGGAATTACTGGAGTCTTTGACCATGTTCTCAACTCCATCATCTGATTCCGAGGACCTATGCCTTTGTTTCTTATGATCGACAATGATGAGCAAGTCTTCTACACCATATATCACATGGAACTAGGTATTCGTGCTGAATCTGTGTGTTCCTTCTTCCTCATCACCAATCACAACTATATCCCTTCTTATATAATGCTGAAATGAATAAGAGGTTCTTACATAGAGCATCATCTTCATCTTCATGGGTTTTCTGGAATATAGCTTTGTAGGAGGCTTCTCCTACTCCTTTGATAACCATATTCAAACTTCACCTTGTGCGGTTAATTCTTCTAGATCAAAATACATATTCCTCATCACTGGAGGAGTCTTCAAGGATGATACATGTGGGGCCAAATGATCCTTGATAGTGTCTGCAATAATTCTCTTGGCTTTGACCAAGTTCTTCTTATGCTTAGCTTTGTCCTCATCTCCCTCTGGATCTGCAAATTCTTCTTTGACATAGCTTTCCAATTCATACTCTATTCTTCCATGACCGGAATTTCTCGGCTCCTTCAAGCTTATCCTCAAGCTTGGCACTGTTTGTCATCTTGATATAAATAGAAACTCAAATGGAAATAGAGATAATATTACTTAGCAATGAGAGTGCTTCAACTAGATGCTTGCTTTAATGCTTTTCTGGAAGAATGCTTCTGGTGGACATAGGGTTTGACAGAGAAACCCTAATTTTTCAACTTTAGCGACTTTCAAATATGATTGGATAGAAATATGTGCCTCCTCCAAGAAAATTGAACAATGTACTCCTTTTCCTAGAACTGTAAAATATTTGATGCCCTAGTTTCTTCAATTTCTTCTACTGAATTGTCCGGTATTAATTATGATTTATCTAAGAAATTTCTACTCCTGAAGGTCTGAAACTTCTTTTTGAAGTATTTTCATCTGTCCTCTTTCCAACCCCATAGGTTAGAGAAAGATTGGATTCACCAAGTGGAACTTATGCTAAGTTTCCCAAGGTGACTTGTTTATGGAATGTTTCAGTATAGTGAACTTGTACGGACTTCCACATGTCATTGTTTCAACTTCGGGTTCTAAAACTCATACCAAGAAAAATACAGTTCATTTCCTTTTTGGAACATCTTACCAAATTCGATTTGGATCTTCCTAGCCCGAGATATATAATTTCTCCCTAGGTCACCGTTTTAAAACTGAATTCTGGAAGAGGCAGTGTTGATGTATTTGTAACTTTGGAAGATATTCACTTGTATATTGTATGTATTACATTTGTACTTTATTGTATCCCCAATAGAGATGTATTATTCCTCCGGTTGGAAGTGTCATCATTTGTATTTGCAAGTGTCATAAGTTATATTGTAAGTGTCGTAACTTATATTTGATGGGTTATTAGACCACCTTAGAGGGGTCGGCCTAGTGTGGGTCAAAGGGTTATTAGACCACCCTAGTGGGGTCTGCCCAGTGACATGTGGATGGGTTATTAGGATTCCTTAGGAAGTCGACATTGTTAGGGTTAAAGGCAAGTCAAGTCATTGTATAAATAGAGAGTGTGACTCTCTCATTTTATTCATTCATACACTCACTCACTTCGCATTAGTGAGAGAGAGGAGGAGTGCGCACAAGTGGAGAAGGTGTTTCTGCTGCTGTAGAAATCTATCTTTTGGGGATTCATCTTTGTGATATTTTTATTGGCGCTCATTCTATCTCTCAGGAAGTTGCGGGGTTTTTCACCTTCTTGGTTTTCCCCGGTGAAATGCTTTGTGTCTCTTGTCTCTTGTGTTTGATATGTTGTACATGTTGTTCTCTCAGTTAAGATCCTAGATCATATTGAATTAAATGATGAAAAACTAACATGGTATCATAGCTATCTTGAAGGAAGGCATTGTATGGCATTTACGACACTTGTTGCACTTGCGAGAAATTGGAAGCTAGGGCTTGGTATAGTAAAAACCAGTCATCATGGCACTTTCGCTATAAATTAGTTTTGGAAAAGGTTAAGGATCTGAAAATTTTACAGGCCGAAGATGAAATGTTCATGTACCTTGAGTCTGAAGCTCAACCTCAGATTCGTTGTACTTTTTGATATATGATCCGTACAATTTAGGGTTTCTGCCTCTTCCAGAATGCATCCCTAAACAGGTGACCTAGGAACAAAGGTCATATATCAGGATAGTAAGCTCGAAATGGAATTCCATAAAAAGTGACAATTATGGAACAGACTATAGTTTCACAGGTATAGGTTTCAGAGGCTGAAGTTGAAACAGTGACATGTGGCACTCCATACAAGTTTGCTATGCTGTTTCATCCCATAAAAAGGTCATGTTGCGACACTTGGCATATCTCTCTCATGGAGAATCCATTGGAGCTCAGATCTATGGGGTTGGAAAGGTGATAGGTCATTCTACTACAAGCCAAAGCTTTAGACCTCGAGGATCCAAAATTTCAAAGATAAACCATAAACAATATGGCATATATTTCTATCCAAACAGAATTTGATTCTGAGCACTTTCTTTTTTGGCTTGTCACTGCTGCGAGAAATTAGGGTTTATGCAAAAGTTGGAATTTTGGAATCTGAGACCATGGTTGGATGATCCTCATCAAAATAAAAATTTAGAGACCAAGATCGAAGTTTTTGGTTGGGTAGAACCCCGGGCTCTATCAAACCCTAGTTCGAGATTTTGACCAGAAAACTAGAAAACTAGAATTTGACAGAAGTTACAGATTCGAAACTCGCAGGTCAATTTTGAGGAGTCAATTTTTGGAGTTTTCAAAATATAAGCACACCAGCTTGCTCATCTCAATCATCTGCATCTCCCTATCCAGACAGAAGTTTGACATTCCAAGTTTGTATTTTTAGGGTTTCTCTGACAAACCCTAGTCAGCTCCAGATCCGGATTCAACAAATCAAGTGGATTGGGTTAATCCTAGAAGAGAATGAATTCGACACCTACATAAGTGAATAGGTTCCATTTCTAGAGGGAGATGAGGCTAAGGCCTTACATAAGAAGACCTTGGTCAAGGCCAAGAGTATCATTGCATATACTATCAAAGACCATCTCATACCACATGTGTCTTCTCTAAAGACACCCAAGGAGATGTTTGATGCCTTGAACAAGCAATCCCGACAGGTATGCCTTGAGGGGATACATGTATGTTTTGAAATCTGTTCATGATTAAGTTTGTCTTCATATTATTTAGGTTAGTACAATCCTGGTTAATTTTAGATGTGTCTTATCACCATAGTAAAAATATGAATGCATGTGAATGATAGAAGACATTCATTGATTACGGTTATGACACTTATGACTGTACTAATGAACTATGGTGTTGTATGAGGATGATGTTGTCCACTAACATGAAAGGTACATCAAGAAAGACAAATCAAGTTCTAGATCAAGAACATATGACCATGGTGACATGAAGACAAAGACTCATCCATAGCCATTGATCACATAGAATCTCTACTTACGAGGTATGTATAATTTGGTTCTACAATGCTTAACTTATGAGATATGTAGGTTACTAGCACAAGGTCTCTACATCATTGAAGAGATAAAATAAGACATTGTTTGGGTATGTTAGACATAACTCACAAACATGATAATCCAAGTATGTTTTCCTATACCAAGTTAGAATCCTACCTTGTGTTAGGGTCTCATATAAGTATGCTTTCGTATGATTGATAATGATTATTCATGAAGTTATAGGTTTGAATAATCATGGGTTCATGCATATTACGCTTCTTACTTTGATTAATGATATAAAAAACTAGAAGAGTCCAATGGTCGAATAAGAATATGCATGAGTAAAATAAGTACTTCTTGAAACCTTGAATACTAATGCTTGTGATAAATTACCTGTGTATGAAATGATCATGACCATACATATTTAGAATCATAATATTTTGATAGTATTGAGATTATACTAATGCATGTATGATTATGTATGAGATATTGAGGATAACACAATGATGACACTAGTGCACACTTAAGCATACATAGTGGTCCAGGATGAATATAAGTTCAAAGATAGATAATCCAGGAAGCAAAGATCTAGAGGGAGCACACTCCAGCAGTTCCTGCAAGGAAGCAAAGATCAAGAGGGAGCACACTCTAGTAGTTCCTACAAGGAAGCAAAGATTGTGAGGGATTCCACCCAACAATCAAACAAACATAAGTATTTGAATTGTCATATTATTACTTAAATGATGTTGTTCAGTGATGTACATACTTATGTTCCTAGATTTAGGATGTATATTATGCATTTTAGAAAAGTTGCATTAATGAACAAGATACTACTAATATGCAAGTAATGGGTAAGTGGCCTATGGTACCGTACAACATTCCATTGCTACTTATCTAGAATGAAACCTCTTTGCTGACATGTTGAAGTAGTGCACACTCTTAACAATGTTCTGGTAGAGATGGAAGGCATCTAGAAAGTTACCGTATGAATACGGGATATGGATAAATGTTGTATTGAGGCATTGGCTAAGATAATTGCATGATTGTATGACATATGTCTTTATGTGTAAGAATTTGTTCTGAAAACTATGAGATGTTTCTAATCATGCAATTGAATTTGTCTTGTAGGAAAGACCATGTACCATCACCTACAAGAGAGACTTGTTTCGAAGAACAAGCGACGAAGACTCAACAATGACATTTGTTTCAGCAATGAAGTTCAAGAAAAATACCTATTGAAGATATTGAAGAATCTGAAGTTCCCAGGATCTGGGATGCAGTAATGGAAGGATGCCATGATCGAGCAGTACCAGTCGATCATGAAGAATGATGTTTGGGATGTGGTCCTTAGACCAAAAGGGAAGTCTGTTGTGACTTCCAAGTGGATCTACAAGATCAAGCATGCTACAGATGACATCATAGATAAATACAAGGCAAGATTTGTGGCTCATGGCTTCTCCCAGAAAGAAGGGATAGATTATGAAGAAACCTTTACACCTGTATCCAGATACACTTCCATCAGAACAAGTACTTGCTCTGGCTGCAGTGATGAAGTGGAAGATACACTAGATGGATGTCAAGACAACTTTCTTGAATGGCGTATTCGAAGGGGAAGTGTATGTGGAGTAACCACCCGAATTTGAGACACATGACAGGGAGTCACATGTGTGCAAATTGAAGAAAGCCTTGTACAAGCACCCAGGACATGATATGGCAGGATAGACAACTTCCTGTCTAGTTTGGGCTTTAACAAGTGTAAAGTGGATTCCAACCTTTACTACAAGGTTGAGGAAGGAAATCCAGTGATACTCCTACTATATGTGGATGATCTGTTTGTGACAGGTGAGGATAGGTTGATTTCCGACACGAAGAGGAAGCTTGCTGTCGAGTTTGAGATGAAGGAATTGGGTATGATGCACTACTTTCTAGGTATTGAGGTGTGGCAGAGTGCAAATGGAATCTTTGTTGGACAAGGGAAGTATGCAGTAGAGATCCTGAAGCGGTTTAGGATGATGGACTGCAAGGCCATGGCCACACCTATGGCATCGAACTTGAAGCTATTGAGTGATGCTTCATCATAGTCAATTGATGCCATGATGTATCGTTAGATGATTGGGTCCATGATGTACCTGACGAACACGAGACCAGATATTTGCTTTGCGGTGAACACCTTGATCCAGTTCCTGACGGATCCTAGACATGTTCACTTGATTGCTGTAAAATCATATTTTGAGGTACCTGAAGGGTACGATTGATTATGGGCTCAAGTATGATGCGAATCAAAAGTTTAACTTGACGGGTTATGTTGATTTAGCTTGGGAAGGCAGTGCTGCAGATAGGAAGAGCCGTTCGGGGTGCTGCTTTAGTATGGAATCAGGTGTGATCTCTAGGTTTAGCAGGAAGCAGTCCTACGTAGCACTGAGTATAGTCGAAGCAGAGTATGTCGTGACGACACTTGTATCACTTGGTCACATGACGACACTTCTTGAGATTAAGTTTACTCACACAACAAGACACTTGTGGATTGAGGGGTCATTTGGGACACTAAAAATGGTTGAAATTACCTCACTCTTGGCCCATTTGATGGTTATAACCCTTAGGAACATTTTTCCAGACCAAACCATCTCCTGAAAATCATCAGAAAACCCTGTTTTTGGCCATTTCCCCCCCAAAACGCTGGTTTTCTATGTATAGAGTAGGGCATACTAGGATGTGTGCATGATTCTTATGCCTATAGAGTAGGGCATGTGCGCGACTCTACTTCAATAAAGTAGCGCACACCTTGAAAAATGCGCTGGTTTGCAGTAGGAAGAGTAGGGCATTTTCCTGAACTAGTCCAAATCTCAAATTTTGGTTAGTTTGATTTGGTTTGGGAACTTCCTAATTGGTTATAACTACTTTTCCTCTCCTTCATTGACTATATAAGGAAGGTAGAAGGGCCATGTGAGGGGACCAAGCCTATAACAATGTTATGCTGGAGGAATGGAGACCCTCATCCCCCTCTCTTGTGCCTCAGTTTCTCATAAACCCTAGCACAACTGATTAGAGGCTGGGATCCTTGGAGAACAGAAGCAAGAGACCTTGAATCTAGGTTTCGTGAAGTGCCAAGCTTGAAGGAAGGTATAATGCTATGTACTTGCTTCATTCATTAATAAAGATCAGGCGTTCTTTCCTTTCCAAATATGACCTATTTATGTGTGTCTCAGATTTGATTACAGTTTGTTTATAATCTGATGTCTTCTTCTATTATGAATATCAGTCTTATGTATGTAGTCAAATGTATTTGAGAAAGGTATGAAGTATTTTTGTAGGTGTGGGCATTGCGATACTAGATGGCATTGAAGAGCAAGGAAGAGGAAGCTTGGGATCAACCTTCGTAATAAGGTACTCATCTTCTAAACTTAATTGTGTTTGCTTACTAGTTGCACTTGCAGAATGTTTGTAGGTCTATCTTTCATCACTGTAAGTTGGTAGTTTCTCCCCTGAACTATAGGTGCATTTTCCTCACAACAGAATGGCGACTCCGCTGGGGAAATCCTAACTGCTTAGGGGTATCCAAGGTCATTTCTTTAGTTTTGTTTGAAGGTCTTTGTTCAATTTCTTGATTAGAATCAGTTATTAGGCTTTGTTTGACCCTCCTTGGCTCTTACAGACCCTTCTTAGCCCTTTCAGACCCTGGTGGACCGAAGTTAGTGGGTTTTAACCCCATTTTTTCAAAATTTCCCACCTATGCGCTACTGTTGTGAAGCACAGTAGTGCATTCCCCTGTTATGGGCACTGTATGCCTCATACATAGTAGTGCACACATTTTGGGTTTGAGTTTTTGGGTTGTGGACCCAAATTTGGGGGTTGTGGTTGCATTTTTGGGGTCCCTGATGACCCTAGGTCTGATTTAAACCATTGTAAGTGGTCTCCTATCCTTGTACTGATCCTTTGTTCATGATTTGGACCTCTTTTGATCAATTTGGGCTTGTTTGGAAAGTTTTGGGGCTTCTTGACCCAAGTTGGGGGGTTGTGGACCGGTTTGGTGTTTTGTACCCTAACTTGAGTCTGACTGAACCTGCTTTCTCCATTTCCACTGGATTGAAACCTATTGAGTCTACTTGACCCTTTTTGTATCTATTTGAGTGAAATTTCTCTTTAGATTGGTTTCTTATCCTCCATTATGCTTTTAGTTTTCTTATTGTAGTAAAAGCTCAAGTGTCTTTGTTATTGTTCAGGACCTTGACTGCACTGTTTATGTGCAGACCTGACTTTACCAAACCATACTTCTTTGTAGGACATTTGCTTTGTTTGGGTCTAAAAGTAGTTTTCATACGCTTTTCCCAATGGTTGGCATGCTTACATCAATAAGAATCTGAAAGTCGTATTGGTAGCTTTTACTGTTTCAATCAGGAAACCTGAAAGTTCTTTGCTTTTGCTTTGACAATAGGTTACTTTCAATTTCAGTTTTGCTTCTGACCTTTTGAAAAGCATAAAAATTTTGATTTATTTTTTGAGTAGAGTACCTTGCAAGCGGCTTAAAGGATTTAAGAGTGCTTTGCATAAAAAAGAAGAAGTTTTCTTTTGCATACTGATTTGTTTGAGTAGCTGCATTCTTAGGTTTTGAGTTTAATTTTGTACATTTAGACTTTATTTTTATCTTTTTTGCATTCAAAAAGACTAAAAATTGCATTTGCATATGCATTCTAGATCGTATCTTTAAGACTTGCATTGAAAATAAAATATTTGTTTAGTGGTAAGCATTTCATTTCAGTATTCTATCTCTGTTATAACCACTTTCACACACCCACTACCTTTTTGAGTAAGCAAGTAACCTTTAAAATGAACCCTAATAAAATGTACTAGTAACATTTTCTTTTCTAGGTTACACTTTTCACCAACTAGTTTTGGTTAGGATCTTGGGTTTAAAACACCTTGAACCACCCAAGATCACACATTACACAAAAATCGTAGTTCGACTATCACAGGTAAACCCACCTCATTCAAAGCTTGCCTAGGATCTATGCAGTAGGTCTTGTGAGATCAGATTGTTGGGAATAAACATCCTACTTTCTATTTTGAGCATATACTAGGATTGGATCGCGTTTGGGGACTCTTTTGAGTTTCGGGCTCAGCTACCCTGCCCACGCCTTCTGATTCGACCAGAGACTGTTCCCCCAAGAGTTTTCGGTCTGGTGGTATCCTTAGTATCTGACCATAGGATCATACATAGGTGACGGCAGAGGTTTATATTTGCTGTACCTAGGATAGACATGGGAGGAAATCCCTTACAGGTCTTTGGGAGGGCGGTTGGGTGATTCCAGTGCTTGCACCCTTAGTCATTGTATTGTGGACCCAGGGTAACTATTCTTCATCCTTCGTTGATCTGTTCTGGGCCCTCATCATCCCAGACTCTTCTCCGGAAGGCATCTTTTGCCTGGTTTGATTTACCTAGGACATTTTTTAGTGGTGTGCTCTTTGTGCTACTTGTCTTAGTTTTCCTTAGAGAACTTCTTACTCATTTGAGCAGGAAACTATGTCTAGCATTCCGGTGAGCGCCAATCAAGGTACCCCTGTTCTGGGGGATCCTTGTGCTGTTCCATTTATTGGAAACATCGGTACTCCCTTAATGGCTACTCTGAATCTTCCTGGATTCACTATAGGGCTGCCGGTTTTGTTTTTCTCCACTCTGAATGCCTTGCATGCTCCTGACGCTTCTTTTGTAAGCACCTCAAATCAAGAGCATCAGAACCTTGTACCTTCCTTGTCAGTAACATCTTCTCCTCCTCCTTCTACCTCATGTGGCGAAAGTAGCAATACTAGTAACCAGCAGTCTAAAAGGAATAGACAGAGGAAGAATAGGAAGAAGATGCCAAAACAAGGGGGCATCAACCCAGCCTATGTAAGTTATGCTGGGGGCAAGCACCCTGCCTCTGCAAATCATGCAAGGGACACCTACCCAGCCTTTGGAGGTCATGCTGGGAGAAAAATTTTAGTCACTGAAATTCACACTGAAAGTTTGTCTTCAACCACTGTCGGTCATGTTGAGGACACGTCATTGATAACTGATAGTCATATTAATGACAAGTCACCAGTTCCTGTGAGTCATACTAGAGACACCAGATCATCCACTGCAAGTCATGCTGAGGGAGTTGACATTGTTGACAAACCCAATAAACAAAAGTGTAAGTTCCCTTGCAAGTTTTGCGAGGGAGACCACCTTACTTACTTGTGCCCTGTACTTCTAGAAGTGCAAAAAGTGTGGTCCTTAGTTCAAAAGTCTTATGCTTCTAAGCAACCAGCCTCTGTAAATCATGCTGGGGGCAAGCTATCAGCCAATTCTAGTCATGTTGAGAGTACTGACATTGTAAAGGAGTCTCAACCTATAGGACAAAAACCAAAGTTCCCTTGTAAAATTTGTAAGGGAGATCACCTTACTCACCGATGCCCTGCCATTCCAGAAGCACGAAGAGTGTGGTCCATGTCTGAAGGAACCTCTGTTCCTGAGTTGTCTATAGATTCCCTATAGTTATATCAACCTTTGGTTGATAAAGTGGTTGAACCAATGCAATATTTGGTCAACCCCACTCTTCCTTCGGAGAGTGAAGTGATAGAATCGATGCAATCTTTGACCGATCCCATCAGTCCTTTGGATATTGATGCACCTGCCCCTAAAGTCTTCTGCATTACCAGTTTGGATGTTCTTGAAAAAGGGGGTACTTCATCTGTGCCATGTGAACCCCTACCAAGCCATAGGACTGTTTCCTTTGATTGGAATAGTCTAGCCGAACCTCATCTTCCTTCTTTGATGCCTTTCTAGATAAAGGTTGATATCGGGAAACATACGGTTGATCGATGCATTGTAGATGAAGGAGCTTCTGTTAGTATCTTGTCTGCTTATGCTTGGAGAGATTTGGTTTTCCCTAATGTTATTCCAGCTGTTAATTGGTCTTTGACCTTCAATAAAAGACCTAGTGAACCGTTCGGATTCCTTCATCAGGCACCTGTTACTTTGGGTGGAAAAACAGTCTTAGTTGATTTCATGGTTTTAAAGGACCCTGTGGACTTTGGTATGATCCTCGGGCATGATTATGTTTATGCTATGCATGCTGTGGTGTCTACACTCTTTCGTGTGATGCATTTTCCTCATAATGAAAGCATCGTCACTATCGACCAGCTTGCATTCGTTGATCCTCCTTATTACCCAACTGTAGACCAGTCTGATCCTTCGTCATTAGGCACTACTATGTCACATGATACTTATGTGGCATATTGTTCCTTGATTTCAACTGCTACTGATAAGAAGTCTCTGAGTTCATGCTTACCTTCTCGGGACTTGGTCCCAGTTTTTGACCAAGTGACACCTCCAGCTGAATGTTTGGATATGTGTTCTATTTGGGATGATATACTTCCTTCCGATGAAGTTTTCCTAGAGTCCATAGTACAGTCTGCCATTCATTTGGATGTTGATCCAGTCATAGTTATGTCCATCCCCAGTTTGACCTTAAAGTTTGATCTTCCTACTGTTGAGTCTTTGGACTCTCATATAGATATGCAAATCGGTGTTCCTGCTAAGTTTGATTATGCTTCTAGAATTTTCAACTCCTGTGATGATGAATTTGTTTCTGCAGATTCCATCATATCCTTCAACTTTGATATTCATCCTAAAGTCGATCTTGTTGATTGTAAGTCCTCGAGCTTGGGTACCATAGAGTCTTCATTTGAAAACTCTACCTTGTTTATACCTACTGTTGATGATAGTGAAATTGAAAGTATTTCTATCACAATGATTTGTATCGGGTCTTTCTTTACATATGTTTTAGATATGATCTTGGTACTAGTGTTTCTTGGAGACAGGATTATTAGCTGGATTTATACTTGCTTACTGGTCCTTTTCGACACCTTGTGCGACCATGTCAGGTATATTCGGAACCTTGCATATAGGTTTAGGCTTCCCCGCTGTTATGTTTCATTTGAACCTTTTGCCATCCGAATTCACCATAGGGTCGAACCTGTTGGATATTGGTGTGTTAGCAATCTCTTTATGCATTGTGCACCAGTCCGATAGCAGAGCCTACCTAACATGGGTCACCCTAGTCAGCACCCTTATACCATTCTGGTGCCCATGCTGAGTTTTTCTCATAGGCTTGGGAGACTTTTTAGATTTACCATGACTTTGAGAAGAAACCTCATATCTTTCTTCCTCATATATTTCTGGCCATCCCTAATAAGGCTCCCATCTTTGTGTTCAAGTCACATATGCATCTGTTATGATCCCGCTTGCGCTAATGATCTTGATGCCAGCTTCCACGCTTTTAGATCATTGTATAAGCCTCCATCTCTGATCTCATTTCTGCTAAGCCCTGTATCATTTTTCCTTCGCAATATAACACCTTTTATCTGGAGGAGACACGCCCTAAGTGTCCTTATCTTGCTCATGTTCCTTGCATTAGGCATAGCTTTGTTCCATGCGCTTGGAGCTAGTTTCGCATGTCCCTGACACTCGTCTCCTCCCATTTCGAGCATTTCTTCCACTTCACTTCAAGCTCGTTAAAAACAGTAAGGAAGCTATGAGCATTCTTCCACCTTTACTTCGAGCTCGTTAAAAACAGTAAGTAGGTTACGAGCAGTCTTCCACCTTTCCTTCGAGCTCGTTAAAAACAATAAGGAGGCTATGATCATTTCTTTCATCTTCACTTCGAGCTCGTTAAAAATAGTAAGGAAGTTATGAGCATTTTTTTATATCTCCTTTGAGCTTGTTAAAAACAGTAAGGAGTTCATGAGTTTAATTTTTCGGGCTCGTTAAACCTTTACGGAAAAGATCCCTATAGAGTTCTTTTAAGCCCTTTTCAGACTCCTTAAATAGGAAAAGTTTGCCGAGCATAGTTTTCTTTTCGGGCTCGTTAAAATAACTAAACTGACATCCACTTAGGTATAGAATTACCCCTTTTCTAGGCCTTGGTGGATAATTTACGGAAAAGGTATACTCTTGTATGCGCTAGAAGAGTTATTCTTCCATCATTTTACACTTTTTCGAGGAAGGAGACTAACTTTACAAAAAAGGACCTTTGGAGTCGTCTTTAGGGTTTTTAGACTCTCGAAATGTGAAAACACCAAGCGAGCATTCACCTACTCGGGCTCGATGTGAAATCCATGAGATGGTTGATAGAGGACTGTTTAAGTTTTTCAACTCTATAAGCAAGAAAATATTGTTGAGCACAGACCAATCTGGGCTCGATATAAAATCCATGGATAGGTGTATGGAGTTTTCTTCTAGGTTTTTCAGACTCCTTAAATATGAAAATACCATCAAGCATGCTTTAGTTCTTTGTCAAGCTCGTTAAAAAATGACAAAGGAAAGGGAAGGGAAGAATGTTAAAATATCTTTCAATATGATGGCAGCAAGTCAACTATCTCCTTGAACAAAGCACCTGTTTTGAGTCTATCAAACAAGTTGGGTTCTAGTGTTGGCCTTAAGATAAACCTGATCTCAGAGTTCTTACTCCTCTGTTTGGTTAGTCTTCCCATCATATGGAGAATCTATTAATTTTTCCTACATTGCATATTTGCATCGTGGTCTCTTTGTGTTCAAATATGCCTAAGTCACTCTTGTGTCGTACTCACTATTCTAGGATATAACCTGTGTCGATCATTCTGCAGTTGCCTTGACCTCATGCGTCAACCATTCCTTGGTGTCAGTATGTTTCATCATGTGTTTAGTCCTACTCCAAATCAGCTCATACTTGTTGAGTGTCCCTCGTGTTGGATGATGGAGGATGCATTAATGCATCCCTTCCAATGGACTTCTTCCCATCGACTTCAACTCATTGTGCTCTGGGAATGAAGTTTAGAGTTTCGGTTAGTACCTTGGGGATTGCAGTCATTAGTGGCAGTTGCCCTTGCTATTGGATAGATGGGAATACATCAATGTCTCCTATCCGATGGATTCTTCAAGTGTTCAACAACAAGACCATTTATTCGCACTTGCTTGAATGTACTAGGTACCTTGGGTTCCATTTTCATTATTGGTGGACACCCTCGCGTTTGTTAACGGTATACATCAATGACTGGTAATCAAATGATACCTCCTATGTTCGACATCAACTCATTTATTCACATGGATAGGTTTGTACCTTGGGTTGTTTTTGGATGAAGACCTTGGGATCCTTGATAACATCACCTCATTTTTGTTATCGCCCAAGTTGCGCAAGACTGAGCCACACTCTTTTTGGCTCTTGATGAGACATAGATCCAGCTTGTTCTATATGGCTATGTTCTCCAATTTTGACATAGATCCACCTTGTATTTATGTGGCTATGTTTACACTTATGTTTTCTATGGATCCACACTTGTATTCTAGTGGCCATGAGATATGCATATGTATTTGGATCATTAGTGTATTCACTTGGAGGTCATGTTCCACTATTTGAACATGGACAGTTACCCAAGGATGAGTTTGTCTGACATTACCTTTGCTTTCCAGGTACTTCATTTGAGCCTATGATTCTTGGTCTCTCCGATTTCTCCGTTCCTATGATTCAACTCTTTGTTACTTATAATGTATTTCAGCCATCATTTCCCACACTCCCTATGACCTCATACACTAGGGGGCATCTGTTATAGCTTAAAATGATACTTCTCCGTCCGTGACGACACTTGTATCGCTTGGTCACATGACGACACTTCTTGAGATCAAGTTTAGTCACACAACAAGACACTTGTGGATTGAGGGGTCACTTGGAACACTAAAAAGGGTTGAAATTACCTCACTCTTGGCCCATTTGATGGTTATAACCCTTGGGAACATTTTTGCAGACCAAACCATCTCCTGAAAATCATCAGAAAACCCTGTTTTTGGCCATTTCCCCCCCAAAACACTGGTTTTCTATGTATAGAGTAGGGCATACTAGGATGTGTGCATGACTCTTATGCCTATAGAGTAGGGCATGTGCGTGAATCTACTTCAATAAAGTAGCACACACCTTGAAAATTGCGTTGGTTTGTAGTAGGAAGAGTAGGGCATTTTCCTGAACTAGTCCAAATCTCAAATTTTGGTTAGTTTGAGTTGGTTTGGGAACTTCCTAATCTGTTATAACTACTTTTCCTCTCCTTCATTGACTATATAAGGAAGGTAGAAGGGCCATGTGAGGGGACCAAGCCTATAACAATATTATGCTGGAGGAATGGAGACCCTCATCCCCCTCTCTTGTGCCTCAGTTTCTCATAAACCCTAGCACAACTGATTAGAGGCTGGGATCCTTGGAGAACAGAAGCAGGAGACCTTGAATCTAGGTTTTGTGAAGTGCCAAGCTTGAAGGAAGGTATAATTCTATGTACTTGCTTCATTCATTAATAAATATCAGACGTTCTTTCCTTTCCAAATATGACCTATTTATGTGTGTCTTAGATTTGATTACAGTGTGTTTATAATCTGATGTCTTCTTCTATTATAAATATCAGTCTGATGTATGTAGTCAAATGTATTTGAGAAAGGTATGAAGTAGTTTTGTAGGTGTAGGCATTGCAATACTAGACGACATTGAAGAGCAAGGAAGAGGAAGCTTGGGATCAACCTTCGTAATAAGGTACTCATCTTCTAACCTTAAATATGTTTGCTTACTAGTCGCACTTGCAGAACGTTTGTAGGTCTATCTTTCATCACTGTAAGTTGGTAGTTTCGCCCCTGAACTATAGGTGCATTTTCCTCACAACAACGAACACGAGACCAGATATTTGCTTTGTGGTGAACACCTTGATCCAGTTCCTGACGGATCCTAGACATGTTCACTTGATTGCTGTAAAATCATATTTTGAGGTACCTAAAGGGTACGATTGATTATGGGCTCAAGTATGATGCGAAACAAAAGTTTAACCTGACGGGTTATGTTGATTCAGATTGGGAAGGCAGTGCTATAGATAGGAAGAGCACTTTGGGGTGCTGTTTTAGTATGGGATCAAGTGTGATCTCTTGGTTTAGCAGGAAGTAGCCCTGTGTAGCACTGAGTACAGTTGAAGCAAAGTGTGTCGCAGCTTGTTCGGCTAGTTGTGAGGCAGTATGGCTAAGGAAGCTATTGTATAATTTATTTGATCTCTAGTTGGATGCTACTTGTATCTATTGTGACAACCAGAGTTGTGTGAAGTTGTCAGAGAACCTGGTGTTCCATGAGAAGTCGAAGCATATTGAGATCAAATATCACTATATCAGGGATATGGTGAGAGAGGAGCAGTGAAGCTCCAGTATGTTGTGATAGATGAGCTGATTGTAGATGTGTTGACCAAGCCACTAGCCAGAGTGAAGTTTGAGCACTTCAGAGAGAGGCTTGGTGTTCTTCAGATAGAAGATACTTCGAGGAGGAAGTGATGGGACACATTTGTAAGAGCCATTCCAAGCATGGTGGTAGGAGGATCCTTCCCATGGTTGTGGATGTAAGCGTTGTGTGATGAGCATAAGGATGATGCTCCAGATGATGCTATGTATGATGATGATCAGGATGATCATGGGTGATGAGCATCAGGACGATGCTCTAGATGATGCTATGTATGATGATGATTAGGATGATCATGTGTGATGAGCATCAGGACGATGCTCCAGATGATATGGACCAGGATGATGCTATTATGATGATCAGGACGATCATGTGATGTGATGATGTGCATCAGGATGATGTACTGTATGATGATGATCAGTATGATCATGAGCATCAGGATGATGCTCCGTGCGAGGATGATCAGGTTGATCATGAGTATCAGGATGATACTCTGTGGCCATGGACAGGTTGTGTAGGTGCATGTAATCAGTCCTAGAGATCCGGACAGGTTGTGCTAGGCACATAAAATATCCTAGGATGGTCTTTAGAGATCTTGCAGGTTGAAAGACACTCTTTTAAGGTTTTGCAAGAATCGCATGTAATCAATCTTGGAGATCCCAATAGGTTGTGCTAGGCATGTAAAAGATCCTGGGATGCTCTTTAGAGGTATTGTAGGTTGCAATACACTCTTTTAAGGTTTTACGAGTTCACATGTAATCAATCCTGGAGATCTGGACAGGTTGTAATCAAATGTGCGAGTTCACATGTAATCAGGTTGCGAGTTCACATGTAATCAAATGTGCACAAAAGGTACATAATTTTTTTTATCTTCAGCATGTCCGAGTTTTAGCTCCTGAAACTTCAGTAAAAGCGATTTGTAGCAAAAATTCCTAGATGATTAGATTTTTACTTCTAGGGCTCCATGCTTGTAACCAGAAATAGAAACCCTAGTTTCTGTAGTTGCAACAACTGCACAGTGTTTTCTTTCAGGATAGATATGATACCATGTTATAATTTTAATGGTTATAGAATATATTTAGCATCAAAACATCACAACCATATGTAATAGGATCAATGAAAGAAAGAAAAGTACAACATGAACAATAATACACAATAATTTATCTTGGGAAATCCCTCTCGGGGCAGAAAAACCCAACAAACTTCTTCTATATAGATTCATCAGAATCTATGATAGTATCCCTCGTGCAAAGACTCAAAACAATAAGACTCCAAAAGCAACTACTCTTTATGACCGTATCTCTTTACTCATGCAAATTCAATGAGTGAGTGTGGTGACCAAATGAGGAGGGCAAGCCTCCTATTTATATTAATCAAATGACTTGACCTTTTTACCAAATAGGGTTGGCTTGACTCACCTAACTAGGCCAACCTACACAATTTACAATAAAATATTATTTTCTATATCTTTCTAGCATGACCTAATAGTTAGGGTTTACATTGACTCTTTCAATGAATTTTACATGATCAATTGCACCAATAATAATCCCCGTAGGGTGTATAACACAAATATTACAAATGACCCAAATAATACAAATAAGAATATCTTCCGAAGTTACATTCTTCAACATTTTGCATGTGGGTTAATAGGTCCAATAAAATCAATATCCCAATTCTCAAATGCTTGGAAATTTACCTAAGGTACTAATGGCATTTCATCTTGTCTTGAAGTCTTTCTAACTCTTTGACATACATCAAAAGACCTACTGTATTCTTTTGCATCCTTATGTAATGTATGCCACCATATTCCCTCTTTTAAAACTTTCTGTGTTGTATCCTTTCCTGCATAATGTCTTCCTCCAACACTGTCATGATCATCTACTAAAATCATCGACCTTTCATGTTCTAACATGCATTTCCTATGAGATGAAAATATACTGCTTTTAGAACCAACTGTTTCTTCTGTTGCACAGTATAATCCTTAGGTGTTATACCTGTACTTAAAAATTAAACAATATCCTCAAAATAATTATCTATCATTTTGACTGAAAACTATTGCGCATCGGGTAAATTATCATCTAAGTTTCTAGACTCTTCCCCTCTCTCTAGCCTTGAGAAATGGGTAGGTCCTACATTGAGATTCCTTGGTTTTACATAATTTCAAAATCATACTCTTGGAACAACAATAACCACCTACATATTACCCCCCCTAACAATGGATTATTGACCAGATACCCCAAAGCAAAATGGTCAGTATACATCTTAAAATGAAATCCCAGCAAATAAAGTCTAAACTTTTGAAGTGCATAAACCATTGATAACCCTTCTCTTTATGTCGTAGTGTAATTCATTTCTACTATTGACAATTTTCCACTAGGAAAAGTGATCGGGTGATCAATGTCTCCATCTCCTAGATGTGCTAAAACCACACCCAAATCTATGGATGAGGCATTGACGTGCACATATAACTCTTTTTTCCAATCAGGAAAAAACCAAGATTAGTGTAGTTATCAACTTCTCCTTTAGTGTGTTGAAACTCTTCTGGCATTCCTCATTCCAATGAAATTTAACATCCTTTTTTAATAATTTTTCCGTAGGAGCAGTGATATGAGAATAACCCTTAATAAATTTTCTGTAATACCCCGTATTCCCCAATGTTGTTCTAAGCTATTGCACTAATGCTGGTAGTGGTAGATATACAATAATAGCAATCTTAGTAGGATCCATCAAGAGATGCTATTTACCCACTACATGTCCCAAAAAAATACCAAAAGAGCACAAAAGATACATTTCTTCAAATTTAAGGAAATTTGGTATTGTCTACATCGATCCAACTGTTAACACCCAAAAAGTGCTCACTAGCTCATTTACCACATTATATGGCTCATTTGTCCATTTTCCTACCATATTTCCATTAAAAATCCCAAAAAATCCCATTTAAAAGCCTCCAAAAGGCCTAAAATACCTCCAAAAGGCCAAAAAAAACCCTCAAAATAGCCTAAAAAAGGCTAAAAAACCCCCTTTTCCTCCAAAAATAGCAAAAATCCCCTAAAAAGGGAATAAAAAATATAAAATAATGAGGAAAAGGAGAAAAAAACCCTATACAGCTGCCTAAAACCATGTGTTTCCCAAAACCATGGGTCAGCACTCCACCACCAAAAAACTATAAATAGGTGATGGAGAACCCTTATTCCATATCCACAATCACAAGCACCCTTACTCTGCCAAAATCTCTCTCGAAACCCTAGTTCACCTTTTGAACTATTTTCACCTTGAGAGCCACCTTTGGCCCATCCCCAACATTGGAGAAGGAGAAAGGAGCATATTGAAGCTTGGAGCATCCTCTTGGACACTGCAAAGGACTTCATCAAACCTTGACACTCAAGGTAACATTAATAGTAAAAGTCATTCTTTTCATTTGATGTTTATGTTTCATGCTTGTTTGGAATTAAGTTAATTGTTCTTTTAGCTTAATTAGTTTAATATACTGAACTGCTACTAAGGAGTCCATTCTCCTTAGTAGGTGCTCATTTGCACAAGCTAGGGGTAAAACCCTAGCTACACCAACATTAATCTCAAATTCTCAATATGATTCTTAAGTAAGCTAAAAACTGTCCAATCATCAACATATACTTCTAAGAAATTATGAATAAATTATTTAAAAGATACGATGACTACCATGAAAAATATAGCAGGGGCATTCTTCAACCCAAATGGCATCACTATATATTGGTAGCAACCCCATTCTATTGCAAATGTAGTATTATGTCGATCCTCCTCGGAAATCTTGATCTGATGATAACCAGAAAACTCATCAGTAAATGAGTAGGCCTCCTGTTCTCCAATATTTTCAAAGACCTAATCTGTAAGAGGGGTGGGGAAGGTATCATGTAAACATGCATCATTCAACTTCCTCAAATCAACACATATTTTAACATCCACTGTCTTCTTATCTCGAAATACCATAGGACTAATCCACTTTGACTCTTCAATAGGTTTAATTATTCCTGCATCCAACATCCTTTCAAAATTTTCTTTTACTTTTTCTTTATATCTTGGGTTCAAGCATAAGGTCTGTACTTGATAGGATTCGGACCAGGTTCCAGGGGGATTTTCATTTCTCCCAAGTTGCCTACAATACCCTTCATTTCTGAAAAATTGGTGGGGAATAGATATTGATACTCATGCAACAAATCAATGACTTTCCCAATAGTATCATCATCCCAGTAATCCCCAACGTTAGCAAACTTAGGATTTTATTTAGAGCCAATATTCACTTTCCCAGTTTTCAAAGGCTGTAAACAGTTAGCAGAGTCGATCTCAGGGCCTCCTTTGTTGCGGTTTCCTTCTGTCTCTAGTATGTGTAGGTCCCTTGGGTCATCAACTTCTTGATCTCCAGTAATATTATAACATTCCAATGCCTACTCCAATGTCACAACCCATTTTGGCATGTTATATATAGGTAGTGGTACTTCTTCAAACACTTTCTGCTTCAAAACTTGTAGAGTTGTACCCATAGTTTGATTAGCATATTCAAAACTAAAGGTTTTCTTAAAATTCATAGCCATTTATTCGAAATTTGCCATCCCACTTCGCAGTTCCAATTCCGTATACCAATTTCTTGGTACTGTATCCATTGTATGAATAAACAAATGTACCCACTTTGTCTTAGGTATATAGCCCCATGATGTAGTACATCCCAATATATGTTCTATTGGACTGGTCAACCCATTATATTTCATGTCACAATAGTTAAGTTCTTCACCAAATATAAGTATTAACATTGTCTTGCACTACGACTAGGCCTGTATGTTTCTCCTATGACTATTCCACCATCTTGCTAGGGTGTCCTTTAGAGCTACATCTAATGCTAAAACCCTCTATTGCCACGACACATACATTTTGAACTCATAAATAAAAGACTCTAAATTTGTTAATCCATCATACCTAGGTGGGTTGCATACCTCTTTTTCGATTCAACGTAGTGACGTCGTGATACAAGCGCATCTTCTCATATACACCTCGTGCAACCTATTTTTCCAATTCTCCAACCCCTCGTCTAAATATGATGCACATGAGCTAATACTTTTCCAACTCAAGTTACTATCTATTGTAGGGTTAATATAATCATATGTCCTTGTAGTCATCTTATAATTTTTTTTCCAGTTCATGAGCATCAATTTTTTCTCTAATAGGTTTGGCATACATCTATCCTTCCAACAGATCTAGTGGTGTAATAACTCGAAATTTTCCTCCTTCAAATTCCATTAGCCTCTTATTTAAATTGATAATAGCCTGATTATCCATTTCCCAATCAATTCCAAGTAGAGATGGATAAGGGTTGGTATCATCGATGATTTCAGTAACCTAAAAATTTGCATAGCTTCGCAATCCTTCAACTTCGATAGGTACCGCTACCAATCTACCAAACAAGACCACTTTTTGTTGGTTTGATAACCTTAAGTGTATTGGTGACCACACAAAATTAGGTTTACCCATGTTTTCCCACATCTTCTTGGTAAGTACGTTAACATCAAACCCCAGATCTGGAATACTAAAATCCATGCCATACTCTCTAATTTGCTCATTAAGTCACAGTTCCCTACCTATCCTCTTTTTACGTTGAAAATTATTAAGAATTATTTCTTCGATAGGATCTACTAACTCTTGGCCACAATGGTCAATCAAATTGTGAATTTCTTTTACAACTTCGTCATCTTTTAACATATCTAAACAACTTTATAGGAAATTATTTAAAGGACTTGTTATAACATGATTTGCCACACCTTATGCAACATGCCTTGATGGCCTTCCATGTCCCCATGTAGACTCACATCATCATGTAGACTCACATCATCCCTCTTGCTCAGATAAACCACTGAAAATCACATTTTTGTTTATGTACGCACCCTAACAGAATAACAACCTACGTATATGCATGCTGCTCCACTACCGCCCACGTACACCAGGTTTCATGCTAAAAAATAAAAATATTTCAGGTTTTCCATTCCAAATAATGTCCATGTTGATAATTGGGCTTAATTTGGATCTGATTATATCCCAAAAACCATCCATAAAGGAAAAAATATTGCTTCCCACACACTCATTCAAAATCTAATCAATGAAAGGTGTGGGAAAATGATATTTCAGATACGCTTTATTCAGATCTCTAAATTATATGCACACACGGATGGTTCCTTGCTTCTTATCTACGTGAACGAGGTTGGATACCCATTCAGTTAAGTGAACCTGATAGATGAATCTAGATTTAAGGAGCTTCTCTACCTCTACCTTAATAGTAAGTGCCTTCCTTGGATTCACCGCTCGCAGGTGCTGCCGAACAGGTTTAGCGTGAGGATAGGTTTTAATTTCATGTGTGACAATACTCGGGTCTATACCCAAAATCTCTTCACAAGAATAGGAAAACACATCCCAAAATTTAAATAAATCAGTGTAGCTTCGAACTTCTTCAGGGGATTAGTCTGCACCAATATATACATTCTCCACTTTTTCGGGAGTTCGATAAATGTCGATCGGAATGGTGGGAGAGATATTAGCCATGTTGCCTGTTTGTCCTAAAATATGTACTCGACTGCTAGAGTACAGAGCTTAGGCATATGAAATGGATGATTGAATTTGAGTGTGGTAAATGGATGTATTTTATAAATCATAAGGAAGCAATAAGGTTCAGGGTAATGAAATACAAAGGAAACAATCAACAACATGACATGATTGAATAAGCAAACAAGTTCAGAGACTATATGAACATGAAATAAATAATAAGCATAAATCAGTTTTAAATATCTAACAGAGGACAATATTCAAGGTCGAAATATCAGATGAAAAATATCATAAACAAAAAAAGATTTTGGATATGGAAAGTAGT
Organism: Larix kaempferi; assembly: GCA_027924585.1. Taxonomy (NCBI): domain Eukaryota; kingdom Viridiplantae; phylum Streptophyta; class Pinopsida; order Pinales; family Pinaceae; genus Larix; species Larix kaempferi. Next base: position 160,590 of record BSBM01002326.1, read on the forward strand.
GAATCCAACCCACTCAGGATCATTTTAGGATAAATACTTTTATCAGAAAATGAAATCATTAGCAGGGTGATCAAATTGATCAGAAACTTCAACTAAAATAATATATCAAAACATGGCTTATGTGGATCATTCCAGAATGTAGTCTCCAACGAGCTTACAGAGAATCAGTACATAGGCTGTACAAAACCAGCTTGATATCTCATAACCCTCTCCTAAAAGACCAACCTCATACAACTCTTTCAAGATTCTCCCCTAAAATCCCCCTTCTACATTACAAATCATGAAATTTATAATGATTACAAGACCCAAGCTGTTTCTAGCTCTTAGGGATCGAGTTCAATGCATAACTAAAATAGAAACAAGTTCAGATTTCTTGCACATAATCGAAGATTATTAAAATCGAAACATCTCCAAGATTTTCCAAATATCCATAGCTATTAAATGCTCTGTCACTCCTCTTTTCCACTTGTATTCCTAGAGGCTTGAACACATGGACTTTAAAGCTGACAATTAAATGCCTTGCCACCAGTAATCTGTGATTGATTTTGATTTTTTTTGCTTGAAAATATTCAATTTACAATATGAACATAACTATCAATCGAGCTTCTCCCTGGAGAGCTGGAAATAATAAGACTTTTGCTTGATATATGACATCTGGACATTTAACTCGAGATATAGTTTGACCATCTGACTCCTGATATTTACCCTCCTTCATGCTGGTTGATTTTGCTTCCCCAAATTATGGGATTAGTTTATGAGAATTAGGACCTATCACTTAAATTATTGCTTAAATTTTAATATTGATTCCTTCCTCAAATCTCGTACTAATAAACAATAACCATACAATTTTGGTGATGATTATGGCTTGACATTGTATCTAGATTGCACTTGGACGATTTCATGAGATGCTTGTATTAATGCTAAATTCTTTGAGGACTCAATGAAATATTCCTTGGCGCACTTGCATGATGTGGCACGAGCTCAGCTCTAAGTTGTGGATGACCATCTCACTTGGGCGATTGGGTAGCTTTGATTAACATTTGATTATGCTCACAATCAACAACTTGAAGACTGAGGAGTGCGAGCTCAATACCTGGTTTATTTTGGGCGTAATGTCCTTTGAAAATTGCATGGAAGGATTCAACTCCAATCCCGTCTCTCTTTGTCAAAAGGTACCGAATGTCTACTTTCTCATTTAATTTGTTGTTATTTGTACCAGCATGATTCAAATCAGTTTTCAGAACTTCTTCAGCCATTATAGTGTCCTTGCTACCTAGATCCAGATTGAAATGTTCTTCTAAATTCCATGTGGCACAAGATGTAACTTCTTTGGGAGAAACAATTTTGACTGGACATTCAGTCTTTCGTTTAACATCCATGTCAAAACGTGTAGATATATGGTTTTAAATAATTGGGTTTCCTTTACTAAGATTTCCTGTGTTCGACAATGCTATCATATTCCTAGGAACTCATAACAATATTATGGGTTCCTGAGCCATTGGGATTTTAAAATAAAGAGTCTACCATTCCCTTTCCAGAGTTATATTTTGCCAACGATCAAATATATCAAAGGAAAGTCCCTTCTATCTATCCTTCTTACTCTTCTTTATTTCATCTATCTCAACAATAATTCTATGATTGTTGGCAGTCTTCTGTCACAGGTATTCAAGTAATTGAATCTTCATTTACTCATAGATAATCAAGCAAATGAATATGCATTATGTGCATTTTACTTGGGAGATACTAAAATCATGATCATCCTGGAAAATAGATCAGGTCGTTCAATGAAAGACAAGATGCCAACCAGTTCCAGATACCTTATACCAAATGACCCATGAAGATACAAGAATCCACATGAAGTTCCTAAAGAATGGCTAGAAGATCATAAACGTAGCCCTAAAGAGTAGAATATCTCTCAAAACCAAAGAAGTCAGGATTGATCGTTTGGTTACTGAATCACTCCCCAACGGTATGTTTCGAGTTCTGACAGATAATGGATGTCAGATTCTGACTCATATTTCAGGTAGGATTCGACGTAATTCCGTACGAATACTACCAGGAGATAGGGTCAAGGTTGAATTAAGTGCTTAGGTCTAAAGGGAGATAGGAATGGATTAAGAGCCATCGTACTTTATCCCGCTGGCATCTTGTGGCATCCGTTGCGTTTTCATTACGGACTAACGGAGTGACAATTACTGAAATATGTTCGTATTGCTAGAAGAGGGAAGGTTTTTAACCTATCTGGAAATAGAGCTTTAGATGGATCAAAGATCCATGTAAAAGATCCTTCAACTATTTTAGTTGATAATGTAACGAATCACACTTTTACCACTAAACTATACCCGCCACGATCCAATTGTAACATACGGATCGATCTTTTGTCCATCGATTTATTATAGGAAATACCTCTTTCAATTTATTTATTGGAAGCCTTGAACCTGTATTTGTCTTCCATATTTGGAACCAAGTGCTTCCACACACACAGATTTGTCCCAAATCCATGGACCAATACAATGAACTCAAACGTATGAACTTATAACCACCAAGAAGTATGAACTGCAGCGAAGGCTCATCCTTCTCAAACTTGTGAGTTTCTAAGGGAGGGATGACCTCAAAACGAAGATGACTTACTGAGAGATGACCACACAATAAATGATCTCCCCAAGATGATTTGTCAAAGTGGCAGAAACAACATATTTCCTTACTAGCTACAGCCGTGTAGATTACATTTCAAGCCCAATTTTGCTAATTGTTTTCCATCAACAAAGATTTTGATGGACACAAGGAACTCAAGGTTTTGGTAAAAATGCTAGTGGATTTTCCAACAACGAAAATCAACATCCCTTTTTAGATGCGTGCTGCCAGAATCCAAAATTTTTGATGAAGCATATCCTACTACCAACATTCCCATCAGTATATATACCATGTGTATCCAAGGGGACCATGGGGTGACTGAATTTATCACTTAGAGTCAACCGAAACTTTTCTTGTTCAATCCTCTCAAGTTCAGGAAGAAAATACAAACTATGATGAAGGTATTCCAAAGGCTTTTCGAGACCATTCATGGCCTCGATAATGGATTCATTTGAAGGTAAAGTATCATCAAGGCAATCATGCAAAAAAGATGAGTTAACTACCCAAGTCGGTGGCAGAGCAGGATCCTCTTCCTCCATCTACGAACATGAAGGATCGGGGTCTATAGTGACTTGTTGTACAACTTGATAAGCAACCTCAGCTACAGACAATGGCATGGCCGCTCCAACATGTGAATTTCCTTCGCATGATGCAATCATGGAAGAGAGATTCCATGGATCGTTAAAATATGGAGTGGAGAATGACACTGGGCTCAATGACGAGGGAGTATCATCGGATATGGAATCGATAAACAAAATTGGTGTTGAAAAGTTAAAGGTTCCCATGAGAGAGGAATACATCCCAACACCAACATTTTCAGTTTCCTACTAAGAATTTTCTATTTTGGGGACTGTAGATCCTAACGATGTAGTGGATTGGAACTAGTAAAAGACAACTAGTCAACAATTATGATCTTACCTTCATGAGGAAAGCAGATCGCTCGAAATATGGATGCAACAACCACTTTCATAGTGTAGATCCAATTCTGACCCAGTAAAAGATTGTAGTCAAGGGGTGCATCAATCACCTCGACCTCTACCTGCACAAAATTCCCACCCAATTGGACCTGGAGAGAGGGAATATTACCATGTGTTCTAAATGGACATCCATCAAATGCGATCAACATGGTCATAGACTTAGAGAAAGGAGGTGATCTAAGGGCCTTCCAACAAGATAATGACATCATCGACATAGAAGAACCTTCTTCAATGACATTGCATTTAACAGTCATAGTAAGACACTCCAGATGGAATTGAAAAGCCACATGGTAAGGTAAGCAAGGCTGCACATTGGCGGTATCAAAATTGATGACATCAGGGCCACTAGAACCAAGAGCTCCTAAGGAAGATAATAAGGAATTTCTCTGTGAAGGACATGTCTGGAGAACCTCGAGGGCCGACATAACGCATGGTGTTTGGCCTAGATCCTTGATGATGGAATATTTCCGGGTGGCTCAAGCATTAGGATTGCGAGCCTAGTTCTTAAGAAATCCTTTCGGAATTCGTGGCATGGGATCAAGCTTATCAATATACAACGGCATCTCTGGAGGAGGAGGCTCTTTCCCCATAGAAGGTTGCGAAGGATTATAATCATGATACTGAGTAGCAACATTAACCGCCGATTGTACCATGTTAATGCATCTGTGACCACCGTCATGGGTGAAAGGGTTTGAAGTTCCAATAGACCCATTCCTGATGGTAGAAGTACCCGAAGTCATATTTTGGTTATGAGGAAGTGGATTAGACAACACATTTGGGTTTTGTGCAATGAGCTTCATGTTAGAAAAATAGGATCGCATAGCAATAACAATAAACAAGATGCAAATATAAATCGCATAAACATAATACAAGAGAGACACCAATATAACGTGGTTCACCCAACATGGGTTACGTCCATAGAGAAATTTCTAGTACTTCTATTATTATACCATCCAGCAAATGAAGGGATACAACCGGCAACACATCCTCTACAAATTCCTCTTCACTCTCTCACAGTCTCTCTTACACAATCAGAGATATTTACAATGCTACAATACATCACACAACCGTATTACAATGTCTTCCTTTTAAAGGGGAATTACCATGGGAAAATACTACGAGCTACCCAAAACCATGGGCCCGTAATTTTTTGGCCAACAAAACAACCCAACAAAAATTCTTTCGGGGGCTTCGCCCATCGAGGGATTGCTAGCCCTCGGACCCCCATGGGGGGGCGATGCCCCCGCACACTCCCCCACTAGTGTGAGTGTACATTCCACTTGGATATCATATAAAACTGGGGTACAAACACGGGTGAAAACAAGAACATCTATGAATCAGGAAGATTAGGCTCCATAACCAACAATCTCCCACTTGGAGACTGATCACAACAACTCCACCGCTGCTACACTTGTTGGACTATGATCTCAACCTTGGACCTAGAAAATTTATCATCTTCACATTCATGCTAGAAGGCCAACTAAAACCGAGCAGGAACTCAATTTCTCTCTGTTTACTACCTTTTTCAACATGTCTGCAGGATTCTGGCTAGTATGTATCTTTTCCAGCTTCAACAGTTCATCTTCTAGAACAGAACATATGAAATAGTACTTGAGATGTATATGTTTAGTATTAGAATGGAAGGATAAGTTATTTTCAATATTAATGGAACTCTGGCTGTAACTATACAACCTGCTATCCTCCTGCTTCTTACCCAATTCCTCCATGAACCTATGCAGCCAAATAATCTCTTTACTAGCTTCTGTAGCAACAACATAATCTGCTTCCATTGTTGAAAGTGCAACAACCTTTTTCAGCTTTGAAATCCAACTTACTGTTGTTCCACCTACAATAAAAACATACCCTGTGGTGCTCCTCCTGTTGTCTTTATCACCTGTCATATCTGCATCAACATATCCTAGTAGAACAATGTCTGAATCTCCAAAACATAATGCATGAGTTGTAGTACCTATCAAATACCTGAGAATCCACTGTACTTCCTTCCAATGTTTTTTACCTGGATTGTTCATATACCCACTCACAACTCCCACTGCATGTGCAATATCTAGTCTTGTGTACACCATGGCATACATCAAGCTGCCAACTACTGATGAATAGTGAACCCTGAACATGTAATCTATCTTTTCTTGTGTCTTGATACACGTCTCCTTAGTTTGAAATGGCTGGACAAAGGTGTACTAACTAGTTTTTCATCTTCATTCTAAACCTCTCCAATACCTCTTCTATGTACTCACCCTGAGACAATGTCAATTTATGGTTTTTCCTGTCTCTTGTTATTCTCATAGAAAGGATTTTATTTGCAGCACCCAAATCCTTCATCGCAAAGGAATTAGCTAACTTCCTTTTGATCACATTTATATCCTGCATGTTAGACCCTGCAACAAGCATGTCATCCACATACAATAACAATATAATATATCTTCCATTATCTAGCCTCTTGAAGTAAACACAGTGGTGTTGTGGCCACAATAGATCCCATGCTTAGCTGAAGCACGGGAACCCCATTTTTAATAAACGCAAGGGTATTTTGGTGAGTGTACTCTGCAAATCTGAGAATTTGAGTTTTCACTTGTTTAGTTTTCTCACCCATACTTTTGTCTTGCATGTTTTTCTCTTTCCGGATGATCTCTACCTGTCTGGTTTGTAAATTTCCTCAAATTTTGAGTATTTTACCTTTGGTTTTCATCAACCTAAAACCTGACAGCTAAGAGACCCGAAACCCGCAACCCGACAGTTTCGGGTTGCGGGGTCTGCATTTTATAGTTTTAGAATTTACGTTCCTGAAACCTGCAACCCGACAGTTGTGGGTTGCGGGATTTGTTTGTCCTGTTTTGAGTTTAGGAAACTTGAAATCCGCAACCCGATGGTTGTGGGTTGCGGGATTTCACTTTCGAGCTTTGGTTTTCACCAACCTGAAACCCGTAACTTGACAGTTGTGGGATTCAGGTTATTCCCTTTATAAATAATTTTGGGAAATTAATATCCTGAAACCCGAAACCCGAAAACTTGCAATTGTGGCTTTCGGCTTTCGGGAAGTCATTTTTTGGGTTTACGAGTGTGTCGTTCTCGATACCCGCAACTCGAAATTGTTGGGTTGCGGCTTTTGGGAACATGTTTCTCATTTTTGATTATGGTCGTCCCTGAAACCCGAAATCCGCAATGCCGACTTTCGGCTTTCGGGAACTCTTTTTCCACCTTACCATTTGCGCGACACCGCAACCTGTAACTTGCAATTATCAGGTTGCGGCTTTCGAGATCCTTTAATAATTTTTTGTGAATAAGATTTTCGCGCGACCCCGCACCCTGCTTCGGTCAATCTCGGTCATCCATTTGTTTTCATCTTACAGGCATCTTTTAATCTGGTTGATTCAATAAATAGGGTTTTTCTATTTTTATTTTTACCATTTTTACATTTGAAGAATTATCTCGTCACACTGAGGATTTTACTGTCGACTCCTTACCAGGGAATGTTTTTTAACTGATATTCCATTACCTCTGGCTGGATCACTGCCTTTGCTACACTCGGTGTTTGACAGTCTCATTTCGTTTTGGCACCTCTTCGTTATTTGTTTCTACTCCTTGAGTTTTTATGCCATTATGCTTGTTTTGGTCTGAAAGATCCTTCCATTTATTTTTGTTAGATCTGGTCACCCGAATCCGGTCTGATAGGTATGCAAGAATTGTCGGTCTGTGTAATCAGGATTCTGTTTCAGTCACTTCGCAGTCGGTTTTCAAGCCATGATTGTTGATGTGAGATTACTCAAAATAAGCAGTTTCCGGAACCAGTTTAAGACGTGTGAGTTTTGATTGATTTTGTACTTTCACGCATGTTTGATCCAACTAACGCATGTCCTTGCTCGCTCGCATCACTGTTTGGATAATTGCAATGAATTCATCGCATAATTTGAATTATTATCATTTGTCCTGTTCAGATGTCTGTATCTTATCGGTTGGCTTTAAATTGGCAACAAACATGAAACCTTCAGTTTGTCCTTTGCGTTCTTTAAGGGGAAAATGATCCGGATTTATGTGGGAACGAAACAAAAGATAGCATATACAGAGATATATTGCAAATAACACAGTGATACAGTAAACACATATTCTATTAAATAGCGGAAATAGAACAGACTGTAAAATACAATAGCTAGAATGGTGGTAGCTATCTCTGAGAAGAGATGTGGCCGCTATGCTCATTTGTGCCAAGATGAATACAAAGAGAGGCCGAAAGGGCCTATTTATCATAAACATGAGGGAAAGAATCCCAAACATCCAAAAACCTAACCCTAGAAGATGAACTGTCATAAAGTTTGTGGCCCTAAGGTGGTTAGTTGAACAGTCAACTTCCCGGGGTCATAATGTTTGCATACGATCTCTGTTTGGGGCGCTCGGTAGCCCATTGGAAAGGTCTATCCGAGATTTACAACTTTTGAATGGGCCCAAATGCATGCTGTTGGCAACCATTTGGTCCCCCAAATCGCCAAAAAATGTTGTTTAGGGCTCAAAATGGCTCCGGAAGTTCAGGACCCGAAAAAATGCTAAAAATAGTAATTTACCAAAACTACCAGAAGACTGTTTTGAGCCAGTTGGAAGAGGTGGGCCGCCACCGATATCCACCTGGATCAATCCTCCCTCCTTAGGAAGAAATGGTCTCCATTGCGTTAAATCCCTTATCATATGTCGAGCTGTGTGTCGAGTTGAGCTCTTGGTGCAACATTTGCTGAAGTGGAAAGGTTGCCTTACTTTGACATTTTCAGAGGGTTGTAATTGTTGTTGATGGATGCGCTGGAGCTGTTCAACAGTTTTGGTTGTTGTGGTATCCTTGGTATGCACCGGTGTGGATGGTTTCTTTTTGGAGGAGCACCTTGAATGCGTGGCCTTGCATTGTAGAGGTACCTGAATAGGCGATGCGGCACTGAATTTGTGTTCTTGTTTCTGCTGAGTAGAGGGATAATGGGCAGAGGTTGTGGATGTCTCTACGATCTGATGTTCTCCTTTAGTGGCAATTGCGAATAGGGAAAATTTCTTAGTGTGGGAGATTATCTTCCTTCCCTGCTCATTTGGGGTATGTGCAACTATCTCTGGTATCCGATAGAGTTGTCCTCCCAAAGTGACAATGACACTGCGAGGTCGTGATTCATATACAGCATGACGCTTCCACATATATGGTTGTCCCAAAAGAACATCACATACTTCAAGTGGGGCCACATCACACAATACCTCATATTTGAAGGGCTTGATTCCATATGGTAGGTGACATTGGTGACTGATGCGGATCCCTCGTCCTTGGCTTAGCCATCCAATGGTGTATGGTTGTGGGTGTGGTGTTATTGGTAGATCCAATCTCTTGATGACTTCTGTTGAGATCAAGTTCTTCTGGCTGCCGCTGTCCACAACAAAGTGTAGGGGAACTCCCTTCACCCACATCTGTGAGTGGAAAAGGCGCTCCTTTGCCTCCGACTCTTCAGGTTCCTCTGGTTGAATCTGTGTGGTGGCGACAACGGCACTAGGTTCTGCATCAATGATTTGCTTCCCTTTTCACGCGGCTGTGAAATTAGGTTCTGAGTCAGAATCGGAACTGGGATCTGATTCTGAAGCTTTGGTCTCAGCCACCAATGACTGTTTTGAGTGACATTCATCAGTGTTGTGCTAGAGGATTTTGTGGAACTCGCACCACTTCCCGGTGTCCTTCTTTGTCTTTTCTTTACCCTTCTTTGCTTGTGGTTGGGACTGGTTGTCCTTTCCATGCCCCGTGTTCTGCGAGCCAGAGTTTCCCTTGCCCTGCTTCTGCGCAGGTCCGAAGTCACGCTTGTTCTTTTGCTGAAATTTCTACTCGATTTTGACAGCATATCAATAGGCGGATCCGAGTGAAGATATTTCCAGGAAACCCATCTCTGTTCGTATGTAACGGTGTAGGCCAATGCGATATTTCAGTTTTAGGTGCCGCTTGGAGTCCTTGATACCTAGCTTTGTGCGCAAGGTATGAAAGTTGTTGGTGTACTCCGACACCGTTTGGTCCCTCTCTTGGTGCAAAATGGTCCATTTTGTGTACTGGTCATCATAGTTTCCAATAGGGTAATATTGTTCCTTGACGGCATCTATAAAAGAGGCCCAAGTGGGATTGGAATATTCAAACAATCCTGACTCGTCTGATGAGTTTTGCTCACAATAAGTTTCCCACCAATTTTTGACATGGGGGACAGCCTTAAGGAGCGCAAAGATGATCTTTTCCCTGTTGGAAAATTGGTGGACAGAGAAATACCCTTCTAGTAGATTCAACCATTTATCTAGGGCATCGGCATCGATATGGCCTTCAAATAAAGGAATATCAAAACTAACTTGTACCTTGAAGGGAGTCGTATCTCTGAAATGGATGGTCGTTGAGGGTGCATTTGCCATTGTTGGCATGCGTCGAAGGATCTAGGTGAAATTATCCATCATCTCGTTCCTCTGTCGCGCGAGGGCTTCCTCGAGCAACAACTTGATAGGATCTACTACTATGTCGTCTCTCTTTTCTTCCGCCATGGGAGGCCGTTTGGGGCGGAGAGAGTGGTCTTCCCCAAGTAAAACTAGTTCGAGACCCAACTCTCTGTATCCTAACCTCGTCGGGGACATGCACCAAGAAACAATCAAAGAGCAGACCGCTCTGATACCACTGATCCGGATTTATGTGGGAACGGAACAAAATATAACATATACAGAGATATATTGCAAATAACACAGTGATACAGTAAACACATATTCTATTAAATAGCAAAAATAGAATAGACTGTAAAATACAATAGCTAGAATGGTGGTAGCTATCTCTGAGAAGAGATGTGGCCGCTATGCTCATTCGTGCCAAGATGAATACAAAGAGAGGCCAAAAGGGCCTATTTATCATAAGCATGAGGGAAAGAATCCCAAACATCCAAAAACCTAACCCTAGAAGATGAATCGTCATAAAGTTTGCGGCCCCAAGGTGGTTAGTTGAACAGTCAACTTCCTGGGGTCATAACGTTTGCATACGATCTCCGTTTGGGGCGCTCGGTAGCCCGTTGGAAAGGTCTATCCGAGATTTACAACTTTTGACTGGGCCCAAATGGATGCCATTGGAAACCATTTGGACCCCCAAATCGCCAAAAAATGTCGTTTAGGGCCTCAAAATGGCTTCGAAAGTTCAGGACCCGAAAAACTGCTAAAAATAGTAATTTACCAAAATTACCAGAAGATTGTTTTGAGCCAGTTGGAAGAGGTGGGCCACCACCGATATCCACCTGGATCAGAAAATTTCTGTATGATCGTCTTGTGAGATTCCTTCTGAATGTATTTGATAGAGGTAGTATGCAGACAGGTCATGAATATCCCAATGCCCACTTCAAATATGAAGAACTCTATCCCTTACTTTATCAAGAACCTATGTCACCAGTTTTTGATGCAGGTGTTTTTTATTTAAGTAGCAATAGTGGTGAAGAAGATTCTGACGCTCCGTCTATTTGCATGCAAATCCTTAGTAAGAAAGAGAAGAAATTTTTCAAGGAATTGGTTGAGCATGACGATGATATTATACGAGATTATATAATCAATCAAGAACCTGATGCCCCGCCAGCTTCTTCTGAAATAAATTCTTTTATGGATTTTTCTGTTTTTGAGAATATAGTCTCTGATCCAGAAGTTCCCGCAGAAAATTCTCTACAAGCCAAATCATCTGTTGCTGATAATGAGCAGGTTGGGGAGGAATTCTTGTTGTGCTATAAGAATCTTTTCAATTAAATAATATATCTGTAATAATCCCTTTTGAAAGGTGGAAGAAATCATGTAGTCCGAGAGATGGCAGGATTTCTTGGATCTGTAGATTGATCCGATTTTGTAATCTTTGTTTTCTAGGGATCTCTATTTTTGGGACTTTGTTGTAATTATTTAAAGAAGGATACCTCTCGTAGTTAGGGGTTGGTAATTTTGGAGTTGTAAGTTAGCAGAAGACTGGACCAAGGGATACTCTGTTAAGCAGAGCTTTTTTGTAATTTCAGTACAAGACCTCTTCATATAGTAAAGTCATATTTTAATCTATCTTCTGTTATGTCTTAAATTTCTTTGAGATTTTTCTGATTTATACTTCAAATTGTCATCTGTTATGTATCTGATATTTTTCTAAACGTCTTTTAATGCACAAATCTATTGTATCAATTTCTCTATATGACTGGTTTATGTTCCAAAGTGCTTCATTGATTTTTTTCAATATAAGTACTAGCTTTCATGTTTTATTTCTACAAATGGTTCAGTGCATATGAATTCAAATAATCATTGTTAATTTTTCAATTAGCAAAGTGATTACAGACTGGATCTTGAATGAGCATGAATACTTGAAAGATGGTCATTTGATTTTCATTAACTGATAATAGTTCAAGTTAACAAGTAAAACAACTAAAGATATTTTTTGTTAAGCTGTTCAATTACTTGTTTAATCACATCTCAAGACCAATCTGCACATAAAATAAGCTTTCATTTTAGAACAGGATCAACTTAGTTTAGTTTCCCTTTTCTAAAATAGGTCAGGTTAGCTTAGCATTACCATATCCACACCTTGATTTTCCATGATTGGGAAATTGACATTATAGGTCAATTCATCTACTCTTAGAGTGCCAACGGAGGCCTAATATCCATGGAGGATCACCACACCAAACATGTTGGGGATAGAACTACCCCTGCGTAGGGTCTTTCGAAGCCTTTCAACTTGGGTTTTCTTCCTATGTTGAGTGTCTTGGAACATTCTAGCATCTTTTGCATCGAACTTGCAAAACCGTGGCATTGACAAATGGCACTAGAAGGAGGGCCAATAGTACAACATGCCTAAAAAAGCCACTAAAAAACCTCCTCCAGCAAATAATTCAACGTTTCAAACTCGAAGCCAGTCAAGGGATTCAACATCTGAACAACCAATAGAGTCACAACCCACGGTTGTCCCTATTACACCTGCTCGACAAATTGTTGCACCTGTTGTATATGCAGCACAACAGGAAAACATAGAGAATATATTTATTGTATCACCTACCAGAGGGACCCTCTTGCTAGAGCAAATATTGAAATCATCAGCCGATAGGGTTGCGAGGATAGAACAAAGACTTGCTGATCAACGAGGATGTGGTCTTGCAGCGATTAATTTACAAAACCTTCTGCAGACCAATAATCAATAACCTCAGCAAGACACAGTTTCACAGATCAGTGATCCAATTATCCAATAGACAACTAATCAGAATATTGAACATTAGCAAATAGTTAATACACAACCTGGAAATCAAGAACTGGTTGGTCAATCAGGTTCCCTTGAATATAACCTTGGTCAATTTTTTCAGGAAACACAAAATCAGCCAAAACTTGAGACTGGTGGACCGCCACCATCTCCTCCTTCGTCCTCATCCTCTTCCTCATATAGTGAGCATTCTTCAAGCTCTTCATCATCATCAGAAGAAGAAGAACCACCGATGGTTGCAGAAGGCCAAAACAGACCTTGGCTCGACCAAGATGTAGTATGGGTACCTGGAGACCAACATAGACTACCCAAAAACCCTGAGAAGTGGTTACCCAAGTTTGACCCAGATGACAAATCACCTGCCCTAGATCATGTTAAAACCTTCATGTAGGCCATTAGGCTTAGAAGTGTCATTTATGAAGATGTAGTCTGTAGACTCTTTCCTTATACTTTTGAAGGAAAGGCAACTGCATGGTATTTTTCCTTGCCACCAAGGTCTATTGTTTCTTGGGATGAGTTTGAGAAATTATTCATCCAAAATTTTGGAGATGACAAAACACCATAGGATCTTGTTTTAGAATTATCCTCCATGAAAATCAAAGGGAAAGAAAGGGTTAAATATTTCAACCAAAGGTTCTCATACTTAAAGAATAGAATTCCTATCAACCTTCTTCCTGTTGAAGAATTGTTGATAGCCTACTATGAAAAGGGCCTACCTGCTTCAATTTCAATGTGGGTGAAACGAGCACAAAAGGGAACTTTGCTGGAAGTGTTTGTTGAAGTAATAAAAGTTGAGAAGGAAAATTTTTGTCTTAAGGACAATCCAGAAATTGCAGATGAACAGCCTTCAACTTCCAGGAAAAGGAATTATAGTGTTCCTAAACACACTACACAAAGCAAGGATCCATTTGACATAACTGACATGAAAAAGGTCATCCAGAAAATGTCAAACGAGATGGTAGATTTGAAAAGGACTAACAATGAAAATCAAAACCAGAATAGAGGTTTTGTGAGGCCACCTTTTAGGAGACCTTATCAACCTACAACAAATACACCACCTCCTAATCCAATAGAAGGCCTCACGAATGAAGAAATTCATTCTATCTTTACAGCCTTAGAAACAGAATCTCAGAACACCCCTCAAGTCCCTAATGATCAAACTACTCTTGATCCACAACCACCCGAGGAAGAAGAAGATGAGCATGAGGACCCACAAATCAACACTGTAAGTTACTTTTCAGAGCTTCCTATGTGTGAAGATGAAGAAGAACCTGTGACTGTGGTTAATGTCCAACATCCTTATAACACAAGGTCTAAACCTCAACCCCCTCAGGAACCTTCATCCTCCACAACAGTTCCTAATAAAAGAAAGACTATCCCCCACAAGGATATAGTCATCCTTGAGATGGAGTACAATTTAGTGGAATATCTTAAAAGAGTGAAGGAAAACATCTCTTTGTTTGAATTATTTAAAATCCCTTCTATGAGGGACACCTTACCCAAAAGTATGGTGGTCAAACAATCAAGAGAATTGCAGAATAATAAACTTGACTCTTTCACTAATTTAGATGATCAGAAGTCCGACAGTAGAAGGACACCACCTTTTCTGCTTACCTTTGAGATTTTCAACCGAAATGTACATAACTGCATGATAGATTCTGGTGCCTCATCAAATGTGATGCCCCTTTCTGTCTGCAAGAAGTTGAATGCCACGTGGGAACCTTGCCCTACTCAGATAGTACAACTTGACAGATCAAAAGTCAGAGTGGTAGGAAGGCTCAGAAATGTTTTAATTACATTATCAACTGATCCTCGAATCCATCAAACAATTGATATAGTCATTGCTAATATTCCAGAAGCATATGGTATGTGGCTTAGTAGAGATTGGTTGGAAAAGCTAAAAGGTTATTTCGCTACTGATTGGTCCCATTTGTGGTTACCCTACAATGGTCAGCCAAACAAGATCAAGATAAGTAGGGACCCTTTTATGAAACGGATAGTCACAGATTTGAATGATTCAAGTGAGCCTGTGGGTTATTTCAACACGCACATTGAAAATTTTACCTTTGATACTTTTTTTCGAGAATTTATCAGCTGATGTTGCACCACGGGAGAATGCACAGAATGAATCTCAGGTAACTCATCTTACTTCTGTACCATTCTCAAGGGAAATTGTACATAATGTATTTAATGTAAATACAAATTTTAGATTAGATCCCATTGCTTGGACATTCTTTTTTGACATCTCTAAATCTAAGGATGGAGCTGGTGCAGGATATGTTCTTATTGATCCGAAAGGAACAAAAAATATGATTGCGTGGAGATTAGAGTTTGATTGTACTAAAAATGTGGCTGAGTATGAGCCCTTGATACAGGGAATGAAAAAGGCTATTGACTTGAAAGTACAGATCATTCATTGTTTTGTAGATTCGAAAATCATTGTGAAACAGGTGAGGAATAAGATACATCGCCTGTCCCCTCGCTTGTTGAATTATCCTAAATTGGTAAGAGATCTCACCGGCTCTTTTATTGCATTCAATATTAATTCAGTCACTAGGTCTCATAACTTCGATGTTGACTTGTTGGCAAATACAGCTTCCAGATTGATTCCACCAGAGGGCCTATCTCCTCAAATTTTTTCAATAGAACTGATGTATAGGCCTTCCATACCAGATAACGTGACAAACTGGAAAGTATTCGATGATGATCAATAGATACTTGATTTTTTGACAAACCATGACACATTTCAGGATATGGCTATAGACAAGGGTGAACATGAAAAATCTCTTTCGGATTCCTCGAATGTCATCCCAAAGTATGTGATTAATTTGGAGAGGTTTTACAATTTGCAAGACAAGTTCAGACACAAAACCAATTGTAAAACACAGAGCTCTTCACTTAATTACGAGTAAGTCAATTTAGGGATCGAGCAAGAGCCCCATTTCATCAATTTAGGAATTAATTGCACCCTAGAAGAAAGGTGAGATATCATTAAAATGTGTAAAGAATATAAAGATGTCTTCGCCTAGACCTATGACAAATTGAAAACATTTGACACTAGCGTCATCTACCATAATATACCCATGAAGCCAGAAGTTAAACCATATCAACAGAAGATGCAGAAAATGCCTCCCAGTTTAGAGTCTTATGTGAAAAAGAAACTGGAAAAGCTACTCACAACCCGAATTATTTTTTCGGTGAGGCATACAAAATGGATAGCCAATTTGGTGCCTGTACGCAAGAAAAGTGGTGAAATCCAATTGTGTGTCGATTTCAGGAATTTGAACCGTGTTTTAGAAAAAGATAACTACCCTGTTCCCCCCATGGAATAGATTCTCCAAAAGGTAGCAGGTTTATAAATGTTTTCTCTCCTAGATGGTTTTTCAGGTTACAACTAGGTTATGGTTGCTCCAGATGATCAATTGAAGACAGCTTTCAGAACCCCTTGGGGCACCTTCACCTATAGACGAATGCCTTTCGGTTTGATTAATGCAAGAGCCACCTTTCAGAGAGATATGGATATAGCTTTCTGAGGTTTAACACATAATTCTGTTGTGGTTTATTTAGATGATATTACCATATTTTCAAAAAAACGACATGAACACTTATTTGCTCTTAAGCAGGTTTTCGAACATTACAGGAAATTTGGCATTTCTTTGAACCCCAAGAAATCCATTTTCGTAGTCACAGAAGGGAAGTTGTTAGGCTTCATTGTTTCAAAAGAAGGTATGATCATCGACCCCGAACGCACAAACACGATTTCAAAAATCGGCTTACCAGGTTTGAGTAAAGCAATGCAGTCCTTCTTGGGTAAGATCAACTTCGTACGCAGGTTTGTACCTAATTTTGCTCAGATAATTAAACCTTTACAACATTTAGTTAAGAAAGATGTACAATTGACATGGTCACAAGAACAAAGGGATGCATTTGTAGAAATTCGTAAGGCTATTGCTGAAGCTCCTGCTCTTATGTCCCTGGATTTTGATAAAGATTTTATTCTCTATACTTTCGCCACTGATTTCTCCTATGCAGTTGTTTTGACCCAGAAACAGGATACCGATACAGGATCCCAAGATCTTTCATGAGTTCAACCTTCAAGGGTGCAAAGCTCAACTATTCACAAATTGACAAACAAGCC
This sequence comes from Larix kaempferi, assembly GCA_027924585.1. Taxonomy (NCBI): domain Eukaryota; kingdom Viridiplantae; phylum Streptophyta; class Pinopsida; order Pinales; family Pinaceae; genus Larix; species Larix kaempferi. The sequence continues at coordinate 177,586 of BSBM01002326.1, forward strand.
TACGCAGTTTATAAGTCTATCAAACATTACAGGCCTTATTTGTTAAAATCTCGAACAAAGGTCATTGTCCCGTATTCTGCTATTAGAAATGTGCTGATCCAGAAGGAGTTGGGCGAAAAAAGAGCTCATTGGATGATTGCTCTGCAAGATTCTGATTTGGAAATAAGGCCAGCCAAAATTGTCAAAGGTCAAGGCCTTTGTCTTCTTACTGCTCAATCTAACGATCCCCAGCAACAACAAATTGAATGGGAACAGGAAGAAGACATTCCTACAGGTTTTGTCAATGTTATTGATACCTCGACATCAGAATGGTATGATCATATCAAATTCTTACTGAATAATGGGTTTGTTCCTGAAACCTTGGACTTTAAGAAAAGAAGAGCCTTGAGATTAAAGGCTGCACCTTATCAGTTTATTAATGAAGTTCTGTTTAGGAAAAACTATGATGGGGTTTTTCTTAGGTGTTTGGAAAAACATGAAACTGATGACATCTTATTCCAATTTCATGCAGGACCTGCTGGAGGTCATTTTTCAAGCGAGACGACAGCTTATAAGATTCTTAGAGCTGGGTATTACTGGCCTATGTTGTTTAAAGATGCTTATGCCTATGTAAGGAGGTGTGAACCATGCCAAAAATGCACAGGGAAGTTCAAGAAACCCACTTTCCCATTGCAACCAGTCATTGTTCAGTTTCCATTTCAGCAATGGGGGCTAGATTTTGTCGGGCCCATAAATCCTACTTCATCCCTTCAACACAAATACATTCTCACAGCAACTGACTACTTCACTAGATGGGTGGAGGCAGTCCCACTTAAGCAATGTAATGCCTCCCAAGTCATTTCTTTCCTAGACAGTCATATACTCTCACGATTTGGTACTCCGGAATTCCTAGTTTTTGATAATGCATCCTATTTCTCCTCGATTGACATAGCTGAATATGCTTTTGAAAAGGGGATGAAACTCAAATTTTCTGCCAATTACTACCCACAAGGTAATGGGTTGGATGAGTCTTCGAACAAAAATTTGATCAACATTCTGAAGAAGACTGTGGCCTCTCACCATAGAGATTGGCATACACAGCTCGATAATGCTCTTTGGGCAGATCAGATTACTCCAAAGGCAGCAATTGGAAATTCTCCTTATTGTCTGGTGTATGGAAAAGAAGCCATTATTCCTACTAACCTCACCATTCCTTCACTAGAGTTAGCCTAGTCTGTCCAAGAAGATGATTCTTCTCCCCTCCAGCATAGAATTGATACTCTACTTAAATAGGAGGAAGATAGAGAAGTGGCTAGAAACAAGTTGTATCATCATCAACAGATGGTGAAAAGATGGTTTGATGAAAAATATTCATTTGGCAGGGAATTTTCTGTTGGAGACTTGGTCTTAAGATGGGACAAACAACACAAAGATAAAAACCAGTATACCAAGTTTCAACGCCTCTGGCTAGGACCTTTCATTGTTACAGAAAAGATGGGTCGTGGTACTGTTCGATTATAGACACTGGAAGGAGTTGTGGACACTTATCCAATGAATGTTTCACTCCTCAAAAAGTATTTTGTTTGATCAGGATGATGTACTTGTACATAGGTTTGTTTTGATTTTTCTTATCTTGATTGGTTTGTCTGCTTTGTTTTCATTTATTTGCTTTAAACTCCACACAGTTGGCAATACTCATTGATCAGTTTCTCTCTTGGTGATAATTTCAGCTTGGGTTTTATAACTGTCTGCCAGCCATAATTTTGTCCTGTGTCCGAGGTTGTTCAACAAAGGGCACACAACTAATGATTGCAGAACCCTGAATTGATATCTCTTCACAATGGTCATTATCTTACACATGTCTTATCTGTCTAATTGGGGTCTAGAGAATAGCAGATTCTCCATTGCCTCATGTTTCATGGTTCAAGCTATATATCATAATAACCTGTCCAACTTGTTCTGCTCTGGATCCTTTTACAATCACCTTGGTAATAAATCTTTTAATAAATGTAAATTACAAGGTGGGAGGTCTTGTTATCAAGCCGGCCCATTAGGTTCATAGGTGCTAAGCAGAATGACATCTTCACATCAAGCTACCACACTTGGAAGATGACTTTCAGTTTTACTGGGAGTTGGAAGATCCTATCATAGGTCGGTCCATTCATGATCAGCAAAGCATCGGTGAGTAACACTACCAATATGGTCACCAAGCCATGGTAGTGCCTTGTAATTTTCAACCTAATAAAATTTGGTTTGCTCATTTTTAAAGATGCTCGTGCATATAGGGATAGGGGGTCTTATCGCAAGCCATCCCTGCCATGATCATGGGTTTTATTTGGACTGAAACTATCACAATATGGTCTCCAAGCAATGATAGTTGCTTTCAGTATTCCAACTGGAAGACAAGGAGTCTCGTTGTCAAGCTGGCTTGATCAGTTTCTAAATTTTGCTTGTGAATGGCACTGCTTATATCTGATCACCAAGTCAGGGCAGTGGTCTTATATACACAGTCTTTTTTATCCAAAAAAAAAAAAATGAAAAAGAAAAAGAAGAATCTCATGAAATGTTACATGTGAATAAAATCCCGATAAATCAAGGTGATGTGTAATTAGGATATCCAGGAGCATTTTCAAGTATGTGCCTAGGTTCAACACAAGCTGCTTATCCATGATTACATAAAGGTGAAGGATCTCGGTTGTTTCTTCCACCCCCTTATCATATTTGCATTATTCTCAACATGATCATATATGGGGATTTATTAATTTCATGTTCCATGCTCGTTAACTGTCTCACTTGTGATCATTTTTTGGAAAATTCAGGTTGAAAAAGTGATGTGGCTAACATGTTTCATTTAGCTGAATTTCCTTGCAGAGATAATTGGTTCTTTGCAGCCAGTTGCCATTTGTTGTGGCCACAACAGATCCCATGCTTAGTTGAAGCACAGGAACCCCATTTTTAATAAACGCAAGGGTATTTTGGTGAGTGTACTCTGCAAATCTAAGAATTTGAGTTTTCACTTGTTTAGTTTTCTCACCCATACTTTTGTCTTGCATGTTTTTCTCTTTCCGGATGATCTCTACCTGTTTGGTTTGTAAATTTCCTCAAATTTTGAGTGTTTTACCTTTGGTTTTCATCAACCCGAAACCCGACAGCTAGGAGACCCGAAACCCGCAAACCAATAGTTACGGGTTGCGGGGTCTGTGTTTTACAGTTTTGGAATTTACGTTCCCAAAACCCGCAACTCGACAGTTGCGGGTTGTGGGATTTGTTTGTCCTGTTTTGAGTTTAGGAAACCTGAAATAAGCAACTCAACGATTGTGGGTTGCGGGATTTCACTTTCGAGCTTTGGTTTTCACCAAATAGAAACCCGCAACCCGATAGTTGCGGGCTTTAGGTTATTCCCTTTATAAATAATTTTGGGAAATTAATATCCCGAAACCCGAAAACCTGCAATTGCGGCTTTCGGCTTTTGGGAAGTCATTTTTTGGGTTTACGAGTGTGTTGTTCCCGATACCCGCAACCCCCAATTGTCGAGTTGCGGCTTTCGGGAACACGTTTCTCATTTTTTACTATGGTCATCCCCGAAACTCGAAACCCACAATGGCGACTTTTGGCTTCGGGGAACTCTTTTTCCACCTTGCCGTTTGCGCGACCTCGCAACCCGCAACCTGCAATTGTCGGGTTGCGGCTTGCTGGATCCTTTAATAATTTTTTGTGAATAAGATTTTCGCGCGACCCCGCATCCCACTTCGGTTAATCTTGGTCGTCCATTTATTTTCATCTTACTGTCATCTTTTAATCTGGTCGATTCAATAAATAGGGTTTTTCTATTTTTATTTTTACCATTTTTACATTTGAAGAATTATCTTGTCACACAGAGGATTTTACTGTCGACTCCTTACCAGGGAACATTTTTAAACTAATATTCCGTTACCTTTGGCTGGATTACTGCCTTTTCTACACTCGGTGTTTGACAGTCTCGTTTCGTTTTGGAACATCTTCGTTATTTGTTTCTACTCCTTGATATTTTATGCCATTATGCTTGTTTCGGTCTGAAAGATCCTTCCATTTATTTTTGTTAGATTTGGTCACCCGAATCCGATTTGATAGGTATGCAAGAATTGCTGGTCTGCGTAATCAGGATTCTGTTTCAGTCACTTTGCAGTCAGTTTTCAAGCCATAATTTTCATTTTGGTCATGAATGCAAAGCCATGATTGCTGACGTGAGATTACTCGAAATAATCAGCTTCCGGAACTAGTTTAAGACGTGTGAGTTTTGATTGATTTTGTACTTTCACGCATGTTTGATCCAACTAACACATGTCCTTGCTCGCTCTCATCACAGTTTGGATAATTGTAATGAATTCATCACATAATTTGAATTATTATCATTTTTCTTGTTCAGATGTCTGTATCTTATCGGTGGGCTTTAAATTGGCAACAAACATGAAACCTTCAGTTTGTCCTTTGCGTTCTTTAAGGGGAAAATTTCTGTATGATAGTCTCTTGAGCTTCCTTCTGAACATATTTGATAGAGGCAGTGTGCAGACAGGTCATGAATCTCCCAATGCCCACTTCAATGATGAAGAAATCTATCCCTTACTTTAGCAAGAACCTATGTCACCACCTTTTGATGCAGGTGTTCCTGATTTAAGTAGCGATAGTGGTGAAGAAGATTTTGACGCTCTGTCTGTTTGCATGCAAATCCCTGGTAAGAAAGAGAAGAAATTTTCCAAGGAATTGGATGACCACGATGGTGATATTATATGAGATTATATAACCAATAAAGAACTTGATGCCCCGCCAGCTTCTTTTGAAATAAATTCTTTTATGGATTTTTCTGTTTTTGAGAATATAGTCTCTGATCCAGAAGTTCCCACGGCAAATTCTCTACAAGCCGAATCATCTGTTGCTGATAATGAGAAGGTTGGCACGGAATTCTTATTGTGCTATGAGGATATTTTCAATTAAAGAATATATCTTTAATAATCCCTTTTGAAAGGTGGAAGAAATAATGTAGTTTGAGAGATGGCAGGATTTCTTGGATCTGTAGTTTGATCCGATTTTGTAATCTCTGTTTTCTAGGGATCTCTATTTTTGGGACTCTGTTGTAATTATTTAAAGAATGATACCTCTTGTAGTTAGGGGTTGGTAATTTTGGAGTTGTAAGTCAGCAAAAGACTGAACCAAGGGATACTATGTTAAGCAGAGCTTTTTTGTAATTTCAGTACAAGACCTCTTCATATAGTAAAGTCATCTTTTAATCTATCTTCTGTTATGTCTTAAATTTCTTTGAGATTTTTCTGATTTATACTTCAAATTGTCATCTTTTATGTATGTGATCTTTTGCTAAACATCTTTTAATGCACAAATCTGTTGTATCGATTTCTCTATATGACTGGTTTATGTTCCAAAGTGCTTCATTGAGTTTTTTCAATATAAGTACTTTCATGTTTTATTTCTGCAAATGGTTCAGTGCATATGAATTCAAATAATCATTGTTAATTTTTCAATTAGCAGAGTGATTACAGACTGGATCTTGAATGAGCATGAATACTTGAAAGATGGTCATTTTATTTTCATTAACTCATAATAGTTCAAGTTAACAAGTAAAACAACTAAAGATATTTTTTGTTAAGCTGTTCAATTACTTGTTTAATCACATCTCAAGACCAATCTGCACATAAAATAAGCTTTCATTTTAGAACAGGATCAACTTAGTTTAGTTTCCCTTTTCTAAAATAGGTTAGGTTAGCTTAGCATTACCATATCCACACCTTGATTTCACATGACTGGGAAATTGACATTATAGGTCAATTCAACTACTCTTAGAGTTCCAGCGGAGGCCTAATATCCATGGAGGATCACCACACCAAACAGGTTGGCGATAGAATTGCCCTTGCGTAGGGTCTTTCGAAGCCTTTTAACTTGGGTTTTATTCCTCTATTGAGTGTCTTGGAACATTCCAGCATATTTTGCATTTAACCTGCACAACCGAGGCATCAACAAGTGGTTAGAATGACATATACTATAACCTTGTTCTATCACAAACTTGTCAAATTTCAAATACCACTGCCTTGGATGTTGCTTCAATCCATACAAGCTCTTATTCAACTTGCATACCAAATTTGTTGAAATATTGTAACTTCTAAGAATATTCTATTTGTACTTTATCCGAAGATGTTTCATTCCTCTTTCGGGACTTTATTGTATATTTGAAGATGTTTATTCCTCCATTGGGATGTTGTAACTAGGTTTATTAGACTCCCCTAGTGGGGTTGGCCCTGAGTTATTTGTTTAAGGGTTATTAGACTCTCCTAGGAGAAGCCGCCCCAGTTAGGGAAAAAGTCAAGTGAGGTAAAGTATAAATAGAGGATGTGTGATCCTCATTTATCATAGTCACTCATTCATTCACTCACTTGTGAATTGCGCACAGGAGAGAGACATATCTACGAAGGAGGAGGAGGAGCACCTGTTTGGGGTTTACATATTTGTATTTGTTGGTCATCTATATTAAGTAAAGCTTTGCTAGGTTTTCTATCCCATGAGGGTTTTCTAGGATAAATCTGTGTCTCTCTTGTGATTGTGTTTCTTTCAGTGATCCTTATTATGATCTTGTTGTGAATTTTATGCTAAACTTAACATGGTATCAGAGCTAGCCTGAATAGGACACCTTTCACAAGGTGAAAATACCTTTCTCTCCTCCTCCTGTGAAAATTAGGGTTTCTGCAAAAGTTGGAATTTTTGGAATCTGAGAGCATGGATGGATGATCCTCCTCAAAAGCGAAATTATGAGCCCTAGATCGAATTTTTTGAGTGGGTAGAACCATGCGATAAGTCAAACCCTAGTTTTACTTCTGGACTAGAAAAACAAAAAAACCAGTAAACCAGAAAACTCTGAACTTGTGCACCAGTGAACCAGAAAGCTGTGAACCTGTGCACCAGTGAACCATAAAAGTTGTGCACCAGTGAACCAGTGAACCAGTAAACCAGAAAATGTGTTGCAGATTCGAATTTTGCTGGTCAAGCTTGAAGGGTGAAAAGTTGACGTTTTCAGAAGTCAAGTACACCATTCAACTCAATTCAATCAATCACATCTCCTGGTAAGGTCAACTTTGCATTTTAAGAATTTTCAATTTTGGTGACCTCCTGGATAAGATGGCCCCAAGCACTAAGCTTGAGGACAAGCTAGAGGGTATAGAGAATTTCTGGGCATGGAAATATAGGATTGGTCTCATTCTTGAAGAGAATGATCTTGCCCAATATATCAAAGATGAGGTTGCAGAACCTGCGGAAGATGAATCTAAAGAGAAGTGCAAGAAGGATATGATTAGGGAAAAGAGAATCATTGTTGATTCTATGAAAGACCACTTGATTCCCAAAATGTTTTCCAAGAAGACCCCATAGGAAATGTATGATGTCCTAGCCAGAATGTATTAAGGGAAGAACATCAATATGAAGATGAACCTGAGAGCTCAATTAAAGAGCACTAAGATGAATCAAGGAGAATCTATTCAAGATTACTTCTCAAGGATCTCCCAGTTCATTGAACAACTAGAAGCCATTGGATACAACCTTGACGAATATGAACTAGTCATGACTGCTCTCGATGGTTTCACTAGGCCTTGGGATTCATTCATCCAAACCATGTGTGCTAGAAAAGAAAGCTTGAAGTTTGATATTGTATGGGATGATTGCATTCAAGAAGAGGCTAGAGTATCCAATAGAGAGGCCCTACTCAAAGAAGATAATCAAGCATTAGCCAGCCATACCAAAAGAAGAAGGAATCAATCCAACTTCAAGAAGGAATTCCACAAGGAATCTCAACCTCCACAAAGGTTTCAAAATAAAAGAAGAACCACTCCAGAAAGAAATTACTCTTCATTCCAATATTTCATTTGTCACAAAATAGGACACATTACTAGAGATTGTCCTTGAAAGAAGAATAAGAAGAGTTTTCACCATAAAAGACATCAAGCACATCTAGTAGAAGATGATAGTGAAGAAGAAGAGGATGAAGAACCTCCCAAGAAGCAAGCAAAGGAAGAAATTGAAGAATATGTCCTGTGACAGTTGTGCTTCAAAGCACATGACAGGACAAAAGAAGACTCTCTCCAGTTTAGAAGAAAATGAGTCCTCTCACAAATCTCTCTAGGAGAATAGGATAAGCAACATATAATATTGATGATGATCAGAAGACTAGGATCAAAAGGAGATCCTATCAAACAAACAAAGATAAGTATTTGAATTGTCATTTTTGTTTAAATGATAGTATCCAGTTGTATACATATGTATTAGGATGTTTGCAGTGTTATGCATGTGATGGGTAAGTAGCCTATGGTGTTATACAACATTCCATTGCTACTTATCTAGAGTGAAACCTCTTTGCTGACATATTGGGAGTAGTGCACACTCTTAATAATGTCCTGGTAGAGATGGAAGGCATCTAGAAAGTTACCATATGAATGTGGGATATGGATGAATGTTGTAGCATTGGCTAAGATAGTATGACTTATGTTTTTATGCATTTATTTGGAAACTATGACATGTTTCTAACCGTACTATTGGATTTGACTTGTAGGAAGTATCATACAACGATCACCTACAAATGAAGAATGATGAGAATTGTTCCATATAACAAGTGACAACTATTCAAAAATCCAAATAAATTGTTCAAGGGGAAGAATCCTGAGGTTAGCCACCTCAAGATATTTGGATACCCTGTATATGTCCACATACCAAAAGAGAAGAGAACTAAGCTGGACCCTTCCAGAAAGAAGGGAATACTTGTTGGATATTGTGACGCATCCAAGGCATTCAGAATATACATCCCAAGATTCCATCACATTGAAATTAGTAGAGATGTAACATTTGATGAAGAAGTTGCTCTCAAAAGAGCCAATGTGAAGAAGTATATGAAGAAGATATACCTCCTAGAAATAGAGAAGCAATTTCCTTCCATGAAGAAGAAACACTAGAAGACCATGATATGATAGAACCTTAAGAAACCCCACCTATGAACATATCACAGAAGAGAAAGCCAGCATGGGAAAGAGAAATTATACAAGAAGCAGAAAAGATATGGAGCTCCAGAAGGCTCCACTAGAGCAAGCAAGAGACCAAAGCCATTTTCCAGCTATGTGACTTTGATGTGTGATCTCGTAGATCAAGAAACTACCGGTTATGAAGAAGCATTTCATAAGAAATAATGGGTAGAATCAATGATGGAGGAATACTAGTCATTAATAAAGAATGATGTTTGGGATGTAGTTCCCAAACCAAAATACAAGAGTGTGGTATCCTCTAAGTGGATATACAAGATAAATCATGCTGCAGATGGTAACATTGAAACGTATAAGGCAAAGTTTTCGGCCAGAGGATTCTCTCAGAAAGAGGGAATTGACTATGAAGAAACATTTGCACCAACTACAAGGTAGACTTCCATTAGAACCATCATGGCACTTGCATCTATGATGAAGTGGAGATTACACCAGATGGATGTGAAGAAATCCTTCATGAATGGTGTGATTAAGAAATAAGTGTACATAGAAAAACCAAAAGTATTTGAGGTTGAAGATAGAAGAACCCACATATGCAAACTGAAGAAGGCTTTGTATGGGTTGAAGCAAGCTCCCAGAGCTTGGTATGGAAGAATTGACAGCTTCTTGACAAGCTTGGGCTTTACCAAAAGTAAAGCTGATCCTAACCTTTACCTTAAGGTTATGGATGATGAACCTATTATACTATTGTTGTATGTGGAAGATCTCTTTCTGACAGGAAATGAGAAACAGATCATGGAAATCAAGAAGAAGTTGGATACAAAATTTGAGATGAAAGATCTTAGATTGATGCATTACTTCCTAGGTATGGAAGTATGGCAAGGCCCATAAGATATCTTTCTCAATCAGGGAAAGAATGCTATGGAAATCTTGAAAATATTTGATATGTTGGCCATGGCCACTCCCATGGATACCAACTTAAATTTGTTGGCTGATGGATCATTAGAATTAGTGGATATGACTAAGTACAGACAGATTATTGGGTCACTGATGTATCTGACGAATACCAGACCAAATATATGCTTTGCTGTGAACACCCTGAGTCAGTATCTAGTTGAGCCTAGACGTGTTCACTAGATAGTTGCAAAGCATGTAATGAGGTACCTAAAAGGTATGATAGAATTTGTTCTATATTATCTTGGAGATAATGATTTCAAATTGTATGGATATACAGATGTAGATTGGGATGGAAGTGTCTCATACTGAAAGAGCACATAGGATGGATGTTATTGTCTAGGATCTGCTATGATCTCATGGTTTAGCAGGAAGCAGTCCAGTGTGGCTCTTAGCACAACTGAAGCGGAATACATAGCAACTTGCTTTGCTAATTGTGAAGCGATATGGATTCAGAAGTTGTTATCAGGACTATTTGACTTAGAGATGGACCCCACTGTGAGCTTGTGCGACAACCAGAGTTGTATCAAGATGAATGAGAGTACAGTGTTCCATGATAAGTCAAAGCACATAGAGATCCAATATTTCTATATACGGGATATGGTGCATAAAGGAGCTATAAAGCTTGAGTATGTGAGCACTGATGAGAAAGCTGCTGATATATTGACCATACCTCTATCTCGAGTAACGTTTGAGACTTTCCGAGACAATCTTGGTGTAGTTTCGAAGGACCCTCCTCGAAAGGGGGAGTGATATGGTCGATGGTGATACTTGGATACTGGTATTGATGTAGATACCTGTATCGATGATGAGGTTGCCTATACCGATGGTAAGATCGATGATGAGGATACCTGTATTGATGATGTGGATACTTGTATCGATGATGTGGATACTAGTATGGATGATGAGGATACTTGTATTGATAATAAGGATACCTGTATCGATGATGATGAGGTTACCTATTCCGACGATGAGGTTGACTATAAGGATACCTGTACCGACAATGAGGTCAATGTGTTGTCCTTAGACTTTGTCTAAGTAGACGAGTGTGTTGTATCATCCCTGGATTTTATGTCCTAAAGAGATCAGGATTAACCATCCTGTAAGTGGTTGAGGATGAATCATCCTTAGACAGTAAATCCCGTAATTGCGAAAGGAAGGATAGTCTTAAATACTGATTGTGATAGGATTAATTATCCTTAAACAGTAAATCCTGTAATTCCGAAGGGAAGGATAGTCTTAAATACTGATTGTGATAGGACTAATCATCCTTAGGTAGTAAATCCCATAATTCCGAAAGGAAGGATAGTATTAAATACTGATTGTGATAGGATTAATCATCCTTAGAAAGTAAATCCCGTAATTCCGAAAGGAAGGATAGTCTTAAATGTTGATTGTGATGTGATTAATCATCCTTAGATAGTAAATCCTGTAATTCTGAAAGGAAGGATAGTCTTAAATGTTGATTGTGATGTGATTAATCATCCTTAGACAGTAAATCCCGTAATTCTGAAAGGAAGTATAGTCTTAAATGTTGATTGTGATGGGATTGATCATCCCTAGACAGTAAATCTCGTAATTCTGAAAGGACGTATAGTCTTAAATGTTGATTGTGATGGGATTGAGCATCCATAGACAATAAATCCCGTAATTCTGAAAGGAAGGATAGTCTTAAATGTTGATTGTGATGGGATTGATCATCCATAGACAGTAAATCCCGTAATTTTGAAAGGAAGGATAGTCTTAAATGTTGATTGCGATGAGATTGATCATCCCTAGACAATGATACTATAATTCCGAAAGGAATGATCATGTGTGTTGCAGATGATGATGCTGATGATCGAGAGATCCAAACGATGAGGCTGTTGATTGAGAGAGCCAGATGATGCTGTTGATTGAGAGATCTAGACGATGAGGCTGTTGATCGAGAGATCCAGATGATGCTGTTGATCAGGAGATTCAGATGATGAGGATGTTGATCGAGAGATCTAGATGATGCTATTGATCGGGAGATCTAGACGATGAGGCTGTTGATCGGGAGATCCATACGATGAGGTTGTTGATCGAGATATCCAGATGATGCTGTTGATCGGGATATCTAGATGATGAGGCTGTTGATCGAGAGATCCAGACATCGGGAGATCCAGACGATGAGGCTATTGATTGAGAGATCCAGACATCGGGAGATCCCGATGATGAGGCTGTTGATCGAGAGATACAGATGATGATGTTGATTGGAAGATCCAGATGCTGCTGCTTCTATAGCTAATCAAGTTCTGCAGAATATGAAGACTCAGTATTGACGATGTTGATGATCAATATTGATTATGTTCCAGTAACTGGTTGAGTTACTGATGATGATTGAAGAAAGCTTCCAATGATTTATAGATGTATCATGTATGATGTTGATGACTCCTTTCTCCTGCAGATGTTGTTAGAATATCCTCTTGTTAAGGGGGAGTGTTGAAATATTGTAACTTCTAAGAATATTCTATTTGTACTATATCCAGAGATGTTTCATTCCTCCGTCGGGACTTTATTGTATATCCGAAGATGTTTATTCCTACGTCGGGATGTTGTAACTAGGGTTATTAGACTCCCCTAGTGGGGTCGGCCCTGAGTTAATTGTTTAAGGGTTATTAGACTCCTAGGATAAGTCGGCCTAGTTAGGGAAAAAGTCAAGTGAGGTAAAGTATAAATAGACGATGTGTGATCCTCATTTATCACACTCGATCATTCATTCACTCACTTGTGAATCGCAAATAAGAGAGAGAGAGATCTGCGAAGGAGGAGGAGGAGCACCTGTTTGGGGTTTACATCTTTGTATTTGTTGGTCATCTATATGAGGAAAGATTTGCTGGGTTTTCTACCCCATGAGGGTTTCCCATGATAAATCTGTGTCTATCTTGTGATTGTGTTTCTTTCAATGATCCTTATTATGCTCTTGTTGTGAATTTTATGCTAAAATTAACAAAATTCTCCTTTTCTTTGACCTCATACCCCTGTGGATGCTGCATATAAATATTCTACCACTAATAGACTTAAAATATTCCTAATTGAAGTAATTTTAACAACAAGAGAAAATATTTCATCAAAATCTATACCTTTCTTATGTGCAAACCCCTTTACAACAAGTCTGGACTTGTATTGCTTCTTGCCTCCATCTTCTTCCTTAAACTTGTAAACCCATTTGTTTCACAATGCTCTTTTACTAGCAGGAAACTGAACAAAATCCCAGTCTAGCTTCTTACCATCTATTACATCTCCTCATTCATGCCTTGCTCCCACTTATTTCTAGTTTCCACTTGCATTGCTTCTTCATAACATTCTGGTTCACCAGAATCAGTCATCAATAAATAATACATTGAAGAAGAGTATCGTTCAGGAGGTCTACTTAACCTGGTAGATCTTCTAACACTTGTAGGATTTTGAGGTACCTGCTGCCGTTCTTGATTTCCTGGCACCTTCAGAACTTCATTTTCTTTTATTTCATCAAGTATTGTGTACTCTGTGTTTTTCTTTTCCTATTTCTTTCCCGACAACTGATCTTTATACATGAAATTTTCATTGAATACCACATCTCACTCCTAATGATTTTGTTATTTTCATAATCCCATAAGTAATAACCAAAATCATCAACCTCGAATCCAATAAAGGTGCATTTCTTGGATTTATCCTCAAGCTTTGTTCTATTTTATTTATCAATATGGACAAATGCTTCATAACCAAATGTTCTCAGAAATGAGTAGTTTACCTTTTTGCATGTCCATTTCTACTCTGGAATCCCACCATCCAAAGCACTTGAAGGCCCTCTGTTTATTAAGTAACCAACGGTATCTACAACATTTGCCCAAAATTGTAAGGAAAACCCTGCATGCAATCTCATACACCTTGCACCCTCCATGATCGTCCTATTCATCCTTTCCGAAACACCATTTTCTTATGGTGTTCTTGGGTCCGTCTTCTCTCTACGAATCCCATGGTATGAATAGTAACTATCAAACTCCTTATCATAGTATTCACCTCCATTATCAGAACTGAGACACTTCAACCTTTTTCCTATCTCATTCTCATCCAAAAATTTCCATTTCTTAAAAGTAGAAAACGCATTAGATTTATATCTAATGCAATAAACTCAAGTTTTCCTAGTTGCATCATCAATAAATGTAACATAATAATGAGATCCACCAAGAGATTGTACCTGATTCGGTCCCCATACATCTGTATGCACAAACTCTAACATTTCACTCTTCTTCTATTTCCCAACACTGAGAAATATGACTCTCTTCTATTTTCCATAAACACAGTTGTCACATAATTCCAAAATTACTCGCTTCAGATTTGGCAGCAACTTCTTTGAGTGGAGAATATGCATCCCCTTCTCACTCATGAGTCCAAGCCTATGATGCCACAATGTTGTATCTATTCTGTGGAATCTAAAGAGATAAAAAACTAATATTACGAGGACATAAATACAACGTACCTATCCTGTATCCTTTTTCTATCACCTTTGATCCTTTAGTGATCTTCTACCATGTTTCTCCAAATGTAGATAAACAACCTCCATCTCCCAACTTCCCTGTTGAAATCAGATTTCTTTTCATAGCAGAAATATGCCTTACATATTTTAACAACCATTCAGTTCCATTATTTAATTTTATCTGTACCTTACCCACTCCAACAATTTTACATGGTTCATCATTACCCAATAAAACATGTCCAAAATCACCTTGAACATAATCATGAAAAAATTTCCTATGGGGTGTAGCATGACATGAAGCCCCTAAATCTACTATCTAGTAATCACTAGTATTGTCTAATGCAATAATCAAAGCATCTTGTAACACATCACCTGCTACATTTGCTTCCTGAGTAGTCTCTTTCTACCCATGTCCTTTCTTTTTTAAAGATCTGTAGTCTTTCTTTATATGTACTTTCTTTCCATAGTTCTAGGACTCTATCTTTCCCAATATGGACTTGGATTTTCCCTTCCCAGACTTGCTGCGATTACCTGGGATCTTTCCTCTCTCCCTTTGTCGTCCCCTGCTCTCCATGGTTAATTCATTACCTGATGTCTCAGTTGTGCTTTTCATTCGCATTTCCTCACTAAGAATAACACCAAAACCATCATCAAATTTCAAAGTGTTTGAACCAGAGACATAGTTACTTATAGCCATGACCAAACTGTTCCAGTTTCTGGCAATGAACATAACATTAGAAGAGCCCTAACCTCATCAACAAAGTTCACTTTTACAAGACTTAGCTGATTTGTAATCATATTAAATTCATTTAAATGATCAACAACATATCCACCTTCTGACATCTTCATATTAAATAAATGCTTCATTAAAAATACCTTGTTGGATGCCAAGGGTTTTTCATACAACTTACCCAATGCGCTCATCAGACCCTCCATTGTCTTTTCTTTTGAAATATTGAAAGCCACCGACGAATCCAGGAACAACTGTATTGTTCCCAGTGCCTTTCTGTCAAGAACCTCCCATTATTCGTCCTTCATACTCACCGGTTGTTTTGATTTTCCTCCCACCAGTAGGAATAGATCCTTCTGATAAAAATAGTCCTTCCTTGGCATCTTCCATAATTGGTAGTTTTGGACGTTAAATGTCTCGACCTTAAAACTCTCCTTCTTCCACCATTGTGTTGGTTGTGGAGCCTCATCTCCAGATTCAGAGATATTATTATTCAGCCGTGTCCGAACCCCAGGTTTGGTTATGATCCCGGCTACGCCCCTGTTTTTGCCAATAGTTTTCAGGCCCATGGTTTTGGGTAACCCATGGTAGTTTCCCATTGTACCTCCCTTATAAAAGAAATACATTGTAATACGGATAGGGTTGATGTATTAGGTTTTATGCATTGTAAAGATCTCTGAGATTAGAAGAGAGACTGTGAGACAGTGAAGAGGAAGTGCAGTGGTTGTGCTATAGGTTTTATCCCTTCACTTTGCTGGACAAAATAATAATAAGGACTGACAACTTCAGTGTGGACGTATCCCATCTTGGGTGAACCACGATATATCTGTGTCTCTCTTGTAATGTGTATGTGTGATTATATTTTCATTTTTGTTTATTGTTATTGCTCTGCGATCTTGTTTTTCTAACAATTGGTATTAGAGACAAAGGTCTTTTTGGCAGATAAACCCGTAGGAAGCTAGGGTTTCTGGCTCAAGTGGGAGCAATGGCAGAAGAAGGAAATTTTAAGGTCGAGAAGTTTAACAGCCAAAACTTCTAGTTATGGAAGATGCAAATGGAGGACTATCTGTACCAGAAGGATCTATTCCTGGCATTGGGAGGAAGAGAAAAGCAGCTGCCGACCATGGAGGACGAAGAATGGGAGGTTCTTTACAGAAAGGCTCTCGGAACAATACGGCTGAGCTTGGCTTCATCGGTGGCTTTCAATTTCTCAAAAGAAATGACAATGGAGGGTTTGATGAGCGCACTGGGTAAGCTGTATGAAAAACCCTCGGCCTCCAACAAGGTATTTCTAATGAAGAGTTTATTTAATATGAAGATGTCATGATGATGAGGTTAGGGCTCTTCTAATCTTGTGTTCATTGCCAGAAAGCTAGAATAGCTTGGTCATGGCTGTAAGAACTTTGTCTCTAGTTCAAACACCTTGAAATTCAATGATGTTATTGGTGTTATTCTTGGCGAGGAAATGCGAAGAAAAATCACAGGTGAGACATTAGGTAATGTGTTGACCATGGAGAGCAGGGGAAGACAAAAGGAGAGACGAAAGAGCCAAGGTAATCATGGAAAATCTAAAATGGGTAGATCTAAGTCCAGACTAGGAAAGATAGAGTGCTAGAATTGTGGAAAGAAAGGACACTTGAAAAAAGACTGCAGATCTCTAAAGAAGAAAGGAGATGCACAGTAGGAAACTACCCAGGAAGAAAATGTAGCAGGTGATGTGTTACAAGATGCTTTGATTCTTGCATTAGATAACACTAGTGATTATTGGGTAGTAGATTCAGGGGCTTCATTTCATGCTACACCCCATAGGAAATACTTTCATGATTATGTTCCAGGCAATTTTGGACATGTTTTATTGGGTGATGATGAGCCATGTAAAATTGTTGGAATGGTTAAGGTATGGATAATAGTTAAGAATGGAATTGATTGGCTGTTGAAAGATGTAAGACATATTCTTGCTATGAAAATAAATCTGATCTCAACAGGGCAGTTGGGAGATGGAGGCTGTCTATCTACATTTGGAGAAAAGTGGTGGAAGATCACTAAAGGATCAATGGTGATAGCAAAAGGAGACAGGGTAGGTACGTTGTATTTATGTCCTCATTATGCTGACCATTCTATCTCTTTAGCTTCCACATAAACAAATATAGCATTGTGTCATCATAGGCTTGGCCACATGAGTGAGAAGGGGATGCAAATTCTCCACTCAAGGAAATTGCTGCCAGATTTGAAGCAGGTAAGTTTGGAATTCTGTGAAAATTGTGTTTATGGGAAACAAAAGAGAGTCAGATTTCTTAGGGTTGGGAAATAGAAGAAGAATGAAAAGTTAGAGCTTGTGCATACAGATTTATGGGGATCAGCTCAGGTACAATCTCTTGGTGGCTCTCATTATTATGTTACATTTATTAATGATGCAACTAGGAAAACTTGGGTTTATTGCATTAGACATAAATATGATATGTTTGCTACTTTTAAGAAGTGGAAAGCTTTGGTTGAGAATGAGACAGGAAAAAGGTTGAAGTGTCTCATATTTGATAATGGAGGTGAGTACTGCAACAAGGAGTTTGATATTTACTGTTCATACCATGGGATTCGTAGAGAGAAGATAGTCCCAGGAACACCACAAGAAAATGGTGTATCTGAAAGGATGAACAGAATGATCATGGAGGGTGCAAGGTGTATGAGATTGCATGCAAGGTTTCCCATACAGTTTTGGGCGGATGCTGTAAATACTGCTGTTTATTTAATAAACAGAGGACCTTCAAGTGCTTTGGATGGTGGTATTCCAGAGGAGGCATGGACATGTAAAAAGGTAAACTACTAATTTCTGAGAATGTTTGGTTGTGAAGCATTTGTCCATATTGATAAAGATAATAGAACAAAGCTTGAAGCTAAATCCAAGAAATGTACCTTTATTAGATATGGGGTTGATGAATTTGGTTATTGCTTATGGGATTATGAAAATAACAAAATCATCAGGAGTAGAGATGTGATATTCAATGAAAAGGTCATGTATAAAGATCAGTTGCAGGGAAAGAAACAAGAAAAGGAAAACACAGAGTACATAGTACTTGATGAAATTAAAGAAAATGAAGTTCCAAAGGTGCAGGAAAATCAAGAACAACAGAAAGTACCTGAAACTCCCGCAACTGCAAGAAGATCTACTAGGTTAATTAGACTCCTTGAATGATACTCTCCTTCAATGTATTATTTGTTGATGACTGATGCTGGTGAACCAGAATGTTATGAAGAACCAATGCAGGTGGAAACTAGAAAGAAGTGGGAGAAAGGCATGAATGAGGAGATGGACTCATTGGTAGGAAACCAGACTTGAGATTTGGTTCAGTTTCCTACTGGTAAAAGAGCATTGCAAAACAAATGGATTTACAGGTTGAAGGAATAAGAAGGAGACAAGAAGCAGTACAAGGATAGACTTGTTGTAAAGGGGTTTGCACAGAAGAAATGTATAGATTTTGATGAAATATTTTCTCCTATTGTTAAGATGACTTCAATTAGGACTATCTTAATTCTATTGGCGGTAGAAGATTTGCATCTTGAACAGTTAGATGTAAAAAAACCTTTCTCCATGGGGATTTGGAGGAAGAGATATATATGCAGCAACCACAAGGGTATGAGGTCAAAGGTAAGGAGAACTTGGTATGCAGGTTGAAAAAGAGTTTGTATGGCTTGAAGCAAGATCCAAGGCAGTGGTATTTAAAATTTGACAGGTTTATGACAGAACAAGGTTAGAGTAGATGTCATTCTGACCACTGTGTTTATTTCAAGAAGCTAGACAATGAAAGATATGTTATATTGTTATTGTATGTGGATCACATGCTTGTTGCAGGGTCTAACATGCATGATATAAATGTACTCAAAAGGAAGCTAGTTAATTCATTTGCGATGAAGGATTTGGGTGCTGCAAAGCAAATCCTTGGTATGAGAATAACGAGAGATAGGAAAAATCACAAATTGACATTGTCTCAGAGTGAGTACATACAAAGGGTGTTCGAGAGGTTCAGAATGCAGAATGAAAAACCAGTTAGTACACCTTTGGCCAACATTTCATTCTAAGTAAGGAAATGTGTCCCAAGACACAGGAAGAGACATATTACATGTCCAAGATTCCTTATCAATCAGCAGTTGGCAGCTTAATGTATGCCATGGTGTGCACAAGACCAGATATTTCACAAGCAGTGGGAGTTGTGAGCATATATATGAACAATCTAGGTAAAGAACATTGGAAGGTAGTACAGTGGATTCTCAGGTATTTGAGAGGTACTACCACTCATGCATTATGTTTTGGAGGTTTAGACACTGTCCTACAGGGATATGTTGATGCATATATGGAAGGTGATAAGGATAGCAAGAGGAGCACCACAGGGTATGTGTTTACTGTAGTTGGAACAGCAGTAAGTTGGATTTTGAGACTGCAGAAGGTTGTTGCACTTTCAACAACAGAAGCAGAGTATGTTGCTGTTACAGAGGCTAGTAAAGAGATGATTTGGTTGCAGAGGTTTATGGAGGAAGTGGGTAAAAAGCAGAAGGATAGCAGGTTGTATAGGTACAACCAGAGTGCCATTCATCTTGCAAAGAACTCAGCATTACATTCTAGGACTAAACATATACAGCTCAAGTACCATTTCATACAGTCTATTCTGGAAGATGAACTGTTGAAGATGGAAAAGATACATACTAGCCAGAATCCTACAGACATGTTCACAAAGGTAGTGACCAGAGAGAAACTGAGTTCCTGCTTGGTTTTGGTTGGCCTTCTAGCATGAAGGTGAAGATGAGAAAGTTTCCAAG
Source organism: Larix kaempferi (assembly GCA_027924585.1). Lineage (NCBI taxonomy): Eukaryota > Viridiplantae > Streptophyta > Pinopsida > Pinales > Pinaceae > Larix > Larix kaempferi. Next base: position 197,537 of record BSBM01002326.1, read on the forward strand.
TCCAAGGTCCAGCAAGTACAGCAGCAGTGGAGTTGTTGTGATCAGTCTTCAAGTGGGATATTGTTGGTTGTGGAGCCCGATCTCCAGATTCAGAGATATTATTATTCAGCCGTGTCCGTACCCCAGGTTTGGTTATGATCCTAGCACGATCCCGTGGTATTTTACCATTGTATCTCCCTTATAGAAGAAAGACATTGTAATACGGCTAGGGTTGATGTATTAGGTTTTATGCATTGTAAACATCTCTGAGATCAGAAGAGATATTGTGAGATAGTGAAGAGGAAGTGCAATGGTTGTTCTATAGGTTGTATCCCTTCACTTTGCTGGACGGAATAATAATAAGGATTGGAAACTTCAGTGTGGATGTATCCCATCTTGGGTGAACCACGATATATCTGTGTCTCTCTTGTAATGTGTATGTGTGATTATATTTGCATTTCTGTTTATTATTATTGCTCTGCAATCCTGTTTTTCTAACACATTGCTCCCACTCGAACCAGGAACCCTTCTTTCCTATGAGTTTATATGCCAAATAGACCTTTGGATCTGATACCAATTTCTAAAAAAACAAGATCGCAGAGCCGTAACAATAAACAAGATGAAAATGCAAATGACATAAACATAATACAAGAGAGACACCAATATAACGTGGTTCACGCAACATGGGCTACGTCCAAAGAGAAATTGACAGTTCTTTTATTATTATACCATCCAACAAATGAAGGGATACAACCCGCAACAAATTTGCTGCAACTTCCTCTTCACTCTCTCACAATATCTCTTACACAATCATATATCTTTACAATGCTACAATACATCACACAACCATATTACAATGTCTTCATTTTAAAGGGGACTTACCATAGAAAAATACTATGGGCTACCCAAAACCATGGGCCTGTAATCTGTTGGCCAACGGAAAAACCCAATTTTTTATTTTATTTTGGTGGCTTTGCCCCTGAACCACCTTTCTCGGGGGTGCATCCCCCAAACCCATGTCAAGGGCCCACTGGCACCTGGATCCCTGTGGGGTGGCAATGCCCCCACATACCCTCCCACTAGGGTGAGAGTGTATATTCCACCTGCATATCATATAAAAATGGGGTACAAAGACGATTGAGAATCAGGAATATCAGGATCCACAACCATCACTTTGAGGCTTAATCCATCCTGGGGCACAAGTGAGTGAGGTGGTCCTGTGAGAAAAGATTACAAGGAAATTTCACCTTATGCTTTTTCTACTTATCCCCACCAGCATTGTTGTCATTCTTCTCATTATTTGAATTTCCCTTCTTATTATTGTTGTTCCCACCCTTACGGTTGTTCTTCCCTTTTTTCTTATTTCCCCTAGGTTGTTGGTTACCCTTCAGATTCATCAACTGCACAGAGTGTACATCTGATGACTGGGTGGGATAGGATGAGGTTGTCGCTTGTCCTGATGCATATTGGTTAATAGACAAATTATGCATCTAGTTTGTTACCTGGTCTATGGCCATAGTACTTGCGAAACCTACAATGCCATCAGCATGAGGTCCTAGAGTTGGTTTTGGCTCGTGGCTTGATCGTGGTGCACCCATTATAATATCATACCAAACTAAGCATATATCAAGTCTAACTATTGAGATTTAAATATGGTCTGTTCCTTAGTCGTGACTCCGAATGTTGAAACATCCTTCGCGATATAAGGTAAAAGTGACTTAAGGAACCATTCCAACAGAAACTATGGTGGAATATTGGCATTAATTATCCTCTTTTGTCAACGCCGCTCCTAAATGTGATCAGAAATATGGGTGGATTTGTCTTGATGGAACGCCAATAGGATTTCCATTAACGGACCGACAACTGAAAGTGGTTGAGAAAAACCAAGGCCAAATCATTGGAAGTGCAATACATGCCCCTAGGCAACTTGATGTACCATTTCACGACTGGCCCTATACATGTAGCTGGTGTTTTCACACCAGCTCGTGCTAAAGAGAACCTACTAAGGATTCTGAAACCCTTAGTAGTTGTTCATGAAAATGGATAAAACTAAATAATAAACAAGTGATATGTGCAAATGATAACATAAAATAAATATAACTACTGCAGTAAAACAAAAAATCAAGAGGAACCCATGAATGCAATTTATATCTTTATATTATATGACAAACAAGGCTCTGTAGCAATTTTTACCTCAAAAGATGAGGTGTTGGGGGCCCTTGCAGCAGTACAAAGAGTAGCGCGTCAGGTGTCCAGAGTTCCTTTCTCTTATCCAAATTCTCATTGGGTGGTCAATATTCAATTAGATGGGCAAAAAATCTTGAAAGGATAGGATAGACTGCCATAGGAAATTTGGCAACATAAGGGTATGGAGAGTGATACATGGATGTGTAATGGGGGGCCTCCATCACCTTTTTCTAGTGATTTTGGGTGGTGGATTATTGACCCATGGTTTTGGCAACCAATAGTATTGGCCAGTGGTATTTTGAGTTTTCCCTCTTTTTAGATTTTATTTTTCCTTTTCCCCTTTTTCTTTTTCTTTTTTGGGGATTTTGACCCTTTTTATGGTATTTTATCTTTTTTAGAGGATTTTCATTAATTGAGGAGGGAAATAATGATATTTTTGCCTTTCGGTTACCATTTGAGGTTTTCTTTTGGGAGTTTTGGAGGCCAAAAATGTAGGAAAAGTGGAAAAATGGGTTATGTGACTAAGGAGATGAGCTAGTGAACAATTTTTGGGTATTAACAGACTGTCCCCTGATGTGTGAGGGAAGGAGCTCATCGTATGGCCGATAGACATCATAGGTTCTGTATTTTTCTAGGGGTATGCACATTGTGATGGCGGAGAGCAGAAACTAGTTGGAGACTGCAACATGTGCTCCATACAAACTGCAAAGGCTAAAAATGGAAATACATGACTTGAATAATGAATGAGGAATAATCTCAAATATATGGATCAGGTGGGCATACCCATGCTCGTATCAAGATATACAAATAATAAGGAGGCCCAAAGGGGACCTGAACAATACATAGAGAACTGCAGTGTACATCATAATGGTCTAGATGGGACACAAATATAGGACATACGCATGGTCCAACCATGACTTATCTGAAGGGATGGAATTGGAAGCAATGGCATCCATCCTGAATATGGTACCATAACAACAGATGTTCTGCTGGATCTGAAGGTGTCCAACAACTATATGGAGTCAACGAATAAGGGTCAGAATCTCAAAGGTACACTGAACTGCATATGAACTGGATACTCTAGGAAGCAGAAAGCTTAATGGCTTTCGAACACTGTCGCCAACGTAGCCTGGATATCCATAGGAACATACAACTAGGGGGTTCCAAATAGACTCACCAATGTGCTAGATTCAGGAGACATCTGGGGTCTTCGACCAATAACTGAAGGGACCAATACCCTACATGAATCTCAATGGTGCGATGATGGATTTGAAGTCGAGCACGTGAGAAACAACCATTCTAAGAGGAATTAATGACTCCTCCTAGATGGTCCGTAGGCACTCACCGCTTATGGAGATGAGTCCAAGGTACATGGATCTCTGGGTCTATCCTATGGAATGGATGTGATGGCGTCGACATAGGGAGACCTGCAACTACCAAGGAAATGATGTTTCCTTGATAGGAGCGCGAGATGTACAACCAAGAGGTGATAGTACTAGATGTTATACTCACATACTATGGGGGAGGAGACAGGGTCACAAAGTGGGGGAACTCAAACTTCCTTTGTTCAGAGTATGATGGCAAGGCTGACTTGGCAGCATATGAAACTGAATTTAGGGGAAGGGATCATAGGTTAAAGGACCGAGAACTGTGACTGCAATGGGGGAGACTCATGGGGGAAAACTAATGAGTGATATCAGGAGACTCCAAGGGTGACACATCACAAAATAATATGAACAAAGGAGACCATGTTGGGGGTGCTGCTGTAATTTGGGGACTAGATATGATCTCTCGTGGTGCCAAGAGGCACCGTTTGGACTGTATTCATGGTTTAAGGATCTTGAAGAAGGGATATAAATGTGCTTAGAATGGTACTATCGTGTGGATTTGTATAAGCCCAGGACAGTGCATGCTCGTGGGTGCTTTCAATTTTAAGGAGTCTAAAAGAGATAAGACGACTCAAAAATGGTGAAAAGGTACCATCATGTGGATTTATATGAGCCCAGGATGGTGAATGATCATGGTAGATTTCAATTTTAGAGTCTTAAAGCAATAAGAAGACTCCGAGGGTGTTCTTTTTCGTGTGTTAGTCTCCAAGTCCAAAAAAGCATAAAAACATGCAATGAAGAACTGTTCTAGCCGATGTGACTAGAGTATTCATTTTTCATAATTAGTCTACCAGGTCTAGAAAAGGGTTAAAATTATACCAGATATATGCCCTTTTAGGTACTTTAACGAGCATAAAAGGAAGAAATATTGCTCGACAATCTTTTCATTCTTTAAGGAGTCAGAAAAGAGCTTAACATAAACTCCATGAGTTCCTTTTTTCGTAAAGGAGTTGTTCAGCCCAAAAAAAGGATAAACGTATACTGAACATATGTAATGGTCAAGAAAGGAGGAAGTGTTCAATCAAGGGACAAATGTGAGAATCAAGGAGGAATATGAGGGGGGAACATTGATGGGGCCTCCTTGCGAGTAGATGAATGGTGGAAACATAACGCAATAACTGCAGTATGGATGGAGCGGAGGGCTTAGTGTGTAGGAAATTTCTAAAAAGGTAAGATCCCGTACTTGGTAAAAGTTATTAATTTGGGCAACAATGAGTTGGGAGTCGAGAAACATGCGAAGGTGACTTAACCCCAATTGGAGAACAGTGGTTACGAGACCGGTCACAACATCGTACTCAACCTGGTTATTAGTGGTAGCACAATTACACACTCCGTCGAGGTGGATCAACTCGTGTGAGGGGGAATACAGTACCCAAGCTATAGAGGGGAGGCTTGGAGACCATATACTTGCACCATCAGAGAAGTCGACATAGAGTGGAGGAACATGATCCATCTGTGGTCACGCATGGAAGCAAACTGTAAGGTTTTGGATGCAAAAAGTGAAAAACAAAATAGGTAAGAGAACTGTACAACACAGACTATGAGGTCTGAAAAAGGTGCTAAGGGTAAAATCGTTTGAGATACAACCGATTGCGAGGGTTGGATAAGGTATGGACTTTGGAGTCGGTAAGGATGTATGCCCCCTTGCTGAGACGGGTTTGGACAATGTAAGGGCCTTGCCACATGGATTCAAACTTTCCTTTTTCGTGCTTGTCATGAGCTTGGTCATAAACAAGTACTAGGTCTCCTTCTTGGAAGCTGCAGGGGTGGACATGCTTTTCATAATTGGATTGGGAGCAGTGCTTGGCAGCCTTGGTGATTTGTAAAGCTACTCACTTGTCTTCGTTGGCCTATTCCAATAGGAGTAAGTGTTGCTCAAGAGGTGAGGTGTCCAGGAGAAGGTCCACAACAATGTGTAAAGTTGGGATTTGACAATCAATGGGGAGAATTGACTCTACGCCGTGAACCAAATGGAAAGGGGTAAAACCCGTGGCAGTCTTAGTGGAAGTGCGGTAATCCCAAAGTGCAGGAAAGAGCATATGGTTCCAATTGAACTTGTGTTGGTTTATTGTTCGTTGAAGGATTGTCTTCAAGATCTTGTTGATAGCCTCAACTTGGCCATTCCCTTGACAGTAGTAGGATGAGGCGTACTGGTGGTAAAAGTTCAAGAAGGTGGACAACTCTTTCCATACAATGTCTTCCAAGTTTATTCCATGGTCGAATATGAGTTGTTTAGGGATCTTGAACCGAGCAATGACATGGTTAAAAAAGAAACGTGTCACAGTCTCGGATTGGTAGTTAAATGTAGGCATGGCCTCATTCCATTTAGTGAAATAGTCGATGACCACAATGATGTATTTATGGTCATTCACCGAGGGGGGATTACACTCCATAAAATCGATGACCCACTTATAGAAAGGGTCAACAGTTATGAAAGGATGGAGAAGGACAGGAGGGGTCCTAGCTTTGGGGGAAAAAATTTGGCAATTCCAGCAATGATTGACTACTGTGATGCAATCAGTGAAAAGTGTGGGCCAAAAATACCCAGCACGGATGACCTTTTGGGAAGTGGCCAGTCCAGAGAAGTGGCCACCATAGGCTCCTCTATGAAAATCATTTAAAACTTGTTCAGCTTCGTCATATGTGATGCATCGACATAAAATGGTGTCAAATCTGTGTTGATAAAGGACATCACTGAGAAGGAGATATCATGAAGAGTGATGGCATTTGCGACATTGATCATCGCGGCCGAGGTTGGAGAGAAAATTTTGTGTTCGTAAATATACAAGGATGTCACCATACCATGGTTCATCCGATGAAATTGTGAACAAGTGGTCGTCGAGAAAGTTAGTGATGATAGGAGGTGATATTGACGAAGATGGTAAGTCAGTCATGAGGTGTGACAATGCAAGGGATTTGGTACTCTTGGGTGTAACAAATTTCAAGTCATATTCTTGTAGGATAATGATATATTTAGCCAAATGGCCTTGAAGTAGGCAGTGACTCAAGAGATAGACCATGGGGCTGGAGTCTGCCACACCTGTAGTTTGACTCATAAGAATGTAATGGCGTACCTTTTGAACAAAGAAGCCGACAAATAAATCCAACTTCTACTCATGGGGCTAGCGTAATGGTGGCAAAAATAATGTCTGAATCACATAGTAAACAACCCGTTCTTGGTGCGTACTATCTTATTGGACCAACATACCAGAAACAACATATTCGGATGCTGAAACGTAAAGGATAAAATCCTTCATGAAATCGGGAGGTGAAATCAGAGGCACGAAATTCAATGCTTATTTGAGCGCTTCAAAATCTGCTTGTACTTGTTTGTCCCAAACGAGAGGGACGTGGGTCCAAAGCAAGCGAAGGAAACCATGAAATTTCATAGCACAGTCTGCAATGAAGCGACGAATAAAGTTGGATTTCCCTTGAAGATTTTGTAATTGGTGTAATGTACGTGGTGATGGGAGGTATAGAATGGATTGAACCTTCAAAGGATCAATAGTGATCCCATTTTGGGAAATAATGAAACCCAATAACCAACCTGCAGGAATGCAAAAAACACACTTGAGATGGTTCAAGCGAATGCTGTATTTGTGACAACAAAAAAAGACTTGTTGGAGATCGTCCAGGAGGTTGGATTGCTTCTTGGACCGAGCAGTGAGGTCATCCAAGTATACAAGGATAATATGGAGCAAGTCATGAAAGAAAAAGGTCATGGCCCGCTGTAATGTGGCACCAACATTTTTAAGTCCAAACAACATAACTTGATAGGAAAAGGTGCCCCATGGGGTAGTGAAAGCAGTCTTATAATGATCTTCTTTGCGAATTTGAATTTGATTATAGCCAGATAAACCGTCCATCAAGGATAGAATCTTGTGGCCCACACATGCATCAATGAGATGATCGATGAAGGGTGTAGGAAAGTTGTCTTTGAGACAAGCTAAATTTAGATCTCGAAAATCGGTACAGACGCGAATGGTGCCTTGTTTTTGTTAATCGACACAAGATTGGACACCCAGGTGGTGTAAGCAATGGGATAAATGAACCCATCTTGGCGTAATTTTTCAATCTTGGACTTCACGACTGGTAGCTTAGAGATGTGAATGGGCAATTGTTTTTGGCGTATGGGTGGGATGTCAGGCCAAGTATTGATACGATGCTCAATGATGGTGGGGTCAAGACCGGGAATCTCAGTATATGACCAAGCAAAAACATCACAAAACTCTTGGAAGAGTTTCTTATAGGCAGTAACCTACTCGGGAGTGCATGAAGCACCTAATGTAATGTTCTCAACTACACCGGGTGTGTTATACCTCAATATTACACACTAAACCCTAGAGTCGCATCCTTACACCAAGTGACCTAAACGACACTTCCCCTTAATGATCATTGGGACAGCTAGGAGTGAAGTCGATTGCCTGAACACGAAAGAAAACATCTCACCTACCACGTGTCACCCAAATTGACCACATATGCAGAAATTATCGCACTCTACACATCTATTCAGGTGTGATAATTAGGGTTATTGCGCTATGCTCCTACCCTAGGGCGCGATAATACCGCGTTATGCTTAGACATGGGGGTGCAATAATCCCTTTTTATCCTTTTTTCCATGAATCTTGGGATCTTACCTTTCGAGAGATCTTCTTGGGATTTCCATCTTTGATTCGAACCAAACCCCTCTCTCTGTTTAGTAGGCCTGATCCACTAAACACTCTTTAGATCTATTTTACTCTCCTTTTGGTTACCCTTCCCAACACTATAACGGAGAGGATTTCCATGGTCCAAAGGGAGGAATTTTGGGGCATCAAACCTATGATCATAAGCCTTTTGCAGAGATAGCTAGAGGAAGGACTTGGAGCTGGAGTTGGCTTGGACATCAAGCAAACTTTGTAAGAATCTTCAAGTTGTAATAAAGTTAACTTGTCTTGTTTCCCAACTCATGTGTGTTGATTGCATTTCAATTTCATGACTTGTATCTATATGGATTTGGGTTCGAACTTGTTATTCAGAGATATTGGAGAATTGTATATGCTTGTGTATTGTTTGATCTCAAAAGGTTCATCGTGATGACTCCAGGATTGGAACTATGAGCGGGACAAAACATCAAGAGTGAAGGTGAGTTACTTTCTCTCATTCTCTTCAATATAAGTACTCTGAAATACTTGTTTAATCTAAGGAATAAGATCACATTTGTTTCATTTTTTTCTTAGTATAGAGTTAGTCTTTCTTTCTTTATCCTAAGAGGGCTTCTTCTTATCCGTAGGAAGAAATCTCTACAACAAAATCTGGTGACTCCACTGGTTTGAATCCCTTTTGTTTGAGTTCTTTTACTTTCATTCATTTTTTATTGTGAATTTGCTCTTATTTCAAACCAGTTGTGAAAGTTGGTCTCTTTGACCTCCATTCACCCCCCTCCCCTCTACATCAGACCTCTGTCGATGATCAGTGAGTCCTCTGGGTTGGAAAACCCTTGAAAAGTCAAAAACCTTTCTCAAATTCCCGCCCTTTTCCTCTTTCTGAGAATTATCGTGCCCCTGCCACTTTTTAGAGAGCGATAATTACTAGTTTATCGCTACCCTTACTCTTTTCATAACGCGATAATCTACCTTTATCGTGCTTGGGCTGATTGCTACCACGCAATAATCTCTGTAAAAAAGGAATTTTTCTCAGTGTGCTTGGTTACCTTTGGTCAATTTTTGATTTCTCTGCTTCTGGTTGTTGCTCTGATATTTATCAGACCTTTATAACCTACCCAGCTGCAGTACAGTGCATGCATTCCATTTTTTGGAAGTTTTGTAGACACTTTGGACATATTTGGATTCGTGGTCATTGTTATCACTATACCTACTTATTCGTTACCTGTTATCTTTTGTCTACATACCTTGTCACTTTTCATAAGCTGCAAGTCTGTTGTGGTTTGATTTTATTTGTTTTATGATTGAATTTCTTGAGTTAGTGGCACCATACCCATATTGATCACCTCCTCATTATTCTTGCATTGGCTTGTTCCTTTCATGAGAGTCAAGTTTTGCTACTATTTTCCTTTCCTTGATTATATAGTTTTCAGGACTACATAGTTCTTATAGCATAACTTTCATTTTCATTATCAAAATCAACATTGAAAGTTTCTTTTGGAGCGTTGTCTTGTTTTTTGTTGAAAAGATCAAGTTTATAATTTTTGCATATTATGAAGTGAATCACTTATCATTGTTTGTCACATAATTTTACTCATTTTTGAAGTGCCATTATTTGTAGATCAGTTGCATTTTGAAGGCAGTGTCCTTAGTTTGGCTTATTAAAAAAGAAAACAAAAAGGTTGTTTTTGGAAAAGTTCATGCATTGTGATCGAATAACTCCCCCTTTACTTTAGCTAGATTTCATTGAACAGGAAGGCTCATTTCATTTCATCTTTAGTTGCATGGTTTGATTCGTCACAAAACCACAAGTTTCACTTCCATTTACCCGATTGAGTAATACAACCCTTAAAATTTACATTGCCTAACTCAACACACTTAAACCTCACTTGAGGAGAAAAATAATTTGTTAGTTAGGTAGGACACCGGGGATAGGCATCCAAATAATCCCCCTTTGTCATTTTCCTTTGAGACATAGTTGTTTTCCTCTAGGGTACTAAAATCCTCTAGTATTTATTGACACGGTCACCGACCAGTTTGTGGAGAGGGCCTCTCGTCGTTTTGGGGGTAAGCCACGAGGATCGGTTCCAGACATATTTTGTGAAATACTGCACTCCACTTAGTGCCTAAGGAATATCGATCCATTATCTTCCTTGTACTATACCGTATAAGTGATACAAGGGTGATAAGGTAGAAGTTCCAGTATCCTTCTTCGACGTGCCATGAACGAGGTAGCTTAGTGACTTTTCTTCTAGGGCTCTTTACCTAGGATCCCTTTCGGTAGAGGGATATCCTTCCATTATTGGTCTCTCATTTTGTATTGTTCGACTTGGATTTCATCACCTTGCGAAGGATACAACTTGTTGAGGTCTCCAACTCTTAGTTAGGAGGTTTTGCTTGCTATTTCATCTTCTTAGAGGGTCATTTTTTCTTTTAGTGTTGCTTGTTGGCATTCTAGCCACCTTCATTTTATCTCACTTACTGCGACGCCGATCTCAGTGTAGTTTTTCTGCTTGCATTTTTTTGGCCTGCAAGCCTTGCCTTTTTCTAGCTCCCCTTTTGCACATTCGACTGCTTTAGGGTTTTTGAGTTCTTTTCTATGAGACTGTCCCCGGAACTTGTATTCCCATCATTATGTCTGATCCACGGAGATCACGAAGAATATAGGGACGAAGCCCACCACCACCGCCACAGACTTCTGGTCCACCTGCATCATGTATTACCGCCCCTTCCGACCACGGGGCTAGATGAGGGAATATTCCACCACCTATCCATACTACATCTTCAACTCCTTTTGTACGTGTAACTCACAACACTGTCTCAGAACCTCTTACAGTTCTTGAAACCAGTAAAACACCTAAGATTCCGACTGTCCCACAACCCACTGTCATTCTAGAAATTCCTCCCACACTGGACAACACATCAGCTGCTGAAGTTAGTACTACACACGATGCTATACTGGAGGTCATCACCCTCCCAGATGCTATCACTACCCCTCCAGCAGACACTTTCTACGATGTTCCTGAAGGATCTATTGGGACTATTAAAGGATCTGACGAACACACGTCTGACCTGATTCAAGTCCAGGACGGATACGTTGAAATTATTGAAGAAACTGAGCTACCTCCTACACCATTTCAACCTAAGTTTGACTTTTTTACATCCCAGGCGGAACCTCTTCCTTCCACCACTACACCATCAGGTGTTCACACTCATGAAATCGGTTCTTCGAGCAACATACCATTCACTGTGTCCCTCCCCGATCTCCCCTCAGGATAAGAGATTATGGCATCTATCCAATCTAGCATGGTTAGTATGGCTAACTCTCCTTTACCATCAGAACAATTCAAATGTGATACGGAGCAAATGATCTCATTGGCTTCCCAATACCCCCCTGCTACCCATCCTCCTGGTTACCAAGCTCCCAATATTCCATCTAGCACAGAGTTTCATCACTCCTGTGCTAACAGATCCAGACCCTCAGATTTCACTATACTCGATCTCTTTCCAAACCCTGATCGGGTAGCTCGCATTTTTGACCCTCATGGGATACAAATACGGGCCAAGCCCTCGATGATCCTCCTATTTTTCAAGACCCCATGGACGTGACACTTGATACCCCTTGGTTAAATTCCCCACACTTGCTGCCGCACAATATGTTCCGCATATCTTCAGGGAACACACCCCTTATGAGGGATAACCCAATTTTCTCACCGTCCCCACTTGAAACGTATGGAAGACCCCCTCCACAAATCGACACCTTTGGTGCTATTGGCCAATCGACACTACCCCACTTTTCTAGTATTGGAAGAACATCAAGTCATACTGCTAGATCATCCATGTTGATCGGAGGTTCATCTTCAGCCACCATCTATACAATTTCAGGAGGCAGACAACCGACTACTGGAACCATTGATCCCAACAATCAACCCCCTCTGGGCAGACCATCAAACCCGCCTGCAGGAGGACAACCATCTTTTGGGAACACTGGTCCCAGTCACCAACCTCCTCCCACTGGACCATCCAATCCACCTACTGGAGGGAAACCTCTTGGTACCATCCAAAGTGGGGCTATTCAACAAACACCTCCATTCTTTCCATTAGCTCAACAAGGCCCTTCATTTGGAGGAGTACCACTTGTTAATGCCCCCACTAGTACCATTCAACAACCCTCTCAACTAGCACCATTTGCTCAGTTGGGCATGTACAATTTACCTGGAAGCAGACAAACTCATGCCGGTATCCCAACCAAAACCGATTTTCAACATCCCTTGTTAGGCACACTTCCTTCTTGGGGATCCCAAGTCCCACGAAGTGGGGGATACTCTTTGTTCGGAAACTGGAATCAAGTTGGGGGGAAACCTACTCAACCTTTCATTCCCCCCAACCCAAACTCTGACATTCCTTATCCTCTAACTGCGAATACTCTATGGAACCCACCTCTTCAGCCTCCACCTCTTCATCAGGGTGGAGCCAATATTCCATGGACAACATTCTTTTAGGCATACCCTAACCTTGGTATGGGAAATCCTCCACCCAATCAAGGTGGTGGCAACATTCCTGGGACGCAAAAATCCTAGGGAACCATACCCCAACAAGGAACAGGAAACATTCTTAGGACGCAACAACCCCAGGGTACTATACCCGTCATCCCCACTCAGCAGAATGTTCAACAACTGATTACTACTGTGATTCTGAATCAGACGATAGATCCCATGATTTTGAGCACACAATTGGTTAACTAGATGGTCTACTACCCTTAGAACTTCTAACAGTATCCCATAGGAAACATGTATGGGTACAACATGCAGGCAGGGTCCTACGGGCATCCCTACACCATACAATTACTACTCATACCCACAACCCAATCGTCAACTTCTTTTCTTGGCTACGCTAGAATTACCTGATTTATCGAGGTTTATTAACGATCCCATATGGCATGAACCACATTGGCCACCCATCCCACCCAAACTACCATCGGACATTCCCAAGGTCGATGCCAAACCCAGGGAAGACCCCAAAAACCACATAATGACCTTCCATCTTTGGTGTTCTTCGAACTCATTGATGGACGACTCCATTCGGTTATAGCTCTTCCAGGGCACGCTCACCGGCACAACAAAAAAATGGTATATCGAGCTGCCACAACACTACTTTCACGATTTCAATACCTTGGCCATGCAGTTTCTGACACATTTCCAGCTCCCCATCCGGTACGAGGCTGGAACAGACCTGTTGACCTGATTACGTCAAACCACTTCTACACATATCTCAGATCATATTCATGAGTGGCGTTGACACCACAGGTTAATTAAGGCACCTATTCCAGACCAATTACTTGCTGATTGGTTCACGAAGTCATTTCTGCCTCCCATCGCCAGGGATATTGCCATGGGCAGACCTGTCATAGAGGAACAAGCGATTTCTCACGCTCAGTACATGGATTTGGTATATACCCAATACAAAACTTTATATGAGCTTATTCCCCATGCCACCCGCACCACTACTGATCCAACCAAGCCTACCATTGAACCCCGCATTGACGGTATCGTCTACTTAGTTAAGGCTTAGCTTACCACCAAACCAAGTGGGAAGCAAGCTACTGCTTCCCCCTCTCCACCCCGGGCTGTTCCTAAAGCTTCTACCTCTCTTGCTCCTTCCTTCGAGGTGAATGCGGTTCAATCCACATCACAACCATTTGAGGGAAAGAAGAAGAATAATTGTGGAAAATTCAAGAAATATTCTAACCAATAGGAGAACCCCAAGCCCCAACCAACCAACAATGATCCCAAACCACATCGGAAAGCAAAGTTCCCTTGCCTGATTTTCTAGGAAGATCACTACATGCGCGACTGTCCTTACAAGGACGAACTCAATAAATTTGTTAAAGGATCCTCCTGCCCGACAGTGTTAAATGATCCTTTCCCCCATTAGCAGCAACAGATGGTTACCCACGATCCCCCACAAGGGGGAAATTCGAACAACCCACCCCATGGAGAAATGTCCGCAAACCACAAAATTTTGTTGACGAGTAACGAAGAGATTCATATATCGACTCGAGAAAAGACATACGATACCCCCTCAAGTTCAAACAAATCGGAGACAACCAACGGAAAGTATCCTTCTGAAGATGCTGCTATCATCCCTCCCCCCAATGTTCATCTCCACATTGAGAGACTTGTCATAGACACAGTGCTGCGCCCACCCAAGGGAACCATCCAAAAAGTGACATTTAATCCTAACACGTGAGAAGCCCAAAATTACAATATTGTTGAGGACCTAGCTCAAGCACCATGCGCGATGTTGAATCTCAAGTTTCTCCAACACTGCCCCACGCAGCACATAACCTTACTCTCAGCATTGGGGGCAGTGGACCCGGATACTTCAAACACGATTATGTTTAACTTGGAGTATTTTAAACTTTAGATTTCTCACCAGTTAGCCTTCCAGGTACAAACAAAGATCCATGGAAACAACATTCATCGCACTGTCTTATATGAAGGTGCTTCCACGTTGATCATGTCCTTGACTTGTTGGAGATCCATAGGCTCACCTGAAGTTACAACTTCTCCCACTACTCTCAGAGCGTTTGACGGACACGGGTTTCAGCCGTACGGACTCATTCCTGCGATTGGAATTGAACTAGAGGGAAAAATAGTATCTATACACATCAAAGTCATAGATGCACCATTAGATTATAATCTTCTACTCGTCCGAAATTGGTTCTATGCCATGATCTCCGTTGCATCTTCCATATTTGATTAGTACAATTTCCTCACCAAGGGAAGATTGTCACTATAGATCAGTTAGACTTTTGTACTCCAGACACTCATTTGAACTTTGCCCACACTGTTCCATTACTGGGTTAGTCTCAGTACCATCTCGAAGATGTTGGTGTTGGTATTATGGAGGATTCCTCCCTCATTAGAGTATTCCCGGAGCTCAGATCCCCTATACATGTCGTCAACATGATATCGTCAAGTATCACCCCATCCAATGGATCTACTGATTCTTGGGTGATACTGAGTCCTACAGAGCTTGAAAACTACGACGACTCCATGCCTTTAAATAGGAACCTCGCAACTTATCAGGTGATCCAGTCAACCAAAGATTGGGTCGATCCTACTACGCATCATGCCGTGGTACAACTCTCATCTGAGGATGGCCCATCGTCATCACTTGTTGATCCTCTCACATTGATTTTTCCTTCCGATGAATCGATCATGGAGGTTTTGTGCGTCGATGAACCACCTTGGGAAGATTATCATCATCGATCTTCTTTCCCTACTATCCAGGCGATTGAGCAAGACACCAAATCCAACAATTCACTTGAAATTGTTAAACCCAAGTTTCCCACTTCATTTGACGATATATTTTCTGAAGGAAACTTGGCCAATATCATGGAAACTACTCCTATTAACATTTCAGTGAAACCTGGTGTCGTGGAAAATATTCACATAAGCAAGACATGTACTCCCACTGAGGTGGAGTTCTATACCACCTTATTTAAAACATTCCGCGATGTTTTCGCTTGGAGTGATGAAGAAATGCTAGGAATAGACCCTTCCATCGTGGTCCACGAAATCCAAACTTTTCTTGGTGCCTGACCAGTACGGTAGAAACGCCGACCCGTTCATCCCCGCAAGGAAACGACTATTAAAGCAGAAATTGAAAAACTTCTACCTGTTGGTTTTATTTATCCTGTCCCGTTGACAGAATGGGTGTCTAACATCGTTCCCATGGAAAATAAACATGGTACGATTAGAGTCTGTGTCGATTACCATGATTTGAACAAATCTTGTCCAAAATACAACTATCCAACTCCATTTATCGACCAGATTATCGATAACTGTGATGGGAGTGTCATCTTTTCATTGATGGATGGATTCTCTGGCTATAATCAGATAGAGATACTCCCTGCCAACCAGCATAAGACAACCTTCATTTGCCCATGGGGGACCTTTGCATACCAAAAGATAACCTTTTTCCTCAAGAATTCTGGGTCAACTTTCGAATGGGTGATGTCATACGCATTTCATGACATTAAACATATTGTAGAACAATATCTTGATGACCTCCCCCGCCCATTCTTAGGCTCGAGATGATCACCCAGATCATTTAAGCGCCATCTTTTCCAGGTGCCACCACTACAATATTCGTTTAAATCCACACAAGTACATTTTTTGTGTCGAATCCAAAAAAATATTGGGGTTCATAATCTCTAAGGATGGTATACATTTAGACCCAGCGAAGGTAGAAGCCATTCTAGCTCTGCCTTCACCCACAGACATAATAGAACATCAAAGTTTGTAGGGGCATACAAAATTTCTACGTTGTTTCATGTGCAATTTTGTTGAGATCACTAAAGGCTACATGATGCTTCTGAAAAAGAACATCCCTTTCTTTTGGGACAACGAAACCCAACGATCTTTTGATAATCTAAAGGCATCCCTCACTAAGGATCCTGTAATTCAACCCCCAAATTACACACGGGATTACATCTTATATCTCGCAGCTTCCACTTCCAGCATTGGCATGGTGTTAGTCCAGGAAGACGCCAATGACATTTAACATGTGGTTTATTATCTTAGTAAGAGTATCCTCGACTCCGAAACCCGCTACTCGCATGTTGACAAACTGGCTTTGGCTACAATTTTTGCTGTCCACAGGTTCCGCCATTACATTCTGCTCCGCTAGACCACTGTCATCACTGATTTCAATCCAATGTACTACATCCTCACACGTCAAGTTCTTGGGGGAAAATACTCTCATTGGATTGTTTTCCTTCAAGAATTTGACTCATAATTTGCCAAAGCAAAATCCAAGAAATCTTTGATCTTCGCAGAGCTGATTTGTACTTTTCCCCATGTCACTTAGCAACCAGATCCCATCGATTCTCTCCCCGATGAACCATTGTTCCTCATTGGAATGTCCGATCCATGGTATGGGGATATCATAATCTATCTCCAAACCCAACGTTTTAGGCCTGAAATCAACTGCGATGAACATCGATGCATCCGACATCATGCCAAGTACTACCTCATCATCAACGATACCCTTTATCGCCGTGGTGTCGATACTGTTCTTCGACGTTGTTTAACTTTGGATGAGGCTGCAAATGTTCTTAATCACTGCCACTCTATAGCATGTGGTGGTCATCTCTCTGGGATGGCTACGGCCCAGAATATTCTATGAGCGGGATATTTCTGGCCCTCGATTTTCAAAGATTGCATTGAAATGGTCAAGAAATGTCCACCCTATCAATTCTTCCATAGCAAGCAATGCTCGCATCCTGCTCCACTTCACCCTATTTTTTCCGTCGGCCCCTTTGCCAAATGGGGCATCGATTTCACATATTGCAATCCCACTTCAGCTGGGGGGCATAACTATGTCATAGTAGCTGTGGATTATTTCACAAAATGGGCTGAAGCGATGCCTACTTTTGCAGAAAATGGTAAAAGAATAGCACAATTCATATTCAACCACATCATAGCTAGGTTCAGAGTTCCACAGTCTATTGTGACCGATCACGTTTCCCACTTTAGGAACCATATGATTGAAGAATTGAGTGCCAAGTTGGGTTTTCATCATGAAAACTCAACCCCATACTACCCACAGGCCAATGGCCAAGTCGAAGCCATAAACAAAGTTTTGAAGTGCATGATTCAACGCATTGTGGGTACTCATAAGTCCAATTGGCACTTAGCTCTCTTCTCGGCATTATGGGCCTACCGAACCTCAGTGAAAAGTGCTACCGGGTTCACACCATTTCAACTGGTGTATGGCTTGGAAGCCATTTTTCTGATTAAATGTGAAATTCCGTCACTGAAGATAGCCATAGAGCTACTTCCCAATACGACTTCCGAAGAGGAATGGTTTCTATATCTAGATAAGCTAGATGAAACCCGCCGCGATGCTGCTTTAGCTAACAAAGCCCATAAGAAACACATCAAAGCACAGTATGACAAATCCATTCAACCTCGGATTTTCAATGAAGGCGACCTCATACTCACATGCGACCAAATTCATGACAAACTAGGAAAAGGAAAGCTAGAGTCCATGTGGTACGGTCCCTTCATTATAAAGCATGTATTGGAAAAAGGAGCCTACGAGCTCATCGACTGTGACGGTACACCTTTGGCGCAGCCCCACAACGGGATGTACCTAAAAAATTTCTACGCGTAGGTTTATCCCACGCAGGACATTTTTTACATAATGTACTTAACTTGTTTTCAGTTATTTCTTTTGTGTGTGTGTGCATGGATTTTATTTCATGTATCCTCATTTACCTCGACTTGTGATTCTATGCGCAAATGTCTGCATACTATGGATTCCCTGATGGTGCTATCTGACACACCCAAAACCTTGCTTCCGCATCATGGGTTATCTATTCTCTTGCTGGCGAGTTGGTATCTTCAGGACACACTTGCTTGGGCCCCGTAACCAACAACATCATAGAGTACCATGCAGTCATCGGACTCTTAACTGAGGTTGCTTCCCTTGGAATCGACTCCTTATCTGTCTCTCTAGACTCCGAACTCGTGGTGTCCCATTTGAATCGTGTCTACACTGTTTGCGATCCTATATTACTTCGCTTATCTAGAAGGGTACGTCTCTTGGAACAAACTTTTGATTACATTTCATATCAACATATACCAAGATAATTCAATTTTGTAGCTGACTCATTGGCTAACTACATTTTGGATTGGCATCTAGCTCATACATAAAAAATACATCATAAATCAAACACACAAGCCACTGTAAATGAATAAATCATAGAAATAAGTCCACATGTATATAATCGCATATAAAAGTGCTTTTCTGAATACATATGATAAAGTGTGTTTAAAGACAAAATTTGGGATTCCATCCCATACAAAATTTGGCTCTCTGGCCTACATGTCCTATACATGCCGCAAAAAGTAAATACTACTATCTAAGGAGACCTACTGCGATCATCACTAACCTCATGCTCCTAGCGTTCTCACGCTGATGTAGCATACCACGGCTCTAGCCACCCTATGGAGGAGTAGGCCGATACGCCTAGGTACACCCACCGTATGTCACTGGAGATGGAGAGGGACACCGTCTATCTTCATAGCAGGAACTCCAAGGGTCAAACCTGTAAGATTCTTCTCTACATCATGGATACCTCCTACTTCTTCCTCATCCTCCTCTTCCTCCTTAGCAGCGTCCTAATGCTGGACCCCACCTCGACGCAGTGGCGAATAGCCCGTTGGTCTCCTTGGTCCATGATTTGCGACATGCACACGTACATACATTAGATCTTTTTACACATTAAAAAATCACTAAAATTCATATACTTTTGAAAAGTATAAAATACAATGGTGAAGTTCATATACTTGAGTTGTCCCAATCCTCGTCATCGGCCAATGCCAAGTCAATGTCCTCTCGGAAATCCACCCTTGCATAGGGGTAGTCCTCGATCATCATGATCTGCTCCTCGAGCCATGAGAATAAGTCCTCACCGAAGGCTAATACTTGTGGTCCCCAGAGCCGTCCTGCATAGTCACTCCATCGACCCATCCGAGGTTCGGTCATAGGGCGGATAGGCATGGATATATGTGGATGTAGCAATGGCACCCTCTCCAAAAAGAAGGTGACTAAAATACTCCCATACCCAAATTGGTGAGTATCTCCATTTCTACACTTGGTTACTTGTTCCTTGAGGTTGGATAACACCCCTTCACACCAGTTGAACAAAGTTGGTGCCATACACTATGACGAGATTCATTTGCGCTCTGGATTCCTGATGAGGGCTCACACTACCCGCCACTTGGGTTATGGTGAACAATATAGTCCTCAATGGGAGCTCTATCACATACTTGATGACCACTTTCCCACTTTTATTTGAAGAACCCTGTCGGCAGTAACGAACAATCAAGTCATTTGTACTCTCGTCTGAGGCCCTATGCCTCGTCAGGGTCACCCGTGCCCCTCTCTAGAGAGGCCAGTGAGAAATTAAATATCCTTGATTTCAATCTCGAGAGTATGCTCTCCAACTTGGAAAGCCTGAATGTCGGGCTCCCACATTTGTATTATGTGAGTTAGAAGTTTGTCCTATTTTCGGATACCTTTGGTCTTGAAGAACTTCAACAAACCACATGTCCACAGTGCATTTAGTGTCATTTGGTCATTTGAAGCCACCTGATCATCAAATTCATGTTCCCTTTCCTTCCAATCAACCATTTTGCATTAAATGAGATGTAAAATCCTGATAAAATCCAATTAAAACATTCATGAGCATGCTGGAAAATTAATCCCATCTCAAACATGAGGAAACACCAAGGAAGTTTTCCTTTTTTTCTGCGAATATCATGCCTAGGCATTGCCTGGCTGCACGGAAATTAGAAATTACTGTGCCCCCGCATCAAGCTATAGAGCGGTAATCATGGGATTATCGCGTTTCCCGATAGAGGGAGGTCGTGATAATTCTAGATGCGAAAAAAACCCCCTAGGGATTCCTCAAAAAATTATCAAACTAATGAGAAATCAAAAAATAAGGACATGAACTGAAAGAGGAGCTTAAGAGATCTTACTTGGTGTAGATGGTTGTCAGAATGGTGCCTCGGATCTCTAGATATGGTCACTTGAAGTTTTTCCCTTCAAATAGGTAAAATCTCTCTATGAGGAAATAGCCAAGTTAAAATGGTAACTTTCTATTTTTACCTCTTGCATATATAAGTTCCATGACACTTTTTTTTCTCATTATTTTATTTAAATATCTTTTTAGGTCAAATACTTCACATTACTAATATCTTTTTCCAAGGTTTCATAAACCATTTTTGACAGGTTCTCTATACTTTGTTCACACTGGTGATATATCAATGTTTTGACCTTCATTTGAGTTGACTTTATCTTTTCACGCTTTGGATTAAAACCTGAAAAAGATTCCAAACACTTTTTCACACCTGTGTCATGCTTGTTAAAATCAAGTAAACGGTGTTGAGCTTAGTCGACTTTACTTGTGCTCGTAAAACGATGAGGAAAGTATCGTTTTGGTATTATTTTATTCTTTTTTCAGACCAAAAAGATTAAACATTACGAAAAAGACCATCGGAGTTCTCTTTAAGCTCTTTTCAAACTCCCTCGTTTCAAAAAGATCGCCAAGTGCACTTGTCTCTTTCACACTTGTAAAAGTATTTGAAAGGTCGTCTATTCGGTGATAGGTTACCCCTTTTTTGGCTTGTCTAGACTATTTACGAGAAAGGTATACCTCAGTCAACTTTTGATTGGGAGAGTTCTCTCAAGAATTGTTTCACTTTTTCGGGACCGATGGACTAAATTTACGAAAAAGTACATTTTGGAGCCTTCTTTAAGTTTTTCAGGCTCTCTAAACGTGAAAACTGCCGAGTTTTCCTTCCTTGGACTCGTTAGAATTCAACATCGAAGGGCCCACTTTGGGACTAACCCCTCCTTTCTCATGTTCGTAAAACATGTGAGATCAGACTCATTTATGAGATGAGCTATACCGAGCATCTATTATCCTCTTCAAGCTCGTAAAACAACAAATAGGTACTTGTCCATCAATATGTCGGGGGAAAATGAAAAATGAGTCAAGTTTATCTTGTTGGCAGCTTCTCAGTCGTCACCTTTGAACATGGCATGCATCTGTCCCTTGTCTACTTTTGGGTATTTAATTTTTTCTACTGAGCTATGGTCATCATCTCGAGTCGTCTCTTTGGCCACGAGCCTACTTGTCAGGTGTTTGTTCTCTGCTATCTATAATCCATGCTAGCAGATACTGTTATATGTTTAAAGGGTTTGCATTGCTCTAAGTCATCCACTATGTCAGTACATGTGCTCTCGTTCCATTGTTACATACTATCTCTCGTTTCAATTTTTTGTCGATGATGTGGGAATCATTATTTCCCACCTTCGACGAGTCTATTCCTGTCGACGCCAAATCACTATCCAGGAATTAGGCTTAGGAGTCAACGATCAGTACCTTGGTACCTGCATGTCTCAATGGTAGGTTCCCTCATATTCGACAGTAGGTTTACATCATTGAACTCTAATCGAATAATATCTTGAGTGTTCGACACCAACTCATCTATTCACATTTCATTGAGATGTACTATGGATACCTTGGGGATCATTGTCATCATTAGTGATTTCCCTCGCATTTGTTAACGGTTCACATCATTGACCGGTAATCAAATGGTTTCTACCATGTTCGACTTCAACACCTTGTAATCACATGGTTAGATTCATATCATTTGGGATCGGGTAAAAGACCATAGACACCTTTTTGTGTATTGATTATGTCCAAGCTGCGATGGCGATTCTCTGACCAGTTTCCACCTAGTCATTACGTGGAAGACCTCAATCTTGTATTGTCACACAGATCCACTTATGTATTGGTCATGGCTGTGTCATTATTGTCTCATGGATCTACAAGTATTCACAGTAGCCATGATTTGTCTACAGTCTATATCATCTCAGTACTCATGGATCTGCAATGTATTGGTCGACAGCCATGCTTTGAGTCAATTGTTTCCAAGCATGGGAATGCTCGCCTCGGTGGTATATCTGACATTTTGTTTCTGTTTAAGCTCCTCCTTGCTCCCCTCGATGCTATCTCCGTGAATTATTTGTAAAGTCTTTCGACCATCAGTCTCTTTTGACCTCACAATTTAGGGGGCATCTGTTATACCTCAATATTACACACTAAACCCTAGTGTCGCATCCTTACACCAAGTGACCTAAACAACACTTCCCCTTAATGATCATCTGGATACCCAGGGGTGAAGTCTATTGCCTGAACACTGAAGACAACATCCCACTTGCCACATGTCACCCAAATTGATTCCATCTGCAGGAATTATCGCGTTATGCACATCTATTGAGGCACGATAATTAGGGTTACCACACTATGCTCCTACCCTAGGGTGCGATAATACTGTGTTATGCTTAGACCTGGGGGCGCGATAATCCTGTTTTAGCCTTTTTTCCATGGATCTTGGGATATTACCTTTCGAGAGATCTTCTTGGGATTGCTAGCTTTGATTTGTTTCCAACCCCTCTCTCTATTTAGTAGGCCCAATCCACTAAACACTCTTTAGATCCATTTTACTCTCCTTTTGGTTACCCTTCCCAACACTATAAAGGAGAGGCCTTCCATAAGCCAAAGGGAGGACTTTTGGGGCATCAAACCTATGATCATAATCCTTTTGCAGAGATATCTAGAGGAAGGACTTGGAGCTAGAGTTGGCTTGGACATCAAGTAACCTTTGTAAGAATCTTCAAGTTGTAATAAAATTAACTTGCCTTGTTTCCCAACTCATGCGTGTTGATTTCATTTCAATTTTGTGACTTGTATCTATATGGATTTGGGTTCTAACTTGTGATTCAGAGATATTGGATAATTGTATATGCTTGTGTATTGTTTGATCTCAATAGGTTCATCGCGAGGACTCCGGGATCGGAACGACGAGTGGGAAAAAAATCAAGAGTGAAGGTGAGTTACTTTCTCTCATTCTCTTCAATATAAGAACTCTAAAATATTTGTTTAATCTAGGGAATAAGATCACATTTGTTTCATTTTTGTCTTAGTATAGAGTTAGTCTTTCTCGCTTTATCCTAAGAGGGTTTCTTCTTATCCGTAGGAAGAAATATCTACAACATGTGTAACAGAGATATCAATATGTATGGTAGGTGAAATGTTAGCCATGTTACCTTCCTCGAAGGCATCGGGAGCCAGGATGGGGTTCTTAAACCAGTCCACTTGACTATGGATGAAGTCTTTTATCTCGACAAAAAGTTGGTTGGCTGTTGTTAACACCCAAAATGACCCCCCTAGGTTGTGGGAAAGGGCAAGCTGGGGTAACTACTAACCAATGTTAGACTTAAGCTACTGAACCAGCTTAGTCTGAGAGGGCTCTCTCTTTAAAGTCACAGAAAACTAAAATGATCAACAATTTAATCACATAAAATGCATGTTCATCATTCTTGCTCAAGATAGGCAATCAAAACACATTGAGGAGGTCAAATTCCTGGTAGAATGGATTGTTTAAGGTTATGGTAAGATAATCATAAGGGAAATTATTGGGCAATGGAGTCAAAGTATGAAACATAAAACAAATAAACAATGTTGTTGCATGAGATGTCTAAACAAAGACAGGGTAGCAACCAACTAGTAGTCAAAGTGATTTTTAATTGGGGAAACATAAGAGAAATGAACAATCCATTGATATAAGGCATGTAACCATGAATCCTATACCAAATTTTGTAGAAATTGATGGTTAAATGCGAGAAGAATAGAGCATATTGTTTATGGATTCTGTCCTAATGCTACACTTATCCAAGCATGAAGGAATACTACAGGCTGAAATAACAAAAAAAGAGACACAAATTCACATAGGAAAAAGAAAGACAGACTACCAGACCAATTACACAAGAAATCTTTGCAGAAATCCAGCTTCAACATTGCAAATATATTCAAGAAAATGCTTCACAACAGAGCCAAGCTCCCCTAGGCCTCAGCCAAATGATTTTCCAACCAATTCTACTTCTATTACATTCAATTTATAGATCTATTCGGCCCTAGGGTCGAGCTATCTCAGTAAGAAGCTGTTACAACAATATTTGACACCTACACAAAGAGATTCAACAACTTAAGAGTCGGTTTCAACAAAGTTTGAAGAGTTTTGGCCGCGGACTGCTGAAAACTGCCTCTCAGTGCCACGACTGTATATCCCAAACGGTGATAGTTGTGTAAAAAATGAAAGAAATTTTTGTATATTGGACCATGCTGAATGAAAAACCTCTTTCAGTTTCCTCAAATTCGTCTCCAGCTAGCTAGGATTTGCTTTGGAAATTGATGACTCACACAGAAAATGCGAATTCTAGAAAATTACCCTCTGTAAAACCTTTCGATTGTCCTAAACCGTGACACTTGTGCAGATTCTGAGAGAGGTTATTGGAGATGGGCCCGTACTGGA
The DNA here is from genome assembly GCA_027924585.1 of Larix kaempferi. Classification (NCBI taxonomy): domain Eukaryota; kingdom Viridiplantae; phylum Streptophyta; class Pinopsida; order Pinales; family Pinaceae; genus Larix; species Larix kaempferi. The sequence continues at coordinate 222,698 of BSBM01002326.1, forward strand.
GATAAAACTCTCCCAATTTCACAATATTCCTTCTGGTTTGGCCAACACAATTGCTGCAAAATGATGACTAAAACAATCATTTTTGGTGGAAAACCCCCCATGCCTTCACAAAAATCCCATTTAGATTGATATTGTTCCTTTTTTCATGTAAAAATTTGAATTCATAGGGATCGTGGATCTCCTTAGCTTGCTAATTTGGGTAGTCCATCATTACTGCAGTTCTAAACTTAGCATTATTATCTTTATTTCATCTTAGTTTTGGGAACAAATGCTTGAAATTTGTTTGATTTTCACCCTCATTGGGCATGTGGCCAAAGGAAATGAGACTTTGTTCATGTCTCCAAAGGTTTGGACCTTTTCAAATGCTTAGCACAAATATGGTGCTAACAATTGGATCCAACCGGGGATTCTATCCTCCCTGCGAGGTAGCAAAGAACCCATAGACCAAGTGCTTGATCCATTGGGCTACTTCCAATCCCGAAATGAAACTACAATCCAACCCCCTTGCAACCTGCTACTTGCTCCTGCAATTGAAATTTGTAACCCATAGCTGAAAACAATCATCCCCACTGGAAACAAAACATATTCTACTGCAACTGACATTTGATACTCTGATGTGATATCTTCTGATAAAAAAGGAAACCATAGAACACCCATAATAGAAATAGCTGGTTGAGTATTGGTGCCAACATGCAAACATCACAAACACATTTGTGTCCTTCTTTGGTGTAGCCCAATCTTTACCATATGCAATAGAACCCTACATGGCAGAAAACCTGCTTTCATGCAATTTTAATTTTAGCCATTCGACCATATCTCTTTTGGTTGCTGGAGAAAATGGCCCTGAAGGAAAAGAGTTGGGATAAGATAAAATGGGTCCAACGATTAGCTCTTACCCAGTAGATATCCACATTCCCTTTGGGAGATAGAGCACTACAAAAAATAATATAGTGTCTTTCTTTATTGCATAGAACAAATCCTTCAGCGATTTCGTAGCATGATTTCAAATGGACTGATTATATAAAACAATAATTGAACCAGCCATACTTGAAACCAACTGGTCGTTGAACTATGAGGTGAATGGCTCCAATAGAGGATGTTGGTGTGTTGGTGTACTTGCAGCTCTGGTGTGCATATATTTAGGAGTAGGTTTGTGGATGAAAGTATACAACCAACCATCTTACGTGAGACCCAACCAAAGGCCATTGCATTTGCGCGCAGCTGGTGTAGTTTGTTGTTTCATCAAATCTCCTATAAATATTGATACTCATACGCTAAAATTTTCTACCTGCCACATTCCTTTGAACCAAAATCTGTCATCTCTCAAAACGCCCATCTTCTTAACTTTAATTTGCTTCTGGGATAGTGGTATCGCATGGCTCATAAGCTGTTTACTATATCATTTTACTTCATGAGATACTATTCACCAAAAGACACGTGACTGTCCATTCACATCCATCGCAAGGCTCACCAAATTAACTTTTGGAGCATGTAGTGAATGCGAACCGTTGATCTCTCCCCCTTTGAAGTGAAAACTTTACACGTGGCTGGATCACTGCCATTGTGGGTTTCAAATTTAATCTTGTGAGGCAACTGGATTTTAATTTAACCTTTATTTAGTCAAACGTTATAGTTCCTTACTATAATCGTAGCCTCTGTATGAAAGTCGGCATGTAATTCTGCTACTATACAATCGCATTCAAGGAGTTCACTAGCATTATTTCAGACTCAGATAATCAAATGAGTGCAATCACAATCCGACACTTTGAATGCTTATTTCATCTTCAAGAAGAACTAGCTATGAAATTGAGAAGCAGGCTGCTTGCTGTGTCATACGTTTCGAGCTCCACACCACTCACTATTTTGAACATATTCTCAGCATCCTACGCCAGCGATAGTTCGGCCCACAAAGAGATTCCTGAAAGTATAGCTTGACCCTTTGGCTTTTAGAAATGCTTTGGACTAGAATAGTTCTTCCCTTTCCATGTAACGAGGACAATCCCCACATGCATGAGCATTTTCAGAGATGATCAACATGCTATGTACAATGGTACCTGTGGGATTTGCATAGATTCCTTTGAATCGTGGACATGAATGCCTGGAGCTTGACACTTCGATGGCTATGAAGAAAGGAGTAAGTGAAGATCATTGGATTCATGACTTCGGTCGTTTGTGAATGAAGAAACATTTCCCACGCAATGGAAAATCGGAACGAATTCCTTTAGCCATCTCCTTTTTGTCAATTTCCATCCAACACTTGGATTCAATTTTTGCGATCTCTATCCCCTCATCAATGCTTGGTTAAAAAACTGGCGCTTGCGTCCTTCTCAGTAGCGACTTCCCAAAATAATGAAGCACCGAAGCAATGCTTTTCCTCGACCTTTTTAAACACTACCCATATTTTGGACACCCACGCAACTGTCTTAGCGCCTGGTGTGAGATTTAGACCATGATATAAACTGTAAACTTCATGAGACCTATCCAACATGCAAAACGTGAAAATTACTTTTACCATTTATATACACTGCATCATTTTACATATACCAAGGAACAAAAGGAAAAGAACGCTCTTGGGCTGGGTGCTTGGACTATTGAGGTGAGTGTGGTGCATAGATGTGGGATGATACTCAGGGCCCAGATGTAATTTTGCTCGAAAATATTTACACCCCTTTCAACTTAGCACTTGGTTACATGACGAGCTCTTGGTGCTGCGTGCTAGGGCTTGGCCCGATATAACTTTTTATCAACTTCATTCAATACTTTGGCCCATCCAAAACTTTCAAAACCATTCACCATAAATTTTCTTAACTTTGGCTATATGGTCTTTTCAAAATTTAAAGCCTTTAAACCTTCGTTTATATGAAATTTAAACATTGGCTCTATTGCTTCTATAAAAACAATTTTTGCTTAAATATACAACCAACGTTTGCATATAGAACCAAACTTAGCCAAGAAAAACATATTCTTCTTTCACTATTTTGATCATAGCCCCTTTGACTCATTTTTTGCTAAATTTTTGTAGACCTTTCTCTAGTTTGGAATGCAACCATCAATTGGAAAGCATATTGGAATTTCTGAACTGCACCGTGAAGCTAAAGACTGAAATTTTTGAACTGAAATTTTGAGCTCAAAAATACACTATCTCTCCGAACTGAAAATCGAAACTAACTGTACATTCAAAAGACTGCTGAAAGGGATGTTCACTATGAACTTATTCAGACTAGCTAACTAGTCTAAGATGCAAAACTTCTTTGCTCAATCAGGTAACACAAAAATGCCAATAAAGCCATTCCAACAAATGCTTTCTTGACTGAAACATGCATTCGACTCTTCTGGATATAAATAAGAACCCAGAAGATGGCAACTCAAACCTTCCGTTGAAAACTTCTTCATCATCCATTAAAATAACAAGATCCATTTGAACATAAAGAATTTCTGATCCACTGAATTTAAGGGACATATTCTCATGATTTACTTTTCCCAATGACTCCAATAAACATGAGAAGGGATCCTGAAAAACACTAACCGCTGCAACTTGTTTTGTTTCATCATATTGAAGATGTTTTGCAAATGGAAAAGAATAAATATACTTATATTTCCTATCTTCTATATCATACATATTTAATGTTTCGTGGAGCCCAATAGGACCAAGATGATTTACTACATGGATTGCACTTTCTTGGCTCTTTGAAATTTCTGAATATGCAGTTTGATTCTCTGCTTGTGTTTCAAAGGAAATATCACACAACTTTTCAAGGGAAAAAGAGGAAGCAATTCCTTCTTCACACAATAATTCTGAAAATGAAGGGCATGAAGGAAAACCTGACTGAGAAGACTGATCATCAAATGAGATCTGACCAAACTGCTGCACATGTTCCACATCAAGGCCGCTACCATATTCACTTTCAGCCAAAAGAGAAACTACATTCTGAAAGTTTTCATGAGTGTTATGACAACTAGCTTCTTCTAGGACTTCTTCTCCTTCACTTAATTCAACAAGTACTTCAGCTTGACTCTCAAAAGAATTCGAGATAACATTTCTGTCTTCAATGTCTAAATCAAAAAATGGATAAGGAACAGAGAAAACTGAAAACTGATTGGCTACCTTCATTACTAGCTTGGTTACATAAAGAATGGCAAGCGGGCTACAAACTTTCATCATATTTAGGTAGGGGAACATGACCTTCAACAGTTTGTTGTCCTTCTTCATTCACTACTGCAGGAGAAACTGGCGTCTGCTGGAGGGTGTCTTGAGTGTCATGGCATTTATGTTGCATTTCTTCTTTATGGAAGGTATTTTCATGCAACACTTCTAAAAGATCTTCATCCACAACCTCATCATTACCATACATGTTTTCCAAAACTTTAATGAGACCTTTAACATGCATGCAACAGTCTTGAACTAGTAGCAAGGAAGGGTACTAATTTTTAAAATGCTCATGAAATACTGTGTGAAAAGCTTCAAGGGAAAATAAACTTGCTGATGGTAATCCCTCATACTATGATCTTGCATTCTTTTCTAATGTTGCCATAAACATTTTCATTAAAAAATCTTTAGGAAAACCAATTCCAAGCTTATGTATATGCACATGAAATCTAAGCAAATGAACAGCATCATCATCTCCTTTCTGATCTTTAAATTTAGGTAAACAGGTTTGCCAATCTACTTTAGGAATAAGATTTGGAAAACCAGGGATGTGAGCTCTGTTCATGGGAGCATACCTTCTTGATAATGAAGCCATATTGAAACACTGGAGCTGCAAGTTTTGATTGAAGACTGAGGAGACCAGCCTGTGAAACAATGAAAGACTGGAGTTCTTTAATGTGGAGTCTCCATGAGACTTTCAACATCTCAATTCTGATATAAGGTCACCGATCTTCCCAGTGGAGTGACCTTTATACTAGAATTTTGCTGAGTGGAGTCTCCAGGTGAATGATACAACCTTCTCAATGTCAAACTATTGTTCACCATTAGCATTCAGATCTGAAGCCTTTGTCGTTCTCCTAGGGATGATGAGACAATTGCTCCCCGTTAGCGACGCCAATTTGTTAACACCCAAAATGACCCCATAGGTTATGGGAGAGGGCAAGATGGGGTAACTACTAACCAACTTTAGACTTAAGCTACTGACCCAACTTAGTTTGAGAGGTATCTCTCTTTAAAGTCACAGAACACTAAAGCGATCAACAATTTAATCAGATAAAACACATGCTTAGCATTCTTGCTCAAGATAGGCAATCAAAACACATTAAGGAGGTCAGATTCTTGGTAGAATGGATTGTTTAAGGTTCTGGTAAGATAATCATAAGGGAAATTATTGGGAAATGGAGTCAAATTATGAAACATAAAACAAATAAACAATGCTGTTGCATGAGATGTCTAAACAGAGGCAGAGTAGCAGCTAGCTAGTAGTCGAAGTGATTTTTAATTGGGGAAACATAAGAGAAATGAACAGTCCATTGATATAAGTCATGTAACCATGAATCCTATACCAACTTTAGCAGAAATTGATGGTGAAATTCTTGAAATGAGAAGAACAGAGCATATTGTTTATGGATTCTGTTGTTAAATTTTCAGAATTTACTTCAATCTGATCTAGGATCCTAACTGAGAGAACAACATGCATAGCAAAACTACAGCATATCAATCATGGACACAATAATGCAAGCACACAAGAGACATAGAGTTTACTTGGGGAAAACCATAAAGGTGAAAAACCCCAATAACTTCCTCAGAGCTAGATAGAGCAATGATACAACCAGAATACAAGAGATAGTCTTCTCCTAGCAGTAGAGCCTCCTCCTCCACAAGTTCGCCACTCTCCCAAGTGTGAGTGAGAGAATAGAATGTATAAAATGAGAGAGACACACTCTCTATTTATACACTAACTTGACTTGACCTTTACTCAACTAGGTCGGCCTCAACTTAATCACTTAACATAATGCTGGCTGGGCCGACCCCCACTAGGGTGGTATAATAACCCTTTGACCCACATGGCCAACCCCCAATAGGGTGGTCTAATAACCCTTTGACCCACATGACTTATACAGGGCCGACCCCAACAAGGTGGTCTAATAACCCATCAAGTATAAGTTACAACACTTACAATATAAATGACGACACTTCCGTATAGAGGAATAATAACATCTCTATAGGAATACAATATACATATATGTGAAATACATTCCGAAGTTACATATACATCAATACTCCCTCTTAACTAGGAAGGTATTTCTCGACATAGGTCTTCTAGCACAAGTCATCTTCTCTGGATCATCGTCACTGGATAATCGTCATCGAGTCATCATCATCGTCACTGCTATTGCTATCTCAATCAATCTCTGAATCTACTTGTCATAGGAAGTTCTACAGAGCCAGTCGTTTTTCATACTGGATGTAGGCCCACCACCTGCAGGTCTTCGTCATCACTGGCCATATTGTGGAATCCTCAGGACTTATTATGTGCATCATAAAACCTCGAAAGAGCATCCCAGGCTGTTACGAGCACACAGCTCTACCTATAGGATCTCCCAGGGCCATATTATATGTGACCTCACCACAAAACCCTGCAAGAGCATCCCAGGCTGTTACAAGCACACATCTCTACCTATAGGATCTTCCAGGGACAGATTATATGTGGTCACCACAAAACCTCGCAAGATCATCCCAGGCTTTTACGAGCACACAACTCTACCTATAGGATCTCCCAGGGACATATTATATGGGGTCATGGAAAAACCTCGCAAGAGCATCCCAGGCTGTTACGAGCACACAACTCTACCTATAGGATCTCCCAGGGACAGATTATATGCCATAGGACAAAACCTCGAAAGAGCATCTGCCAGATATCCCAGGGCCAGATTATATGCCATAGGAAAAACCTCAAAAGACTATCTGCAGATCTCCCAGGGCCAAATTATATGTCCTCCTAGAGAAAAACCTCGAAAGAGCATTTTCCAGATATCCTAGGGCCAAATTATATGCCATAGGCAAAACCTCGAAAGACTATTTGCAAATCTCCCAGGGCCAAATTATATGCTCATCTGCACAACCTGATCTACGGCCATAGAGTATCAACCTGATACTCACCATACATCATCCTGATGTATACATGATCATCCTGATCATATCATGCATTTACCTGATGCATATCAAGTATCTACCTGATACATATCATCATACATGATCCACCTGATCATACAACGTATCCACCTGATACAAATACAAATACATGATCCACCTGATCATACATGATACATATCAACATACATGATCTACCTGATCATACAATGTATCCACCTGATACATATACAGATACATGGTCCAAGCATCCAACATGATGCATATACAAAATACATACAAATGATCCAACCGATCATATCCAGCATCCAACATGATGCGTACATACATAAATGATCCAACTGATCATATCCAGCATCCAACATGATGCATACATAGAGTAGTAACTGGAACATCATCCTGATGCTCATCATCCAGTGCTTACATCCACAGCCATGTGAAGGATCCTCCTTCCAACATGCTTGGAATGGCCTCTGTAAATGTGTCCATCACTTCTTCCTTGAAGTGTCATCAATCCGAAGAACACCAAGCCTCTCTCTGAAGTACTCGAACTTCACTCTGGCTATTGGTTTCGTCAGCACATCTACAATCTGCTCGTCCATCGCAATATACAGGAGCTTCACGGCTCCTCTCTGCACCATATCCATGATATAGTGATATTTGATCTCTATGTGTTTCAACCTGTCATGAACCACTAGGTTCTCGGACAGCTTCACACAACTCTGGTTAACACAAAAGATACCAGTAGCATCCAATGGGATATCAAATAACTCAGACAGTAGCTTCCATAGCCATACTGCCTCACAACTAGCTGAATAGGCTGCAACATACTCTGCCTCAGCTGTACTCAAGGCTACGAAGGACTGCTTCCTGCTAAACCAAGAGATCACACTTGATCCCATACTGAAGCAACACCCATATGTGCTCTTCCTATCTGCAGCACTGCTAGCCCAATCTGAATCAACATAACCCTGCAGGTTATACTTTTGATTCACTTCATACTTGAGCCCATAATCCACTATACCCTTCAGGTACCTCAGAACATGCTTTACAACAACCAGGTGAACACTCCTCGGATCCGTTAGGAACTGGCTCAATGTGTTCACTGCAAAGCAAATATCTGGTCTCGTGTTCGTCAGGTACATCAAGGACCCAATCATCTGACGATACATAGAGACATCAACCGGCTCAGATGAAGCATCACAAAGAAGCTTCAGATTCGATGCTATAGGTGTGGCCATGGCCTTGTAATCCATCATCCTAAACCTCTTCAGGATCTCTACTGCATACTTCCCTTGTCTAAGGAAGAATTCATTTGCACTTTTCCACACCTCCATGCCAAAAACAAATAGTGTATCATCCCCAAGTTCTTCATCTCGAAATCGGTAGCAAGCTTCCGCTGCGTGTCGGCAATCAATCTATCTTCACCTGTAACAAACAGGTTATCCGCATACAAAAGTAGTATCACTGGATTGCCTTCCTCAACCTTGTAGTAAAGGTTGGAATCTGATTTACTCTTGGTAAATCCAAAACTAGATAGAAAGCTGTCTATCCTACCAAGTTCTGCACACATATATGACTACACCATTCAAGAAGGCTGTCTTGAAATCCATCTGGTGTATCTTCTATTTCATCACTTTTATATTTCTCTATGCTGCCATCTGTAGCATGCTTGATCTGATAGTTCCATTTGGAAGTCACAATAGACTTCCCTTCAGCTCTTGGGACCGCATCCCAAACATTGTTCTTCATGATCGACAGATCATGGCATTCTTCCCGTATCCTGGGAACTTCAATATTTTCAATAGATAATTTTGTTGCTTGAACAAATGTTGTAGTCCTTCTTTTGTAGGTGAAGGTACACGGTCTTTTCTACAAAACAAGTTAAATTGCATGATTAGAAACATCTCAAAATTTTCAGACAAATTCTTACACATAAAGAAATATGTCATACAGTCATGCAATTATATTAGCCAATGCTTCAATACAACATTTATCCATGTTCCACAACTTTCTAGATGCCTTCCAGTCTCTACCAGAACATTGTTAAGAGTTTGCACTACTCCCAACATGTCAGCAAAGAGGTTTCATTCTAGATAAGTAGCACTGGAATGTTGTATAGTGCCATAGGCCACTTACCCATCACATGCATATTAGTAGTATACTGTTCATTAATGCAATCATTCTAATATGCACAATACATATCCTAAGTCTAGGAACATGAGCATATACATCATTGAACAATTTTATTTAAACAAACAAATATGCAAGAAATGATAATTAAAAATACTTATCTTTGTTTGGTTGCTGGGTGGACTCCCTCTGAGTCTTTGCTTCCTTGCAGGAACTGCTAAAGTATCTTCTTCTACACCTTTCTGTTGTGGAATATAGAAAGATGGTCAACTCCCTCTGAATATATACATCCTTGCAGAAACTACTGAAGTGTGCTCCTTTTCTTTCTTGCAGGAACAACTGGAGTGTGCTCCCTCTTGATCTTTGCTTCCTGGATTACCTATCCTTGAACTTACATCCATTCTTAATCACTATGCATACTTATTAGTATCATCATTGTGTTATCCTTGAGGTCTCATACATAATCACACATTTATTAGTATAATCTTAATACTATCAAAACACAATAATCTTAAACATGTATAGTCATGATCATTCACAGATAATAAACATTAGTATTCAAGGTTTCAGGGAAGTATTCTTTTACTCATGCATATTCTTATTTGATCATAGGACTCTTCTGATTAGTTAAATCATCAATGCATTAACCCATGATTACTCAAACCTATACCTTCATGATTCTTCTGGTTAGTCATATCATCAATTATGGTAAGAAACATAACATGCATACAGCCATGACTATTCAAACCTATGACTTCATGAATAATCATTATCAACAACACAACAATATAAGATCCTAACACAAGGTAGGATTCTAGCTTGATATAGGAAAAACATACTTGGATTAGCATGCTAGCTAGTTATGTATAACATACCCGCATAATGTCTTCTGGTTCTCTTCAGTGACTTGTGCTAGTAACCTGCATGTCTCATAGGTTAACCATTGTAGGACCAAGTTATACATACCTCGAAAGTAGATCTTCTATGTGATCCATGACAATGGATGAATCTTTGTCTTCATGTCACCATGATCATATGTTCTTGAAGTAGAACATGATTTGTCTTTCTTGGTGTACCTTTTATGTTAGCGAACAACATAAACCTCATACAACATCACAACGCATTAGTACATTCATAAGTGTCAAACCCTTAATCAATGAATATCTTCTATTAAGGTGATACGACAAGTCTAGTAATTAATCAATATTGTATTGTAATGATATGAAGACAAACATATGATAAAATTAACCATGAAACATACCTGTAAGCCATCCCTGTCAAGATTGCTTGTAATCTTCTTATGGAAGGCCGTAGCCTGATCTCCCTCTGAGACAGGAACTTCTTCACTTACGCAGGTGACCAATCCATCTTCTTCTAGGATTAACCCAATCCACTTGATTTGCAAGAACTGGACCTGGAGTTGGATTAGGGTTTGTCAAGAAAACCCCAAAAATTCAAACTTCCGAAAGGATAGAAATATGTGCCTTGATGAACTGATCAAGTTGGAATATTCAGAATTTGAAAACTGCAAAGTTTCACCCCTCAAAATTGCCTTTTAGATTTCTGGATTCACTAGGGAGGACCCTGAATTAGGGTTTGAGTTTACCAGAGCTTCACCCAACCAAAAGATTTGATTCAAAGCTCTAAGATTTGATTTTTTTGAGGAGCTTCCAGCTGTGGTCATAGATTTCCAAAATTCCAAGTTTTGCAGAAGCCCTACTTTTCCATCTTTCTAATCAAAGTCCCGAACTGGGGTTTGATCAAGCCTGGCCTTCTGCCCAACCAAAAAATCTGATCTTGGTCTCTAAATTTTGATTTTTATGAGTAGAATCCAGCTGTAGTCTCCGATTAGAGAAATTCCAACTTTCTCCGAAGCCCTAAATTTTGGAAGCCATGAATGAAGGTGCTCAAAAATAATTCTGTTTTGACAGAAATATGTACCTGATTGTTTCTGGTGTAACTCCAAACTTTTCGATCCACAGGATTTGAAAACTTTTAATGCAATATTCTGACCTGTTATCTTTCCATCCTGATAGGTCTGACCTCAATTGGATTCTATAAGAGAGAGTTATGCCAAGTGTCGCAACGTGACCTGTTTATGGGATAATACAGGAGAGAGAACTTGTACGGCATGCCACGTGTCCCTGGTTCAACTTCTGCCTCTAAATTGTTTTTTGAAGATAGCCCGACCTGTCATCTTTCCATCCCGATAGGTCGGAACTCAATTGGATTCTATGAGAGAGAGTTATGCCAATTGTCGCAACGTGACCTGTTTATGGGATAATACAGAAGAGCCAACTTGTATGGCGTGACACGTGTCACTGGTTAACGTTATGCCTCCGAAAACTTTTCTCAAGATAGTGCAGTCTATGTACTACCTGTCACCTTTTACAAAATTTCATTTGGAGCTTCCTAGCCCAAGTTATGACCTTTTTCCCAAGGTCACCATATTTTGACTCAGATCTGGAAGAGGCAGAAACCCTATATTGTACAGATCATAAATCACAAAGTACAACGAATTAGAGGTTTTCCTTTGAACACAAGGTACATGGTGATCTGATATTCATCTTGTAAAAGTTTCAGATCCGAAATTTTTTCCAAAATGGATATATAGTTAAAGTTCTACGATGACTGGTTTTTTCTATATCAAGCCCTAGCATCGTAAGTGCAACAAGTGTCATACATGCCATATCATGCCTTCTTTCAGGCTAGCTCTGGTACCATGTTAAATTTTCAGAATTTACTTCAATCTGATATAGGATCTTAACTGAGAGAACAACATGTACAACAAAACTACAGCATATCAATCATGGACACAATAATGCAAGCACACAAGAGACACAGAGTTTACTTGGGGAAAACCATAAAGGTGAAAAACCCCAATAACTTCCTCAGAGATAGATAGAGCAATGATACAACCAGAATACAAGAGATAGCCTTCTCCTAGCAGTAGAGCCTCCTCCTCCACAAGTGCGCGACTCTCCCAAGTGTGAGTGAGAGAATAGAGTGTATAAAATGAGAGAGACACACTCTCTATTTATACACTAACTTGACTTGACCTTTACTCAACTAGGTCGGCCTCAACTTAATCACTTAACATAATGCTGGCTGGGCTGACCCCCACTAGGGTGGTCTAATAACCCTTTGAACCACATGGCCGACCCCCAATAGGGTGGTCTAATAACCCTTTGACCCACATGACTTATATAGGGCCGACCCCCACAAGGTGGTCTAATAACCCATCAAGTATAAGTTACGACACTTACAATATAAATGATGACACTTTCATATAGAGGAATAATAACATCTCTATAGGAATACAATATACATATATGTGAAATACATTCCGAAGTTACATGTACATCAACATCTGTCCTACTGCTACACTTATCCAAGCATGAAGGAATATTACAGGCTGAAATAACAAATAAAGAAACACAAATTCACATAGGAAAACGAAAGACAGAATACCAGACTAATTACACAAGAAATATCTGCAAAAATCTAGCTTCAACACTACAAATATATTCAAGAAAATGCTTCAAAACAAATCCAAGCTGCCCTAGGCCTCAGCCAGATGATTTTCCAACCCATTCTACTTCTATTACATTCAATTTATAGTTCTATTCGACCCTAGGACCAAGCTATCTCAGTAAGAAGCTGTTACAACAATATTTGACACCTATGCAAAGAGACTCAACAACTTAAGAGTTGATTTCAACAAATTTTGAACAGTTTTGGCAGCGGACTGCTGAAAACTGCCTCTCGGTGCCATGACTGTATATCCCAAACGGTGATAGCTGTGTAAAAATGGAAAGCGGGATTTATATATTGGACCATGCTGAAGAAAACCTCTTTCAGTTTCCTCAGATTTGTCTCCAGCGGGCCGGGATCTGCTACGGAAATTGATGACTCACGCAGAAAATGCGAATTCTGGAAAATTACCCTCTGTAAAACCTTTCGATTCTCCTAAACCGTGACACTTGTGCAGATTCTGAGAGAGGTTATTGGAGATGGGCCCATGCTGGAGATAAAAATATCCCAATTTAACAATATTCATTCTGGTTTGGCCGACATAGCTGCTGCAAAATGATGACTAAAATAGTCATTTTTGGTGGAAAACCCCCCATGCCTTCACAAAAATAACATTTAGTTTGACATTGTTCCTTTTTGCATGTAAAAATTTGAATTCATAGGGATCGTGGATCTCCTTAGCTTGCTGATTTGGGCCGTCCATCACTACTACAGTCCTAAACTTAGCATTATTATCTTTATTTCATCTTAGTTTTGGAAACAAATGCTTGAAATTTGTTTGATTTTCACCCTCATTGGGCATGTGGCCTAAAGAAATGAGACTTTGTTCATGTCTCCATAGGTCCGGACCTCTTCAAATGCTTAGCACAAATATGGTCCTAACAACTCGCTCCAACCGGGGATGCTATCCTCCCTGCGAGGTAGCAAAGAACCCGTAGACCAAGTGCTTGATCCATTGGGCTGCTTCCAATCCTGAAATGAAACTGCAATCCAACCCCCTTGCAACCTGCTACTTTCTCCTGCAATTGAAATTTGTAACTCGTAGTTTAAAATAATCCTCCCCACTAGAAACAAAACCTATTCTGCTGCAACTGACATTTGATACTCTGATGTGATATCTTCTGATCAGAAAGGAAACCAGAGAACACCCATAATAGAAATAGCTGGTTGAGTATTGGTGCCAACATTCAAAGGTCACAAACACATTTGTGTCCTCCTTTGGTGTAGCCCAATCTTTACCATATGCAATAGAACCCTACATGGCAGAAAACCTACTTTCATGCAATTTTAATTCTAGCCATTCAACCATATCTCTTTTGGTTGCTGGAGAAAATGGCACTGAAGGAACAAAGCTGGGATAAGATAAAATGGGTCCAACGATCAGCTCTTACCCAATAGATATCCACAGTCCCTTTGGCAGCTGAAGCACTACAAACAGTAATATAGTGTCTTTCTTTATTGCATAGAACAAATCCTTCGGCAATTTGGTAGCATAATTTCAAATGGACATATTATAATAAACAATAATTGAACCGGCCATACTTGAAACCTACTGGTCACTGAACTATGACGAGAATGGATCCAATAGAGGACGCTGGTATGTTGGCGTACTTGAAGCTCTAGTTTGCATATATTTAAGTGCAGGTTTGTGGATGAATGTATACAACCAACCATCTTACGTGAGACCCAACCAAAGGCCATTGCATTCACACGTAGCTGGTGTAGTTTGTTGTCTGATTGAATCTCTTATAAATGTTGATACTCATACGCTGAAATTTTTTACCTGCCACATTCCTTTGAACCAAAATCCGTCATCTCTCAAAATTCCCAACTTCTTAACTTTAATTTACTTGTGGGATAGTGGTATCGAATGGCTCATAAGCTATTTAATATATCATTTTCCTTCATGTGATACTCTTCACCAAAAGACACGTGCCTCTCTGGTCACATCCATCGCAAGGCTCACCAAATTAACTTTTGGAGCATGTAGTGAATGCGAACCATTGATCTCTCCCCCTTTGAAGTGAAAACTTTACACGTGGTTGGATCACTGCCGTCGTGAGTTTCAAATTTAATCTTGTGAGACAACTGGATTTTAATTTTAACCTTTATTTAGTCAAACCTTATAGTTCCTTACTATAATAACAGCCTCTGTATGAAAGTCGGCATGTAATTCTGCTACTATACAATCTCCTTCAAGGAGTTCACCAGCATTATTTCAGACTCAAATAATCAAACGAGTGCAATCACAATCCGACACTTCGAATGCTTATTTCATCTACAAGAAGAACGAGCTAGGAAATTGAGAAGCAGGCTGCCTGCTGTGTCATACATTCCGAGCTCCACACCACTCGCTATTTTCAACATATTCTCAGCATACTACTCCGGCGATAGTTCGGCCCATAAAGAGATTCCTTAAAGTATAGCTCGACCCTTTGGCTTTTAGAAATCATTTGGACCAGAAGAGTTCTTCCCTTTCCATGTAACGAGGACAATCCCCGCATCCATGAGCATTTTCAGAGATGATCAACACGCTATGTACAATGGTACCTGTGGGATTTTCATAGATTCCTTTGAATCGTGGACATGAATGCTTGGAGCTTGACACTTCGATGGCTACGAAGAAAGGAGTAAGTGAAGATCATTGGATTCATGACTTCGGCCATTTGTGAAGCAAGAAACATTTCCCACGCAATGGAAAACAGGAACGAATTCCTTTAACCATCTCCTTTTTGTCAACTTCCATCCGACACTTGGATTCAATTTTTGCGATATCTGTCCCCTCATCAACGCTTGGGTAAAGGATTGGTGCTTGCATGCTTCTCAGCAGCGACTTCCCAAAACAATGAAGCACCGAAGCAATGCTTTTCCCCATCCTTCTGAAACACTACCCATCTTTTCGACACCCGCGCAACTGTCTTAGCACCTGGCATGAGATTTAGACCGTGATATAAACTGTAAACTTCATGAGACCTATCCAACATGCAAAACGTGAAAATTACTTTTACCATTTATATACACTGTGTCATTTTACATATATCAAGGAACAAAAAGAAAAGAACGCTCTTGGGTGGGGTGCTTGGACCGTTGAGGTGTGTGTGCCGCGTAGCTGTGGGACGATACTCGGGGCCCAAATGTAATTTTGCTCGAAAATATTTACACCCCTTTCAACTTAGCACTTGGTCACATGACGAGCTCCTGGTGCTATGTGCTAGGGCTTGGCCTGATATAACTTTTGCTCAACTTCATTCAATACTTTGGCGCATCCAAAAATTTTAAAACCATTCACCATAAATTTTTTTAAATTTGGCTATATGGTCTTTTCAAAATTTAAAGCCTTTAAACCTTCGTTTATATGAAATTTGAACATTGGCTCTATTGCTTCTATAAAAACAATTTTTGCTTAAATATACAACCAACGTTTGCATATAGAACCAAATTTAGCCAAGAAAAACATCTTCTTCTTTCACTATTTTGATCATATCCCCTTTGACTCATTTTTTGCTAAATTTTAGCAGACCTTTCTCTAGTTTGGAATGCAACCATCAATTGGAAAGCATACTGAAATTTCTGAACTGCACCCTGAAGCTAAAGACTAAAATTTCTGAACTGAAATTTTGAGCTGAAAAATACATTATATCTCCGAACTGAAAATCGAAACTAACTGTACATTTAAAAGACTGTTGAAAGGGATGTTCACTATGAACTTATTCAGACAAGCTACCTACTCTAAGATGCAAAACTTCTTTGCTCAAACAGGTAACACAAAAATGCCAATAAAGCCATTCCAACAAATGCTTTCTTGACTGAAACATGCATTTGGCTCTTCTGGATAGCAATAGGAACCCAGAAGATGGCAACTCAAACCTTCCGTTGAAAAATTCTTCACGATCCATTAAAATAAAAACATCCCTTTGAACATCAAGCAATTCTGATCCGCTGAATTTAAGGGACATATTATCATGATTTACTTTTCCCAATGACTCCAATAAACATGAGAAGGGATCCTGAAAAGCACTAACCGCTGCAACTTGTTTTGTTTCATCATACTCAAGATGTTTTTCAAATGGAAAAGAATAAATATACTTATCTTTCCTATCTTCCATATCATACATATTTAATGTTTCGTGGAGCCCAATAGGACCAAGATCATTTACTACATGGACTCCACTTTCTTGGCTCTTTGAAATTTCTGAATATGCACTTTGATTCTCTGCTTGTGTTTCAAAGGAAATATCACACAACTTTTCAAGGGAAACAGAGGAAGCAATTCCTTCTTGACACAATAATTCTAAAAATGAAGGGCATGAAGGAAAAGCTAACTAAGAAGACTGATCATCAAATGAGATCTGACCAAACTACTGCACATGTTCCACATCAAGGCCGATGCCATCTTCACTTTCAGCCAAAAGAGAAACTACATTCTGAAAGTTTTCATGAGGTTTATGACAACTAGCTTCTTCTAGGACTTCTTCTCCTTCACTTAATTCAACATGGATTTCAGCTTGACTCTAAAAACAGTTCGAGATAACATTTCTGTCTTCAATGTCTAAATCAAAAAATGGACAAGGAACAGAGAAAACTGATTGGCTACCTTCATCACTAGCTTGGTTACATAAAGAATGGCAAGCAGGCTACAAACTTTCATCATATTTAGGTAGGGGAACATGACCTTCAACAGTGTGCTGTCCTTCTTCATTCACTACCACAGGAGAAACTAGCTTCTGCTGGAGGTTGTCTTGAGTGTCATGGCATTTATGTTGAATTTCTTCTTTATGGAAGGGATTTTCATGCAACACTTCTAAAAGATCTTCAACCACAACCTCATCATTACCATACATGTTTTCCAAAAATTCAATGAGACCTTTAACATGCATGCAACAGTCTTGAACTAGCAGCAAGGAAGGGTACCGATTTTTAAAATGCTCATGAAATACCGTGTGAAAATATTCCAGGGAAAATAAACTTGCTGATGGTAAACCCTCATACCATGATCTTGCATTCTTTTCTAATGTTTCCATAGACATTTTCATTAAGCAGTCTTCAGGAAAACCAATTCCAAGCTTATGTATATGCACATGAAATCTAAGCAAATGAACAGCATCATCATCTCCTTTCTGATCTTTAAATCTAGGTAAACATGTTTTCCAATCTACTTTAGGAATAAGATTTGGAAAACCAGGGATGTGAGCTCTGTTCATGGGAGCATACCTTCTTGATAATGAAGCCATCTTGAAACACTGGAGCTGCAAGTTCTGATTGAAGACAGAGGAGACCAACCTGTGAAACAATGAAAGACTGGATTTCTTTAATGTGGAGTCACCATGAGACTTTCAACATCTCAATTCTGATATAAGGTCACCGATCTTCCCAGTGGAGTCACCTTTATACTAGAATTTTGTTGAGTGGAGTCGCCAGGTGAATGATACAACCTTCTCAATGTCTAACTGTTGTTCACCATTAGCCTTCAAATCTGAAACCTTTGTCGTTCTCCTAGGGATGATGAGACAATTGCTCCCCATCAACGACGCCAATTTGTTAACACCCAAAATGATCCCCTAGGTTGTGGGAGAGGGCAAGCTGGGGTAACTACTAACCAGCTTTAGACTTAAGCTACTGACCCAACTTAGTTTGAGAGGGCTCTCTCTTCAAAGTCACATAAAACTAAAATGATGAACAATTTAATCATATAAAAGGCATGTTCAGCATTCTTGCTCAAAATAGGCAATCAAAACACATTAAGGAGGTTAGATTCCTGGTAGAACGGATTGTTTAAGGTTCTGGTAAGATAATCATAAGGGAAATTATTGGGCAATGGAGTCAAAGTATGAAACATAAAACAAATAAATAATTATATTGCATTAGATGTCTAAACAGAGGTAGGGTAGCAGACAGCTAGTAGTCTAAGTGATTTTTAATTGGGGAAACATAAGAGAAATGAACAATCCATTGATATAAGGCATGTAACCATGAATCCTATACCAAATTTAGCAGAAATTGATGGTGAAATGCTTGAAATGAGAAGAACAGAGCATATTTTTTATGGATTCTATCCTACTGCTACACTTATCCAAGCATGAAGGAATATTATAGGCCGAAATAACAAAGAAAGAAGCACAAATTCACATAGGAAAAAGAAATACAAATTACCAGACCAATTACACAAGAAATCTCTGCAAAAATCCAGCTTCAACACTGCAAATATATTCAAGAAAATGCTTCAAAACAAATTCAAGCTCCCCCAGGCCTCAGCCAGATGATTTTCCAAACCACTCTACTTCTATTACATTCAATTTACAGTTCTATTCGACCCTAGTGTAAAATTAGTCACAGCAGATCTAATGAACAAGTAAATCAATCACAACAGATGAACATAGAAAATATGGTGCAAAACTGTGCAAAACATGCAGCAGTGCTCTCTATCCCAGAAAGGGTGAATGAATTACAATAGAATACAATGTCTGTCAATGAGCAATTCGAATTGACTAAGTAGGCCATTCGAATCACTGAATGGAGTAGCTTGACTCTATCTAGGAGTCCTCATAAATCATCGGTGGTACTCATCAATCACAACAACCAGTCATCCAGGTGTCAGTCTGAGTCTAACTAAGCATAATAAATGTAACTGAAGTGTGTGGCACTGATATAGGATCTGGAGGCTCAGTGGGGGTGCATGGGAGGCTAACTGAAGTCAGAACAAGTCACCTAATCGAACTGGAGGTCAAACGGAAGTGATACAGTCAGTCGGGAGTGAAACTAGCCTCAAATCAGGGAGAATCGAAGCTAACTGAATGTAACTGGAGTGAATCTGCAGTGGTAGGTGAACAAGTGCGCCCTTCTCTGGCAGTAGGTGAGAAGAGGGCGCCTTTCAGCTTAGGAGGGCTAAAACTCTGTGGTAGGTGGCTCCCGGGTGCTAGAAGAAGGTGGATAAGGTGCTGGAGGCATCAAACTGGTGACTGGGATGCATGCCTGTGCATGCAGAATCCTGAAATAGATCATATCCTGAAATAGGTCATATCCTGAAATAGAACATGCAAGATCCTGAAATAGATGATGTATCCCGAAATAGATGACGTGGATATCCGAACACCTAGGGTTGAGATATCTAGGTAAGAATCTATTACAATAATATTTGACATCTACACAAAGAGATTCAACAACTTAAGAGTTCGTTTCAACAAATTTTGAACAGTTTTGGCCGCGGATTGCTGAAAACTGCCTCTCGGTGCCACAACTCTATATCCCAAACGGTGATAGCTGTGTAAAAACTGAAAGCGGATTTTATATATTGGACCATGCTGAAGAAAAACCTCTTTTAGTTTCCTCAGATTCATCTCCAGCAGGCCGGGATCTGCTCCTGAAATTGATGACTCACGCAAAAAACACGAATTCTGGAAGATTACCCTGTGTAAAATCTTTCGATTCTCCTAAACCATGACACTTGTGCAGATTCCAAGAGAGGTTATTGGAGATGGGCCCGTGCTGGAGATAAAAATATCCCAATTTCACAGTATTCCTTCTGGTTTGGCCGACACAGCTGTTGCAAAATGATGACTAAAACAGTCATTTGCTTCTATAATTTTTTTTTTTGCTTAAATATACAACCAACGTTTGCATATAGAACCAAACTTAGCCAAGCAAAACATCTTCTTCTTTCACTATTATGATCAAAGTTCCTTTGACTCATTTTTTGCTAAATTTTTGTAGACCTTTCACTAGTTTGGAATGCAACCATCAATTGGAAATCATTCTGAAATTTCTGAATTGCACCCTGAAGCTGAAGACTAAAATTTCTGACTTGAAATTTTGAGCTGAAAAATACACTATCTCTTCGAACTGAAAATCGAAACTAACTGTACATTCAAAAGACTACTAAAAGGGATGTTCACTATGAACTTATTCAGACTATCTACCTACTCTAAGATGCAAAAATTCTTTTCTCAATCAGGTAACACAAAAATTCCAATAAGCCATTCCAACAAAATGTTTTCTTGGCTGAAACATGCATTCGACTCTTCCGGATAGCAATAGGAACCTAGTGTTGGTTCTATAATTTCTCTTAGACAGACCCGGGCGTGCGGTAATCTTTTAGACCAACAGAACCCTTAGCTCACTGGCCCTTTCGGCAACAGGTCGCAGAAGCAACCTGAAGTCTCACCCGAAGTGATTCTAATGGGAGGCAGAAGACTCAAGTGTCCTCAGCCAAGTTCCGAGGCATCCAGGGTGGTTAAACCCTCCTTAACCCCTTTCACAGAAGCTGTCTATCTCATTTCATTACTCCGGCTACGCCTCTGTCTTATCGCAGTAGGCAGGGAATGCGATAAGTCTTTCCCTATGTGAAACCGTCTAGCGATACCCAAGGTATCGTAGGTGCAATATCTTGCCCTTCTAGTTCCTGCGGCAAGCGAACTTTGGCCGCTTCCTGGGTTAACAGGTGGTCTTAGCTATCCTTATCCTGGTACTGCAGTTAGCAACAACATTCAGCCTACAAGCCTAACCCTCACTACTGAAGTCGACCCTTGATATCTCGCAACACGTAACTAGGTAGAACATTACTTTGCGCAATGTCTAAATAAACCATTCATGCCTCATATTCAGTTCTTACTCGCACATTAACCTCTGTTTAACAATTATATAGTTCGCAAAGAGGTTAGCTACGATTATCGCACTTGTTATACATCATTCAGAAGTTAACTGACGACCTTGTACATTACTTATAACAGACTGAAGCATTCATATATAGCACAAACACGCGAATGAGAATAATGGCTACACAATTACAATAGCGCTACTTAGATGAGCACATTGATACTCCCAGGGCCAAGACTACGCCCAGGGGAACTGCGGTTCTTGTTTACAACTCTGGGGAATAAACACAGCTCCGTTCCACTCTTTACAATAGGGGTCTTCTGGGAAACTCCACCTCAGTGGGAGCCCTTCTCTATAGACCTCTTTTCTCTTCTTGCCTTTACAGTGCACTCTCTTCCTCTCGCAATCCCTGCGGATTGCACTATCTCTCAACAGGTCGGCCCTTGTATTCTCAGGGATGTTCAGACTTGCAACAACAGAAAACTTGACTAGCATCTACCTGATGTCTCTATCGCTATGTGGCCAACCCCTTATCCTATAAAAAGACTACTATATATAGATGGCCCGAAGGTCTCATCGCAGTTACAAAACTGTGGGCCTTATCCCAACAGTGACTCAACCCTAACCACTTACAGTCAACTGGCTGTACTTCCATGGCCGCCTTCTGTCTCGTCGCCGCTTCCTGCAGTCCTTAGTCTTTAATGCATCGGCTCGTCGCTTCTTCTTGGTTCAAGCAACGCTGACTGTGGTCCTTCTTCTTTAATGAGGGTAGCTGAACCCTCTCTTCATCTCCGGCGCCTTTATTGCGGTGGTTGAGCTCTCCCTTCGGCCTCTTCTTTGTACCACATGCTTGACTTTTCTGTACCTATCGCCGTGATTCCCGCCGGAATTTGCGCTACGGCGATATCTTTGTCTTACTGCCAAAATTGGTACTTTTTCTCCAAAATTTAGTTATCCTTCCCAAAATTAGCAGCTTCCTAAATGCTGCGGAAGTTCTCTCCAACAACTCCCCTAACACTTACTTGTGGCTCGTCCCCGAGCCACTCGCAACAACAGCCTGATTCATCTGCCTAAGCTTATCCTTTGCTGCTCGTGAGATTGCTGCGAATTGTGCCTTAAGCGCTTTGATACTTTCATCCATGTGTGTTACTTCTTCCTGCGCTGCGCTGAGCAGCTCAGCAGTTACCAAGGAGTCCTCTGTGCCCTCAATGACTCCTTTACTTGAGGTGAAGCTTTTCACCTTTTGCTCCAGTTCATCAACCAGATGTGCGATGTTGCTTTCATGCGGGCTAACTTCATTAGCCAGGTTGATCTGCTGTTCTCTGTATTTCTGCACCTGCTGCTGAATTTGTGTGATTTCTCCTTTCTTTCTTATCTTCGCAAGAGCACTCAAGCCCTTGTATTCTTCTTCAGCTTTTGCTATCGCATCTTCACAGTGCTTAATGTGCTGATCGAGCTGGGCTTTCTGTGGGAGATCCTCTAGCTCCAGCCATGTCTTTGATGCATCTTCCAGGATGGCCTCTGCTGCTTCCACCCGACAGTGCATCTGTGTCTGTACAACTCTGAAAGCTTGCACTCGTGCTTCTTGGATTTCCTCTGGAGTAGGTGGCTTATTTGCTTCAAGTGCAGCAATCTTTGCTTCGTATTCTTCCTCCATCTTTCTCTTCTCTTCATCTAGAGCCTTTGCTCTTTCCGCTATTTTTCTGATCTTTTGGGTTATTTCTAACTCAGGCCTGATATCGCACTGCGGAAGCTCTGCTGCGATATTCTTTAAAACAAGAGAGACATCCTGCTCTCGCTGAACATATTGCGTCAACTGGGCACTCTCTGCCTCATGCTGCGCAATGAGCTGCACATTGTCATGAGACAGCAAAACATTTTGCTCATATGTGACTTGTTCTCTGTGCCTCAGCTCCGTGCCTATCTGCTGGAAAATTTCATACAACTGATCCATAGGTACTTCTGGTAGGTTCACCTCAAGAGGATGAACCATCTGCACCTCCATAGGTACAGGGAACTTAATACTTCCTGGCGGTATACGAACAATGTTCGTGCGGTCCTTTGCAATGCTTTCTTCCCTGCTCTGCGAAGGGGGCTGCGAACTTTCTGCGACTGTAGTTGGAGCTGGCTGAATCTGCATGGAAGCAGTCTTCTCAGTGATTGCCTTCAACTCTCGCAATTTGTTGTCAAGGCTGATGCGCATACGATCCTGCGATGACTGAATCGCAGCGAATTTATCCCGCATCTTCTCCTGTATTCGGCTGGCGATGAGATCATACTCATCCTCTGTCATGACTGGTGCCTGCGGTTCATCGGAAGTAACCGCCTTTGTTCTCTTCTTCTTTGCTCGCACCGGAGAAGGGCCTTCAATAGCCTTTCTCTTAGAACCCATTGGTTCTTTCTCTTTGTCTTTAGGATCTACCTCCTGAACATCTTCTGGGTCCGCGGCTGGGGGATCAACTGGAACTAGGCCAGAGGATAGATCATCATACATTTGTTTCATGTCCTCGTCGAAACAGTTCTTAATGGTATCTTCGACCTGCTGGATTTCCATGCGATATGGGCCGGGGGCCCATTCGTTATGTTTCCTGAACCCTTTGGGTCTGATGTAGGTTTTATCCCTATCGACTTTAAATTCCAGCTTGGACTGATAAAGATCAACGACCGGCGAGTCGACACGCGGAATCGTTGCGACGGATTCAAGCAATAGCGTATAATATTCATGGAATACCATTGCGTTATTCTTGTGCTTCTCTGGGTGATTACTCGCCCAAAGATTGGAGTACCTTGACCCTCTGCACGCCCCTGGTGCCAGCTGTGGGAACTGCGAATGGGGCGGCTCCTTCCATCCAATGAAAGCCATAAGGATCAGCAGCCACGAGAAGTGGAAGCTGTGAAGTGGATCCTGCTGCGCCTGCGCACAGTCTTGAAAGAAACTATTCAGCAAAAATAAACTCCAGTTGTAAGGTTTACCGTTTATGACTTCGATCGCTAGGAGGATAACTGAGCCTGTGACCTCCTTCGGCCTCACCTTGAGAAGGAGTTTTCCGGCCAACAGACTAACAGTAAACCGCAAGGCGTCATCCTGTATTGAATTGACATCGTAGGCGCGACCTCCTCTTTGCAGCTTATACTCCGCAACCTGCTTGGTTGAGAGCCTGGTATCCTTTGTGGCGCCATCAATATTTATCTGTGGGTCAAAACCAGTCTTCGACAGACCGGTAATGCGGTGAATGAGGTCAACATTAACATCTATTCGGTTACCCAACCATAAGTAACCGCCATGCACGCATGAAAGTAGCGTCCGCACCACAGCATTGACCTCCGGGCCCCGTCCAAAGTGTGGGATCTCCAGGAGATTGAGCAGTCCCGACGGTACTAAATGGCTTACATGGTCCATGGGGACGAACTCATCGTGCTGTGTCCTTGGGTTCCTCTGAATCGTCATATAACGGTCGCGGCGGAATTGTGGGTACAGCGTATAATCTCTCAGATTATAATCAGTAAACTTAACAGCATGCATATTCCCCCACAAGTTACCTTCTTCCTTCACTCGGTTATCCAACGGCGGGAGTATGAGTTCATACTTAAAGTCTCGTGGAAGAAAAATGGCTGGCGCATTCTCTACTCTTGGTGGGAAGTATAGGGTAGTGACTGTAACTTCTTCCGGAAGTTCCTGCTCCGGTTCTTCTGACTCTGTGCTATTCAGGGTCTCGCTACGTTCCATATTAGCTAAGGTTCTCGGCGACTGGCGTATGGTCGAAGAGCCAGCAGCAATTTTCTTTCCTTTCTCCGCCACAACTGAAGTCATAGCGCTCTCAATTCCACCCCTTTGGAATCTCTGCAACACGTCTTCGAGAGGCTCGTCTGGCGCGAGGCGCCTTCCCCTGTGGTACTCTGGACTTCCTATGATTGCTAATCTTAATGCAAATTGGAGTCTGCAACTGTTTTTGATTTCCCTGCTCAGACTCTGCTAAGAATACGCTTGGCTCGGCTCAGCTGCGCTCAACTCTTTTGGTGAAAATGACTAAGTAGCCCCGTGCTTTGAATAGGACGTGTATTTATCCTACGGCGGAATTTCAAATGGCAACGGACCAGTAACTGGACCCGTTGGCGGCATTTAATGTATAGACAAGACAGCACCCCGCGCCTATTTATTGCAAACGCCGTTTGAAATTTTGCTGGGAAACTGTGCGCCGGAGTGGTGTCGCATCGGATTTTCCAAATCTAGAAGAATCGTCGTACTGCTGCCAAATCTTAGTACAACAGATACTTGTCAGCCGTGCAGTTAATGCTTGTCAGATGGCGAAGTGACTAGCCCTCTGATCAATTCAAAATTTGATATCGCATCAATCTGTTTTCTGTCCTCTGCGATAAGATATCGCATCGTCTGGAAGTGGAAAGTGCCAAAAACTCGCCTCATATCAAAATTGTCACAACCACCAGGAAAACTGGCTGCGAATTCTTATCTGAAGCATTTCCCGGTGTAGACTCCTTAGGGTGCGATGCTTCATTTCAACTACACTGAGCATCTGCACCACTAGCTTCCTTTCTGGGCTAGGACTGGGAGGTGGCATGGCCTTCGCGATACAGCTTAAGCCGACTGCCATTGATCAGGGTAGGAAGAAACTCCCCGCTCATAGTACACAGCTGTATAGCACCTCCATCTGTTATTTGCTGGATTTGATATGGTCCTAACCAATGAGTTTTGAATTTTCCAGGGAACTTTATAAACTTACTGTCATAAAGGAGTACCAAGTCTCCAAGCTGAAAGGTTTTGTTCTTGATATGCCTATCATGCCAAGCTTTTTCTCGTGCTTTCTGCACTTTTTGATGGAATCCTGCGATAAATCTGTCTTCCTCCAGATTGAGCAGCTGTGCCAATCTCTCTTCTAAAGTATCAGAATCAGCCATCTCTGTAAGCTGAGCAATCCTTAGGCTGGGTAAGATGTATTCCATAGGCATAACAGCCTCTTGTCCATATACCAGGCTGAAAGGTGTGTGCCCTGTTAGTTTCTTACACGTGGTCCTGTAAGCCCATAATACAGCATTAACTCTGAGGTCCCAATCATCCCTTTGACTGTTACAAATCTTTGTAAGAGCATGTTCTAATATCTTATTGAAAGCCTCCACCGTACCATTAGCTTGAGGGTGGTAAGGTGTACTCTTATGGTGCTGTATTTCAAATTCCTCTGTCAAGGCTTCTATGGTGCTATTCAAAAAATGTGTGCCTTGATCACTCATCAAAGTCACTGGGCATCCAAATCTAGTGATGATGTTTTCAAAAATAAATTGTGCTGCTGTAGCAGCATCACAATTCCTGACTGCTTTTGCCTCAGCCCACCTGGTGAGGTATTCTGTTGCTGTAATTATATATCTCGCACCAGTTCGTTTTCCTGGGGGGTTAATAGGACCCACGAAGTCTATGGCCCACTTATCAAATGCGCGTAGCGTTATCTGTGGTCGCAACGGCATTTCATCTCTTCTGGAAGGCTTTCCTGTCCTTTGGCAGATATCGCATGATCTGCAAAACTCTTTACTGTCTTTATGTAATGTAGGCCACCATAGTCCGGCTGCTAGGATCTTCTGAGCGGTCGGCTTCCCTGCAAAATGGCCTCCTGCGATGCCCGAATGTGCTTCCTTAAGAATGGTCTGTTTCTCGTGGGGCATAACGCATCTGCGCAAGATTTCATCTAGTCCTAACTTATATAGGTGTCCTGCAATCAGGGTGAAGTCTGCTGCTTTCACCACTAATTGTTTCTTTTGTTGCTTGGTAAACTCAGGTGGTGCCCACCCTGTAGTAAGGAATTGAATTATGTCTCCATAATATTCATCTGCGACCTGAATGGAGAATAATTGCGCATCAGGCAAGTTGTCCTCTAAATTACTTGGTTCTTCACCTGAGTCTAGCCTTGACAGGTGATCAGGTCCTGCATTTAGTCTTCCTGGCTTAACAATGATTTCGAAATCATATTCCTGGAACAACAATAGCCATCTGCATATTCTTCCCCCTAACACTGGCTTATTGACCAAGTACTTTAATGCAGAATGGTCGGTGAACATCTTGAACGGGGCACCCAATAAATAGTGCCGAAATTTCTGTAAGGCATACACCATTGCTAACCCTTCTCTCTCTGTGGTGGTGTAATTCTTCTCAGCTGTCGATAGTCTCCTGATCGAATATGCGATAGGGTGGTCAATACCCCCTTCGCCTGGTTGCGTGAGAATAATGCCCAGTGCGATGCCAGATGCATCCACATGAACATGAAAAGGCTTGTTCCAATCTGGAAATACCAGAATAGGTGCTGTAACCATTTTTTCTTTTAGAGCGTCAAGACTCTTCTGACATTCCTCATTCCACTGAAATTTGATATCCTTCTTCAATAATTTCTCCATTGGTGCGGTAATCTTGGCATAACCTTTGATAAACTTTCTGTAATACCCAGTATGACCAAGTGTAGTTCTCAGCTGCTTTACTGAGTTAGGTGCTGGTAAATTGACGATGATGGCGATCTTCGCAGGATCTACCATCAAGCCTTGTCTGCACACAATGTGACCCAACAACGTACCAAAAGGCGCACAAAATATACATTTTTTTAAGTTAAGGGAAATCTGGTGCTGTCTACATTTTTCAAACATTAATCGTAGGTTTCCTATGTGCTTCTTGACTAGTCCAAATACAGTCCAATCATCAAAATAAACTTCTAGAAATTGATGGATGTATTCCTTAAAGACAGCAACAACTACTCTAGAAAAAATTGCTGGGGCATTCTTAAGACCAAAGGGCATTACCGTATACTGAAAGGAGCCCCATTCTGTCGCAAATGTGGTCTTGTGCCTGTCGTCTGGATGGATTCTTATCTGGTGATAGCCTGAAAAGCCATCAGTAAATGAATAGATTTCTTGTCCTCCAACATTGTCTAAGACTTCATCAGTGAATGGTGTCGGAAATGGGTCATGCAGCGATGCATCATTCAGTTTGCGCAAGTCGACACAGATCCTGATGTCTCCTTTTGTTTTCTTTTCTTGTACTACCATGGGACTAACCCACTCACTTTCTTCAACAGGTTCAATGATGCCTGCTTCTAGCATCTTATCTATTTCATCTTTTACTTTTGCTTTATACCGCGGATTCAACCTGTATGGGCGTTGCTTAACCGGCTTAGCGTCCTCCTTAAGCGGTATTCTCATGACTCCGAGGTCACCCACTATTCCCTTCATTTCTATAAAGTTGGTAGGAAATAGGTCCTGATACTCATGTAATAGGTCTGTGATTTGGCCAATTGTCTCATCATCCCAGTAATCTCCAATAGAGGCAAACTTAGGGTCTGTTTCTGTGCCAATATTGCTCTTTCTGATCTTGATTGGTTCTGTTACAGCTGGGATTTCTAAGTGCGGACCTTCAACTTCACGCATACCTTCTGTTTCTGCGATATTGATACTGCGAGGATCTTCATCCTCATCGCTTGAGTCTTGTGCACAGTTGTAACATTCCAGTGCATGTTCCATCTGAATAGCCCACTCGGGTTGCGAATCCGCTGGTAATGGGCAATCCTCAAATATTTTAGTCTTTATGATCTTCAAGGCCCGATCAATGCTTGGATGCTCAGATTCGAAACTGAACGTGACCAAGAAGTTTTCAATCATAATAGGCCATGAGATAGTTCCTTTTCTTAGCTCTGTTTCTGTATACCAGTTCCGTGGAACTGTATCCAGTGTATGGATAAACAAATGAACCCATTCTTCTGCTGGAATTTCTAGCCAACTCTGTTCACAGTTCATAATGTGTGTTCTGGGATCACTCTCCCCTGTATATTTCCACTGTGTGCAGTCTCTTTCTTTAGAGAATCTAATGCGCATCAATCTCTTACAATCATACCATGATGCGATATGTTCCTTGTGTGTGTACCACCATCTTGCAGGTGTGGCTCGAACTGCAAGGTCAAAAACCTCCATCCTCTGCTCTTGAGGAATCTCTTGTTCAAACTGCTGCAAAAAATCATTGACATCTGCTAATCCATCAAAAGTTGGAATATACCTGCTTTCTGTCCCGATCCATCGCAGTGATTTAGTCATGAATGCGCATCTGCGAATAGAGACTTCGTGGAGTCTATTTTGCCAATTTTCTAAGCCAACATCTGAATCTGATGTGCAAGAGCTATCACATCTCCAGCTAATATGTCCATCAGCTGTAGGGTCAATGTAGTCTGTCTGATTAGAAGTCATTTGGTACAAGTTTTCCATGTTATGCACCTCCTCTTCTGCTTTGATTGGCTCAATGTAGCGAGGACCCTGTAAAGGGTCTAATGGTGCGATAACCCGGACTTGAGCATCTTCAAATGTCATCTGCCTTTTCTTTAAGTTGATAACAGCCTTGTTATCAAAAGCCCAATCAATACCTAATAGAGCTGGATATGGTTTGGTGTCACCAATAATTTCTATAATCTCAAAATCGGCATATGTGTGAACTCCGTCGATGTCCACTAGGACATGCGATAGGAGACCCATCGGTGATATTCTCTGTTGATTAGCTAGTCTGAGATGGATAGGGGATCTGCTTAGTTTTGGACTTCCCATCTGTTCCCATGTCTGTTTAGTCAAGACATTTACTTCTGAACCTAAGTCTAGGATAACCTCATCCATTTCAAATAGTCCGATCTGCGCTGTGAGCCTCATCTCTCTTCCTGTCCTTGTATGGCCCATTATATGGTGAATGGTGCGCTGTGTATTGCTCACAGAAGGGCTCTGTTGACATTGGTCAATAACTTTCTGAAGTTCCTCTACAGCTTTCCCATTTCTTAGAAGCTTCAAACAACTCTGCAAGAAGGACTGTACACTCCCGGTCAATTCCTCTTCGTCGCATCTGCCAGATGTGCTAGCCTGTGGTATCTGCGTAGTACTAACATCTTGCGGTGGTTTCCATGGTATACCCTGAGATGGTAATAATAGTGATCTGGGCGGTGTCTGTTCAGCAAAGGAAGTCTTAGTTTGTTGAAATGCCTCCTTATTCTTCTGTAGATCAAGTGGGATAGGTTTTCCTGGAGCTTTGCGCACCCACTGCGTTCCTGTCGTTTTTTCCACGTCCTGCGATATGTTGCTCGTGGAGAGGCCACTGCGAGTTACAATATTGACCCGTGGTTCAGTTTCGTTCTGCTCAGCAGCGATAAACTGGATAGTCTGATTGGTTGCTGGCTTGGCGTCCTTGATCTTAGCTATCAGTATGGGACATTCCTCTATTGTGTGATCATAAGATTTACAATACTTGCACGTTGTAGTAGGGTTCTGACAGTCTCTAGCGTAATGTCCTGTGCCTCCACAGTTATAACAGGTGATAGTTCCACGGCCACGGCCAGATTCATAGCCTCCTCCGCGTCCTCAGCCTCTGAAATTTCCTCCACGGCCTCCCTGATTCGGATCAGTTTGTGCACGTACTGCTGGTCCGGATGCTTCTGACTGAACTCTGTAGAGGTCGTGCTTCCTTTCTATCATTAACTCATAAGCTCTACAATTGTTTTCGTCATGTCCCACAGATTTACAGAAGTTGCAATATAGGTTCTTCGGTGTCTGCACATATTTCTGAAGGAGAGGGCATTCCTGAGGACTGTGTCCTCTGGTTCTACAAATCTCGCACCATGGCCCCTGGTTCTGCATCAACGGATTAGGAGCTCCACTGGCGATATAGTCAGCAAAGACAGGGCAGTTATCCTTACTGTGTCCCTGCGCTTTACACTTAGTACACCAAATTTCATGCGCAACCTCCTTTCCTTTCTTAATTTCATGCAGCTGTAAGGTGAGGTTAGCTAGCTGATTTTGCAGATTAGTGATACCGGTGCTAGTTTCTGCTAGAGGTGAAGCCTCTAGTTTCATTGCCATTTCTAATGCTTCATCTTGTGTATTTAATTTCTGTTGCATTAGCGGAAGTCTGATGTGTGGTAATATTGCTGCGATAAACCATTCTTTATGCTGTTGAGGCGCAAGCTCAAAGCTTACCTGATCAATGAGGGTCTTGAATCTCTGGTCAAAATCCCAAACCATCTCCGTAGGCAATTGTTTAATATCCTTAAGTTCTGCTATGCATTGTGACTCGGATTTAGGTTTTTTAAACTCTTTAATCATAGCAGTTCTAACCTGTGCAAGCGTTCTGTTATGGCCAGTGGTATACTTCATATACCAAGTTAATGCTCTTTCTCTAAATGTGGTGGCCAGCTGGACAAGCTTGACATTATCATCTTGTATTTGCTTAATGGTCCATATGGCTTCGCATAAGAACCAGTGTTGCTCAGGGTCCTCCGACCCTGTACCTTTGAATGTTGGTAGCTTCATATCATCTCCCATTCTGCTTCTAGATGGTGGGTTCTGGTTTGCTGTATGACTACCACTCGGCTGTGTAGATGTGGAGGTGTGTAGCGGTAGTATTCGCTGTATAAGAGCTACTGGAAGGGGTTCCTGCGGGATTATTCTGAGTTCCGACTGGCTTTTGAGGAGTCCTAGGATTCTGACTCTGCTGTCTCGGGTGATCTGAACTGTCTTCTTCAGAAGAAGATGACTCGTTGACTCTATATCTTTTACCACTACGTGTCTGTCCAAGATACTCGTAATCACTTTCAGAGTCTACTGACATTACAATATCATGCTACTATTCATCTGAGAGTATATCCAGTACTCCTTTTTCATATAGTAATTGCTTAATGGACAGACTTAGAGAATTTAGGTACTTACCGCGATAACCCTTGAAGAAGTACCGTTCTGCTGCGCTGAAACTCTTTCTCTGATCAATGGCGAACTCTGTGATGAAGCCTTCCAGCAGACTCGTAAGCCAGAAGTCTACTGCGCGTGAGATGGGGTTATCGACACCCTTCAAGGTCTGAATCAGCTCTGCTGTCCAGACAACTTCTCGACTCTTCTTGACACCGCTGTTGTCAACAAGCTTTGATAACCAACCATATAACTCAATAGCATAAGTTACGAAGAATATCTCGTGAAGATCTGTAAAAATGTGCTTCTGTAGCCAAGCCTCAGTGCTCAGTCTAGGATTCTTGTTTTCTTTTGCAGCAAACTCTCTTTCTTTTGACTCAACCCACTGGTTAAGTTCTTGCTTGGTAGGATGCCAACAGAACATCAGCTCAATGTGTTCAAACCGGCAACGGAACCATTTGTTGGTTCTATAATTTCTCTTAGACAGACCCGGGCGTGCGGTAATCTTTTAGACCAACAGAACCCTTAGCTCACTGGCCCTTTCGGCAACAGGTCGCAGAAGCAACCTGAAGTCTCACCCGAAGTGATTCTAATGGGAGGCAGAAGACTCAAGTGTCCTCAGCCAAGTTCCGAGGCATCCAGGGTGGTTAAACCCTCCTTAACCCCTTTCACAGAAGCTGTCTATCTCATTTCATTACTCCTGCTACGCCTCTGTCTTATCGCAGTACGCAGGGAATGCGATAAGTCTTTCCCTATGTGAAACCGTCTAGCGATACCCAAGGTATCGTAGGTGCAATATCTTGCCCTTCTAGTTCCTGCGGTAAGCGAACTTTGGCCGCTTCCTAGGTTAACAGGTGGTCTTAGCTATCCTTATCCTGGTACTGCAGTTAGCAACAGCATTCAGCCTACAAGCCTAACCCTCACTACTGAAGTCGACCCTTGATATCTCGCAACACGTAACTAGGTAGAACATTACTTTGCGCAATGTCTAAATAAACCATTCATGCCTCATATTCAGTTCTTACTCGCACATTAATACTCCCAGGGCCAAGACTACGCCCAGGGGAACTGCGGTTCTTGTTTACAACTCTGGGGAATAAACACAGCTCCGTTCCACTCTTTACAATAGGGGTCTTCTGGGAAACTCCACCTCAGTGGGAGCCCTTCTCTATAGACCTCTTTTCTCTTCTTGCCTTTACAGTGCACTCTCTTCCTCTCGCAATCCCTGCGGATTGCACTATCTCTCAACAGGTCGGCCCTTGTATTCTCAGGGATGTTCAGACTTGCAACAACAGAAAACTTGACTAGCATCTACCTGATGTCTCTATCGCTATGTGGCCAACCCCTTATCCTATAAAAAGACTACTATATATAGATGGCCCGAAGGTCTCATCGCAGTTACAAAACTGTGGGCCTTATCCCAACAGTGACTCAACCCTAACCACTTACAGTCAACTGGCTGTACTTCCATGGCCACCTTCTGTCTCGTCGCCGCTTCCTGCAGTCCTTAGTCTTTAATGCATCGGCTCGTCGCTTCTTCTTGGTTCAAGCAACGCTGACTGTGGTCCTTCTTCTTTAATGAGGGTAGCTGAACCCTCTCTTCATCTCCGGCGCCTTTATTGCGGTGGTTGAGCTCTCCCTTCGGCCTCTTCTTTGTACCACATGCTTGACTTTTCTGTACCTATCGCCGTGATTCCCGCCGGAATTTGCGCTACGGCGATATCTTTGTCTTACTGCCAAAATTGGTACTTTTTCTCCAAAATTTAGTTATCCTTCCCAAAATTAGCAGCTTCCTAAATGCTGCGGAAGTTCTCTCCAACACCTAGAAGATGGCAACTCAAACCTTCTGTTGAAAACTTCTTCATGATCCATTAAAATAACAACATCCCTTTGAACATCAAGCCATTCTGATCCGCTGAATTTGAGGGACATATTCTCATGATTTACTTTTCCCAATGACTCCAATAAACATGAGAAGGGATCCTGAAAAACACTAACCGCTGCAACTTGCTTTGTTTCATCATACTCAAGATGTTTTTGAAATGGAAAAGAATAAATATACTTATCTTTCCTATCTTCCATATCATACATATTTAATGTTTCGTGGAGCCCAATAAGACCAAGATCATTTACTACATGGACTCCACTTTTTTGGCTCTTTGAAATTTATTAATATGCACTTTGATTCTCTGCTTGTGTTTCAAAGGAAATATCACACAACTTTTCAAGGGAAATAGAGGAAGAAATTCTTTCTTGACACAATAATTCTTAAAATGAAGGGCATGAAGGAAAACTTGATTGAGAAGACTGATCATCAAATGAGATCTGACCAAACTGCTGCACATGTTCCACATCAAGGCCGCTGCCATCTTCACTTTCAACCAAAAGAGAAACTGCATTCTAAAATTTTTCATGAGTGTTATGAAAACTAGCTTCCTCTAGGGCTTCTTCTCCTTCACTTAATTCAACAGGGATTTCAGCTTGACTCTCAAAAGAATTCGAGATAACATTTCTGTCTTCAATGTCTAAATCCGAAAATGGAGAAGGAACATAGAAACTTGATTGGCTACCTTCATCACTAGCTTGGTTACATAAAGAATGGCAAGCTGGCTACAAACTTTCATCATATTTAGGTAGGGGAACATGACCTTCAACAGTGTGTTGTCCTTCTTCATTCACTACTACAGGAGAAACTAGTGTCTGCTGGAGGGTGTCTTGAGTGTCATGGCTTTTAGGTTGCATTTCTTCTTTATGGAAGGGATTTTCATGCAACACTTCTAAAAGATATTCATCCGCAACCTCATCATTACCATACATGTTTTCCAAAACTTCAATGAGACGTTTAACATGCATGAAATAGTCTTGAACTAGCAGTAAGGAAGGGTACTGATTTTTAAAATGCTCATGAAATACTATGTGAAAATATTCAAGGGAGAATAAACTTGCTGATGGTAATCCCTCATACCATGATCTTGCATTCTTTTCTAATGTTGCCATAAACATTTTCATTAAACAATGTTCCGGAAAACCAATTCCAAGCTTATGTATATGCACATGAAATCTAAGCAAATGAACATCAGCATCATCTCCTTTCTTATCTTTAAATTTAGGTAAACAGGTTTGCCAATATACTTTAGGAATAAGATTTGGAAAGCCAAGGATGTGAGCTCTGTTCATGGGAGGATACCTTCTTGATAATGAAGCCATCTTGAAACACTGGAGCTACAAGTTCTGATTGAAGACTAAGGAGACCAGCTTGTGAAACAATGAAAGACAAGATTTCTTTAATGTGGAGTTGCCATGAGACTTTCAACATCTCAATTCTGATATAAGGTCATCAATCTTCCCAGTGGAGACACCTTTATACTGGAATTTTGTTGAGTGGAGTCACTAGGTGAATGATACAACCTTCTCAATGTCTGACTGTTGTTCGCCATTAGCATTCAGATCTGAAACCTTTGTCGTTCTCCTAGGGATGATGCGACAATTGCTCCCCGGAAACGACACCAATTTGTTAACACCCAAAATGACCCCCTATGTTGTGGGAGAGGGCAAGCTGGAGTAACTACTAACGAGATTTAGACTTAAGCTACTGACCCAGCTTAGTTTGAGAGGGTTCTGTCTTTAAAGTCACATAAAACTAAAACGATCAACAATTTAATCAGATAAAACACATGTTCTACATTCTTGCTCAAGATAGGTAATCAAAACACACTAAGGAGGTCAGATTCCTGGTAGAACGAATTGTTTAAGGTTCTGGTAAGATAATCATAAGGGAAATTATTGAGCAATGGATTCAAAGTATGAAACATAAAACAAATATACAATGTTGTTGCATGATATGTCTAAACAGAGGCAGGGTAGCAACCAGCTAGTAGTCAAAGTGATTTTTAATTGGGGAAACATAAGAGAAATGAACAGTCCATTGATATAAGGCATGTAACCATGAATCCTATAGCAACTTTAGTAGAAATTGATGGTGAAATGCTTGAAATCAGAAGAACAAAGCATATTATTTATGGATTCTGTCCTACTGCTACACTTATCCAAGCATGAAGGAATATTACAGGCTGAAATAACAAAGAAAGAAACACAAATTCACATAGGAAAAAGAAAGATAGACTGTCAGACCAATTTCACAAGAAATCTCTGCAAAAATCCAACTTCAACACTGCAAATATATTCAAGAAAATGCTTCAAAACAAATCCATGCTCCCCCAGGCCTCAGCCAAATGATTTTCCAACCCAGTCTACTTCTATTACATTCAATTTATAGTTCTATTCGACCCTAGGGTTGAGCTATCTCAGTAAGAAGCTGTTACAATAATATTTGACACCTACACAAAGAGATTCAACAACTTAAGAGTCGGTTTCAACAAATTTTGAACAGTTTTGGCCGCAGAATTTTGAAAACTGCCTCTCGGTGCCATGATTGTATATCCCAAATGGTGATAGTTGTGTAAAAACTAAAAGCGGGTTTTATATATTGGACCATGCTAAAGAAAAAATTCTTTCAATTTCCTCAGATTTGTCTCCAGCGGGTTGGGATTTGCTCTAGAAATTGATGATTCACATAGAAAACGCAAATTCTGGAAAATTACCCTCTGTAAAACCTTTTGATTCTCCTATACCATGACACTTGTGCAGATTCTAAGAGAGGTTATTGGGGATGAACTCATGCTGGAGATAAAACTCTCCCAATTTCACAATATTCCTTTGGTTTGGCCGACACAACTCCTGCAAAACGATGACTAAAACAGTCATTTTTGGTGGAAAACCCCCCATGCCTTCACAAAAATCCCATTTAGTTTGATATTGTTCCTTTTTGCATGTAAAAGTTTGAATTCATAGGGATCGTGGATCTCCTTAGCTCGCTGATTTGGCCATCCATCACTACTGCAGTTCTAAACTTAGCATTACTATCTTTATTTCATCTTAATTTTGGGAACAAATGCTGGAAATTTGTTTGATTTTCACCCTCATTGGGCATGTGGCCTAAGGAAATGAGACTTTGTTCATGTATCCATAGGTCTGGACCTCTTCAAATGATTAGCACAAATATGGTACTAACAATTGGCTCCAACCGAGGATGCTATCCTCCCTGCGAGGTAACAAAGAACCCGTAGACCAAGTGCTTGATCCCTTGGGCTGCTTCCAATCCCGAAATGAAACTGCACTCCAACCCCCCTGCAACCTGCTACTTGCTCTCGCAATTGAACTTTGTAACCCATAGCTGAAAACAATCATCCCCACTGGAAACAAAACCTATTTTGCTGCAACTGACATTTGATACTCTGATGTGATATCTTTTGATCAGAAAGGAAACCATAGAACACCCAGAATAGAAATAGCTGGTTGAGTATTGGTGCCAACATGCAAACGCCACAAACAAATTTGTGTCCTCCTTTGGTGTAGCCCAATCTTTACCATATGCAATAGA
The DNA here is from genome assembly GCA_027924585.1 of Larix kaempferi. NCBI lineage: Eukaryota > Viridiplantae > Streptophyta > Pinopsida > Pinales > Pinaceae > Larix > Larix kaempferi. The sequence goes on from BSBM01002326.1 coordinate 260,170, forward strand.
ACCCTACATGGCAGAAAACCTACTTTCATGCAATTTTAATTTTATCCATTCGACCATATCTCTTGGGGTTGCTGGAAAAATGGCCCTGAAGGAACAGAGCTGGGATAAGATAAAATGGGTCCTACGATCATCTCTTACCCAGTAGATATCCACATTCCCTTTGGCAGCTCGAGCACTACAAACAATAATATACTGCCTTTCTTTATTGCATAGAACAAATCCTTCGGCGACTTGGTAGCATGATTTCAAATGGATAGATTATAATAAACAATAATTGAACCAACCATACTTGAAACCAACTGGTCGCTGAACTATGACGAGAATGGATCCAATAGAGGACGCTGGTATGTTGGCGTACTTGCAGCTCTGGTGTGCATATATTTACGAGCAGGTTTGTGGACGAATGTATACAACCAACCATCTTACGTGAGACCCAACCAAAGGCCATTGCATTCACGCGCAGCTGGTGTAGTTTGTTGTCTGATCGAATCTCTTATAAATGTTGATACTCATACGCTAAATTTTTTACCTGCCACATTCCTTTGAACCAAAATCCGTCATCTCTCAAAACGCCCAACTTCTTAACTTTAATTTACTTCTGGGATAGTGGTATCGCATGGGTCATAAGCTGTTTACTATATCATTTTCCTTCATGCGATACTATTCACCAAAAGACACGTGACTCTCCGATCACATCCATCACAAGGCTCACCAAATTAACTTTTGGAGCATGTAGTGAATGCGAACTGTTGATCTCTCCCCCTTTGAAGTGAAAACTTTACATGTGCTTGGATCATTGCCATCGTGGGTTTCAAATTTAATCTTGTGAGACAACTGGCTTTTAAATTTAACCTTTATTTATTCAAACCTTATAGTTCATTACTATAATCAGAGCCTCTGTATGAAAGTCGGTATGTAATTCTACTACTATACAATCGCCTTCAAGTAGTTCACTAGCATTATTTCAGACTCAGATAATCAAACGAGTGCAATCACAATCCAACACTTCGAATACTTATTTCATCTGCAAGAAGAACTAGCTAGGAAATTGAGAAGCAGGCCGCCTGCTGTGTCGTACGTTCCGAGCTCCACACCACTCGCTATTTTGAACATATTCTCAGCATCCTACTCCGGCGATAGTTCGGCCCACAAAGATATTCCTGAAAGTATAGCTCAACCCTTTGGCTTTTATAAATGCTTTGAACTAGAAGAGTTCTTCCCTTTCCATGTAACGAGGACAATCCCCGCATGCATGAGCATTTTCAGAGATGGTCAACACGCTATGTACAATGGTACCTGTGGGATTTGCATAGATTCCTTTGAATCATGGACATGAATGACTCGATCTTGACACTTCGATGGCTATGAAGAAAGGAGTATGTGAAGATCATTGGATTCATGACTTCAGCCATTTGTCAAGTAAGAAACATTTCCCTTGCAATGGAAAACTAGAACGAATTTCTTTAACCATCTCCTTTTTTTCAACTTCCATCTGGCACTTGGATTCAATTTTTGTGATCTCTATCCCCTCATAAACGCTTGGGTAAAGGACTGGCACTTGCGTGCTTCTCAGCAGCGACTTCCCAAAACAATGAAGCACCGAAGCAATGCTTTTCCCCGGCCTTCTGAAACACTACCCATCTTTTGGACACCCGTGCAATTGTCTTAGCGCGTGGTGTGAGATTTAGACCGTGATATAAACTGTAAACTTCATGAGACCTATCCAACATGCAAAACGTGAAAATTACTTTTACCATTTATATAAATGGAGTCATTTTACATATACCAAGGAACAAAAGGAAAAGAACGCTCTTGGGATGGGTGCTTGGACCGTTGAGGTGAGTGTGGTGCGTAGCTGTGGGATGATACTCGGGGCCCAAATGTAATTTTGCTCAAAAATATTTACACCCCTTTCAACTTAGCACTTGGTCACATGACAAGCTCCTAGTGCTGCGTGCTAGGGCTTGGCCTGATATAAATTCCATTCACCATAAATTTTTTTAACTTTGGCTATATGGTCTTTTCGAAATTTAAAGCCTTTAAACCTTCGTTTATATGAAATTTAAACATTAGCTCTATTGCTTCTATAAAAACAATTTTTGCTAAAATATACAGCCAACGTTTGCATATAGAACCAAACTTAGCAAATAAAAACATCTTCTTCTTTCACTATTTTGATCAAAGCCGCTTTGACTCATTTTTTGCTAAATTTTTGCAGACCTTTCTCTAGTTTGGAATGCAACCATCAATTGGAAAGAATACTGAAATTTCTGAACTGCACCCTGAAGCTGAAGACTGAAATTTCTAAACTGAAATTTTGAGCTGAAAAACACACTATCTCTCCGAAATGAAAATCTAAACTACCTGTACATTCAAAAGACTGTTGAAAGGGATGTTCACTATGAACCTATTCAAACTAGCTACCTACTCTAAGATGCAAAACTTCTCTTTGCTCAATCAGGTAACACAAAAACTTCTTGACTGAAACATGCATTCAACTATTCCGAATAGAAATAGGAACCCAAAAGATGGCAACTCAAACCTTCCTTTGAAGACTTCTTCATGGTCCATTAAAATAACAAAATCCCTTTGAACATCAAGCAATTCTGATCCGCTGAATTTAAGGGACGTATTCTCATGATTTACTTTTCCCAATGACTCCAATAAACATGAGAAGGGATCCTGAAAAACACTAACCGTTGCAACTTGTTTTGTTTCATCATACTCAAGATGTTTTTCAAATGGAAAAGAATAAATATACTTATCTTTCCTATCTTGTATATCATACATATTTAATGTTTCATGGAGCCCAATAGGAACAAGATCATTTACTACATGGACTCCACTTTCTTGGCTCTTTGAAATTTTTGAATATGCACTTTGATTCTCTGCTTATGTTTCAAAGGAAATATCACACAACTTTTCAATGGAAATAGAGGAAGCAATTCCTTCTCGACACAATAATTCTGAAAATGAAGGGAATGAAGGAAAACTTGACTAAGAAGACTGATAATCAAATGAGATTTGACCAAATTGCTGCACATGTTCCACATCAAGGCCGCTGCCATCTTCACTTTCAACCAAAAGAGAAACTACATTCTGAAAGTTTTCATGAGTGTTATTACAACTAGCTTCTTCTAGGACTTCTTCTCCTTCAATTAATTCAATAGGGATTTCATCTTGACTCTCAAAAGAATTCGAGATAACATTTCTGTCTTCAATGGCTAAATCAGAAAATGGACAAGGAAGAGAGAAAACTGATTGGCTACCTTCAGCACTAGCTTGGTTACATAAAGAATGGCAAGCAGGCTACAAAATTCATCATATTTAGGTAGGGGAACATGACCTTCAACAGTGTGTTGTCCTTCTTCATTCACTACCATAGGAGAAACTAGTGTCTGCTGGAGGGTGTCTTGAGTGTTAAGGCATTTATGTTGCGTTTATTCTTTATGGAAGGGATTTTCATGCAACACTTCTAAAAGATCTTCATCCACAACCTCATCATTACCATACATTTTTTCCAAAACTTCAATGAGACCTTTAACATGCATGCAACAGTCTTGAACTAGCAGCAAGGAAGGGTACTGATTTTTAAAATGCTCATGAAATACTGTGTGAAAATCTTCAATGGAAAATAAATTTGCTGATGGTAATCCCGCATACCATGATCCTGCATTCTTTTCTAATGTTTCCATAAACATTTTCATTAAACAGTGTTCAGGAAAACCAATTCCAAGCTTATGTATATGCACATAAAATCTAAGCAAATGAACAGCAACATCATCTGCTTTTTGATCTTTAAATTTAGGTAAACAGGTTTGCCAATCTACTTTAGGAATAAGATTTGGAAAACCAGGGATTTGAACTCTATTCATGGGAGCATACCTTCTTGATAATGAATCCATCTTGAAACACTAGAGCTGCAAGTTCTGATTGAAGACTGAGGAGACCAGCCTGTGAAACAATGAAAGACTAGATTTCTTTAATGTGGAGTCGCCATGAGACTTTAAACATCTCAATTATGATATAAGGTCATCGATCTTCCTAGTGGAGTCACATTTATACTGGAATTTTGCTGAGTGGAGTCACCAGGTGAATGATACAACCTTCTCAATGTCTGACTGTTGTTCACCATTAGCATTCAAATCTGAAACCTTTGTCGTTCTCCTAGGGAAGATGAGACAATTGCTCCCCGGCAACGACGCCAATTTGTTAACACCCAAAATGATCCCCGAGCTTATGGGAGAGGGCAAGCTGGGGTAACTACTAACCAGCTTTAGACTTAAGCTACTGACCCAGCTTAGTTTGAGAGGGCTCTCTCTTTAAAGTCACAGAAAACTAAAACGATCAACAATTTAATCAAATAAAATGCATGTTCAACATTCTTGCTCAAGATAGGCAATCAAAACACATTAAGGAGGTCAGATTCCTGGTAGAATGGATTGTTTAAGGTTCTGGTAAGATAATCATAAGGGAAATTATTGGGCAATGGAGTCAAAGTATGAAACATAAAACAAATAAACAATGTTGTTGCATGAGATGTCTAAACAGAGACATGGTAGCAGCCAACTAGTAGTCGAAGTGATTTTTAATTGGGGAAACATAAGAGAAATGAACAGTCCATTGATATAAGGCATGTAACGATGAATCCTATACCAAGTTTAGCAGAAATTGATGGTGAAATGCTTGAAATGAGAAGAACTGAGCATATTGTTTATGGATTCTGTCCTACTGCTACACTTATCCAAGCATGAAGGAATATTATAGGTTGAAATAACAAAGAAAGAAACACAAATTCACATAGGAAAAAGAAATAAAAACTACCAGACCAATTACACAAGAAATCTCAGAAAAAATCCAGCTTCAACACTGCAAATATATTCAAGATAATGTTTCAAAACAAATCCAAGCTCTCCTAGGCCTTAGCCAGATGATTTTCCAACCCATTCTACTTCTATTACATTCAATTTATAGTTCTATTCAACCCTAGGGTCGAGCTATCTCAGTAAGAAGCTGTTACAACAATATTTGACACCTACACAAAGAGATTCAACAACTTAAGAGTCGATTTCAACAAATTTTGAACAGCTTTAGCTGCGAACTGTTGAAAACTGCCTCTCGATGCCACGACTATATATCCCAAACGGTAATAGCTGTGTAAAAACTCAAAGTGGGTTTTATATATTGGACCATGCTAAAGAAAAACCTCTTTCATTTTCCTCAGATTCGTCTCCAACGGGTCGAGATCTGCTCCGGAAATTGATGACTCACACAGAAAACACGAATTCTGGAAAATTACCCTTTGTAAAATCTTTCGATTCTCCTAAACCGTGACACTTGCGCAGATTCTGAGAGAGGTTATTGGAGATGGGCTCGTGCTAGAGATAAAACTCTCCCAATTTCACAATATTCCTTCTGGTTTGGCCGACATAGCTGCTGCAAACTGATGACTAAAACAATTATTTTTGGTGGAAAACCCCTCATGCCTTCACAAAAATCCCATTTAGTTTGATATTGTTCCCTTTTGCATGTAAAAATTTGAATTCATAGGGATCGTAGATCTCCTTGGCTCGCTGATTTGGGTCGTCCATCACTACTACAGTTCTAAACTTAGCATTATTATCTTTATTTCATCTTAGTTTTGGGAACAAATGCTTGAAATTTGTTTGATTTTCACCCTCATTGGGCATGTGGCCTCAGGAAATGAGTCTTTGTTCATGTCTCCATAGGTCTGGACCTCTTCAAATGCTTAGCACAAATATGGTGCTAACAACTGGCTCCAACCGGGGATGCTATCCTCCCTGCGAGGTAGCAAAGAACCCATAGACCAAGTGCTTGATCCATTGGGTTGCTTCCAATCCTGACATGAAACTGCAATCCAACCCCCCTGCAACTTGCTACTTGCTCCTGTAATTGAACTTTGTAAACCGCAGCTGAAAAAAATCCTCCCCACTGGAAACAAAACCTATTTTGCTCTAACTGACATTTGATACTCTGATGTGATATCTTATGATCATAAAAGAAACCATAGAACACCCAGAATAGAAATAGCTGGTTGAGTATTGGTGCCAACATGCAAATGTCACAAACACATTTGTGTCCTCCTTTGGTGTAGCCCAATCTTTACCATATGCAATAGAACCCTACATGGCAGAAAACTTACTTTCATACAATTTTAATTTTAGCCATTCGACCATATCTCTTTCTGTTTCTGGAGAAAATGGCCCTGAAGGAACAGAGCTGGGATAAGATAAAATGGGTCCAACGATCAACTCTTACCCAGTAGATATCCACATTCCCTTTGGAAGCTGGAGCACTACAAACAATAATATAGTGTCTTTCTTTATTGCATAGAACAAATCCTTCGGCAATTTGGTAGCATGATTTCAAATGGATAGATTATAATAAACAATAATTGAATGGGCCATACTCTAAACCAACTGGTCGCTGAACTATGACGAGAATGGGTCGAAAAGAGGACGTTGGTATGTTGGTCTACTTGTAGCTCTGGTGTGCATATATTTACGAGCAGGTTTGTGGATGAATGTATACAACCAACCATCTTACGTGAGACCCAACCAAAGGCCATTGTATTCGCACGCAGTTGGTGTAGTTTGTTGTCTGATCAAATCTCTTATAAATGTTGATACTCATACGCTAAATTTTTTTACCTGCTACATTCCTTTGAACCAAAATCTGTCATCTCTCAAAACGCACAACTTCTGAACTTTAATTTACTTCCGGGATAGTGGTATCGCATGGCTCATAAGCTGTTTACTATATCATTTTCCTTCATGCGATACTATTCACCAAAAGACACGTGACTCTCCAGTCACATCCATCGCAAGGCTCACCAAATTAACTTTTGGAGCATGTAGTGTATGCGAACCATTGATCTCTCCCCCTTTGAAGTGAAAAATTTACACGTGGCTGGATCACTGCCGTCGTGGGTTTCAAATTTAATCTTGTGAGACAACTGGCTTTTAATTTTAACCTTTATTTAGTCAAACCTTATAGTTCCTTACTATAATCGCAGCCTCTGTATGAAAGTCGACATGTAATTCTACTACTATACAATCACCTTCAAGGAGTTCATTAGCATTATTTCAGACTCAGATAATCAAACGAGTGCAATCACAATCCGACACTTCGAATGCTTATTTCATCTGCAAGAAGAACTAGCTAGGAAATTGAGTAGTAGGCAGCCTGCTGTGTCATACATTCCGAGCTCCACACCACTCGCTATTTTGAACATATTCTCAGCATCCTACTCCGGCGATAGTTCGGCCCACAAAGAGATTCCTGAAAGTATAGCTCCACCCTTTGGCTTTTAGAAATGATTTGGACCAGAAGAGTTCTACCCTTTCCATGTAATGACGACAATCCCTGCATGCATGAGCATTTTCAGAGATGATTAACATGCTATGTACAATGGTACCTATGGGATTTGCATAGATTCCTTTGAATCGTGGACATGAATGCATGGAGCTTGACACTTCGATGGCTATGAAGAAAGGAGTAAGTGAAGATCATTGGATTCATGACTTTGGCCATTTGTGAAGCAAGAAACATTTCCCATGCAATGGAAAACCGGAACGAATTCCTTTAACCATCTCCTGTTTGTCAACTTCCATCCGACACTTGGATTCAATTTTTGCGATCTCTATCCCGTCATCAACGCTTGGGTAAAGGACTGGTGCTTGCACGCATCTTAGCAGCGACTTCCCAAAACAATGAAGCACCGAAGCAATGCTTTTCCCTGACCTTCTAAAACACTACCCATCTTTTGGACACCCGCGCAACTGTGTTAGCGCTTGGTGTGAGATTTAGACCGTGATATAAACTATAAACTTCATGAGACCTATCCCACATGAAAAGAGTGAAAATTACTTTTACCATTTATATACATTGCGTCATTTTACATATACCAAGGAACAAAAGGAAAAGAACGCTCTTGGGATGGGTGCTTGGACCGTTGAGGTGAGTGTGGTGCGTAACTGTGGGACGATACTCAGGGCCCAAATGTAATTTTGCTCTAAAATATTTACACCCTTTTCAACTTAGCACTTGGTCACATGATGAGGTCTTGGTGCTGCATGCTAGGGCTTGGCCCAATATAACTTTTGCTCAACTTCATTCAATACTTTGGCCCATCCAAAACTTTCAAAACCATTCACCATAAATTTTTTTTACTTTGGCTATATGGTCTTTTCAAAATTTAAAGCCTTTAAACCTTTGTTTATATGAAATTTAAACATTGGCTCTATTGCTTCTATAAAAACAATTTTTGCTTAAATATACATCCAATGTTTGCATATAGAACCAAAATTAGCTAAGAAAAACATCTTCTTCTTTAACTATTTTTATCAAAGCCCCTTTGACTCATTTTTTGGTAAATTTTTGCAGACCTTTATATAGTTTGGAATGCAACCATGAATTGGAAAGCATATTGAAATTTCTGAACTACACCCTGAAGTTGAAGACTGAAATTTCTGAACTGAAATTTTGAGCTGAAAAATACACTATCTCTTCGAACTGAAAATCGAAACTAACTGTACATTCAAAAGACTGTTGAAAAGGATGTTCACTATGAACTTATTTAGACTAGCTACCTACTCTAAGATGCAAAACTTCTTTGCTCAATCAGGTAACACAAAAATGCCAATAAAGCCATTCCAACAAATGCTTTCTTGACTGAAACATGCATTCGGCTCTTCCGGATAGCAATAGGAACCTAGAAGATGGCAACTCAAACCTTTCGTTGAAAACTTCTTCATGATCCATTGAAATAACAACATCCCTTTGAACATCAAGAAATTCTGATCCACTTAATTTAAGGGACATATTCTCATGATTTACTTTTCCCAATGACTCCAATAAACATGAGAAGGGATCCTGAAAAACACTAACTGTTGCACCTTGTTTTGTTTCATCATACTCAAGATGTTTTTCAAATGGAAAATAATAAATATACTTATCTTTCCTATATTCCATATCATACATATTTAATTTTTCGTGGAGCCCAATAGGGCAAAGATCATTTACTACATGGACTCCACTTTCTTGGCTCTTTGAAATTTCTGAATATGCACTTTGATTCTCTACTTGTGTTTCAAAGGAAATATCACACAACTTTTCAAGGGAAACAGAGGAAGCAATTCCTTCTTGACACAATAATTCTAAAAATGAAGGACATGAAGGAAAACCTGACTGAGAAGATTGATCATCAAATGGGATCTGACCAAACTGCTACAGATGTTCCACATCAAGGCCGCTGCCATCTTCACTTTCAGCCAAAAGAGAAACTACATTCTGAAAGTTTTCATGAGTGTTATGACAACTAGCTTCTTCTAGGAGTTCTCCTCCTTCACTTAATTCAACAGGGATTTCAGCTTGACTCTCAAAAGAATTCGAGATAACATTTTTGTCTTTAATGTCTAAATCAGAAAATGGAGAAGGAACAGAGAAAACTGATTGGCTACCTTCATCACTAGCTTAGTTACAAAAAGAATGGCAAGCGGGCTACAAACTTTCATCATATTTAGGTAGGGGAACATGACCTTCAACAGTGTGTTGTCCTTCTTCATTCACTACCACAGGAGAAACTAGCGTCTGCTGGAGGGTGTCTTGAGTGTCATGGCATTTATGTTGCATTTCTTCTTTATGGAAGGGATTTTCATGCAACACTTCTAAAATATCTTCATCCACAACCTCATCATTATCATACATGTTTTCCAAAACTTCAAGGAGACCTTTAACATGCATGCAACAGTCTTGAACTAGCAGCAAGGAAGGGTATTGATTTTTAAAATGCTCATGAAATACTGTGTGAAAATCTTCAAGGGAAAATAAACTTGCTGATGGTAATCCCTCATACCATGATCTTGCATTCTTTTCTAATGTTTCCATAAACATTTTCATTAAACTGTTAGAACATTTTTCCACCTATGTACATTAATCATTTATTAATGATGATTAATTAGCCCAAGTGATTAATGATTACATCCCTAAGTTGATTAGCTACTAAATGGTCAATTATCATGAACTAGATGGCAAATGTGAACAAGTGCTGAGTCAAACCAGCTAAGTGGAGCGCTCCCCAGGGAAATTAATGCACTCAGCATGCCTAGAGCGCCCTCCTCAGGTCATTTAATGCACTCAGCATGCTTCTCTTCTACCTAGGGCGCATTTGCTCTCTTTGTGGACAATCTTGCCTTGTTTTGTCACATTTTTGACCAATTTTAGACTCCAAACCTCTAGCCAACCAGTTTCTTCACATGTGTGAGGTCACATGGGCCTGTCCAGTCATTCCCAGCATTCACACTGCAGATTCGAACCAGTTTGGGATGGTTTGGGATATTTTGGTCAACCTAGGGGGGTTTGAGCTTTTTCTAAGCTAGATCAGTGTGAACACTCCAGATGGATTCGAATTCTTCCAGATTTGTATATATGGGTGTTCTTAACCTTTGTTAAGGTCGGACAGTTAATAATATTGACATTATTCACCAATTCATGTGAATTGTTCTTCATTCATTTAAATTTTTTATGCCATTCTTGCAAATGTTGTGCAATCTTTCACCAGTGAGGAATCCACAGTAGCTAGATTCAGCTGTGCTTGAGATTTTACATGGTATCAGAGCTCTTGGAGCTAGAATTCGAACCAGCAGACTGTTGTAGTGGATTGCCAGAAACAGTGGAGAAACCACATAATTCCTGAGGCCATTGCCTTGAGCTTACTGGAGAAATCTAGTGGCTCCTCTCAGGTGTGATGCTCTCCCGAATGCACCCACTATCCATACAGGGTTCGAATCTGTGAGTGTAGATCCCTCCAGAGTGATTTGAGTGTTGTTTGCAGGTATTGGAGTTCAGCATTGTCAGCAAGTGCGAATTGCAGCAGAGGAGAATGGAGCCATCTCACCCAAACGTGCTCACACCCTTCAACTATTTCGATTGGAAGGCAGAAATGGTGATTTTGCTGAGATCTAAGGGTCTCTACAGAATCACGATGGGCACTGAGGTTGAGCCAAACTCAGCTGTGGAGAAATCCAAGTTTTTTAACAGAATGGATGAGGCATTTGGCCTCCTTTGTCTCAGCATTTCGAGAGACCTCCTGTTTCATGTAGAAAGTCTAGCAACTCCAAATGAAGTGTGGCTCAAGCTTGAGACACTGTTTGGAAAGACTGATGAGATGAGAGGCCACCAGCTCGAAAATGAGCTTGTCTCACTGAGCCCATAGAATTTTGATTCCATCCAGGACTTCTTCACCAAGTTCAAGAACTTGGTCTTGCAGATCAGACAATGTGGCATAGAGAAGAAAGAAGAACAGTTGGTGTTGTCCATTCTCTCAAAATTGGGTTCAGAATACTCAGTTTTTGTGTCTTCCTTCAACTCCACAAGGCTCACAGTCAGAGGTTGGAAGATGCCATCCTTGGATGACTTCATGGAGATGCTAACTCAAGAGCAAGACAAGCTGGTCTTGATGGGCTCCATCAAACAAAAAGATCAAGTTCTTGCAGCTGGAGATTCGAAATGTGGAAGAAGCAAGCAAAAACCCAGGGTTTCGAAACCTCAAGAGAAGAAGAGAAAGGATGAGAGGCCCAAATCCTCTGAGGGGGTTTCGAATCCTGTCAAGAACAAGGGAAAGAAGGCTGAGAAGACAAAATGTAGCTACTGTCAAAGAGGTTTTCATCCAGAGAGCTCATGCATGAAGAAAACCATAGACACCATGACACATCTCCTACAGAAAAATAACATTCCTCTTCCTGAAAGTTCCAAGAAGAAGGAGTGCGTTTCTGAAGACAAGGAGAGCTGCCATGCTTTGGTGGATAGCTCATCTCATTCACCTTTGTTCATCATTGATTCAGGTGCCTCAAGGCACATGGCTTCCTCAAGAGACTCGTTTTCTGAACTTGCTCCCTACAGTGGTCTCTCAATTCGAATGGGAGATGACTCAGAAATCCCTGCTCATGGCATTGGGAAAATCTCTATGGAGAATGGCTTCTTCTCCAATGTGCTGTATGTGCCAAACCTTGCAGCAAACTTGCTCTCTGTATATCAAATGACTCATACTGGAGCAGCAAAGAAGGTGGTCTTCACTCAGGATGAAGTGGAGATATCAGAAGTTTCCACCGGGAAAATTGTTGCAAAGGGTGTTGCAGACCATGACATGAAGATGTACATGTTCTCCCACTTCCTCGAATTTTCTTCACCAAGTGTGCTGCTGTCACATGGGAATGAGACCAGCAAGCTATGGCATCAAAGGTATGGGCACCTAAACTACAGATATCTTCAAGTTTTAAGCAAAGAAAATATGGTAGAAGGTGTTAACACCTAAAAAGTGCTCACTAGCTCATTCCCTTACTCACATGACCCATTTGTCCACTTTTCCACCATCTGAGCCTCTGAAACCAACAAAAGGTCACCAAAAGACCTTAGTACACCCCTTTTTCCATTAAAAAATATTATTTTTCCAAGAAAATCATAAAAAACCCTCAAAAAGGGTCCAAATTCCCAAAAATATTAAAAAGGGAATTAAAATATTATTTTTATTCAAAAAAGGAAAAAGGAGGGAAAAGTACCTAAACCATGTTGGTCAATACCATTTGGTTTCCACAAAACCACAAATGGTATTTCCCACCACCAAAACCTATAAAAAGGTGGTAGGGACTCCTCATTTCACATCCTTCCATTATCTCATCCTTATGCTGCTGAAATCTCCCCTGAGCACTTTTAGCCATTGAAGCAACCTTGGAGAAAGAGACCTATTGGAGTTTGGAGCTACTCATCTTGGGAGTTGCTCAACATCAACCTTCACCATTGAAGGTAATATCGCAAGCACTTGCTTGCCCCCCACTTTTCAATACAAAAAGTTATTTATTATGTTTCTTGTTCTTGATTTTGAAATGTTTACATTATTTGCTTAGATTCTTGTTTAGATCCATGAAAAGTATTGTTTATTTAGCTTATTTTTTTTATTTCTATTGAAACTGCTGCTACTAGTTAGCAGGTGCCCATAGCACTAAGCCTGGTTGCAAAACCGGGCCAACAGAAGGGCTGCCCCAAATCAGATTTTCGAGTGGAACATGCAAGGGTTGCATGATTGGGAAACATCCTGAAAGGAAGTATGACAAAGGGAAGGCTAGGAGGGCTGATCAACCTCTTGGGATAGTACATTCTGATCTCATAGGGCCACTCCCCACACCCTCCTATGGCTGCAGCAAATATGTGCTCACCTTCATCGATGACTACTCAAGGTACTGCTGGTTATTTTTCCTTAAGCAAAAATCTGAAGTCTTTGATTGTTTCAAGATTTTTAAGAGCATGGTTGAGAACTTCAGTGGGAAGGCCATGAAGATTTTGAGGACTGATAATGGCAGAGAGTATGTCAACAACAATTTGCAGCAGCTCTGTCAATAGCATGGCATTCAGATGCAACACTCAGTGCCCTACACACCTCAGCAAAATGGTGTTGCAGAGCGCAAAAATAGAGCACTGAAAGAGATGGCAACTTGCATGTTGCAAGCAAGGGATTTGTCTCCTAAATTATGGGCTGAAGCTATGAATTGTGCAGCATATGTTCAGAACAGGGAAACACACAAAGCATTGCAAGGAATCACTCCATTTGAAGCTTGGATGGGCCACAAGCCAAATGTCTCACATTTCAGAATTTTTGGCTCAAAGGCTTGGGCCAGAATTCCACCGGAGAAGAGAAAGGCATTGCAGCCCCAAAGCAAGGAGTCAATCATGGTTGGGTATGCAGAGGATTCCAAGGGCTACAAGCTCTTTGATCCATCCACTCACAAAAATTTCATTGAAAGAAGTGTCAAATTCGAAGAGGAAGAATTTTTGCAAGATAGTGAACAAGGTGATGGGGAATGCTCATTCCCTCGTCTTGATGATGATGTAAGTAGTGATTCTTTCTCTGATATTTCTGATTCTGAGATTGCTGAAGATGATGTTGATATGGATTCTGAACATACCCCCCCTTCAAGGCCCAAGTGGGCAAAGAAAACAATTCAAAGTGCCGGAGAGATAGTGGGAGATCCCCAAGATGCTAGGAAAACTAGATCTCAATTTCACAATTCCTTTGCACATAATAATTCTGATCTGAGTGAGGCATGTTATTTGATGGTTGGATATGATCCAATGTCATATTCAGAAGCATGTACAGACCCAAGATGGCAATAAGCCATGCAAGAGGAGATGAACTCACTCCATGAGAACAAAACTTGGGATTTGGTCCCTCTTCCTCCCAAGAGGAAACTAGTGCAATGCAAGTGGATTTATAGAACCAAAATTGGATCTGATTGCTCTGATCTGAAGTATAAGGCCAGGTTGGTAGCTAAGGGTTACTCTCAGGTCCAAGGAGTGGACTATACAGAAACATTTGCACCGGTGGCAAAGATGGACTCCATAAGACTAGTTTTGGCAATTGGGGCTTCCAAGCGATGGGAGATTCATCACATGGATGTAAAGAGTGCCTTTCTTCATGGGGATCTGAATGAGGAGATTTATATGCAGCAGCCTGAAGGTTTTATTTCTGATCATACTCTTGTTTGCAGGTTGAACAAATCACTCTATGGGCTCAAGCAAGCTCCTAGAGCATGGTATGCAAAAATGGACAATTTTCTGCTATCTTTGGGGTTTGAGAGGTGTAAGTCTGATCCAAATGTGTATATGCAGCATGTTAGTGATCTGATATTGATTATTGTACTGTATGTTGATGATCTTTTGATCACTGGTAGCTGCACCAAAGAACTTGACTCAGTTAAGAGAGCATTGCACAGTGCATTCTCCATGACCGATCTAGGATTGCTAAAACAATTTCTGGGTTTGGAGATTGATCAATCTGTGAATGGAATTTCTGTATGTCAGTCAAGGTATGCTTCAGATTTGCTGCAGAAATTTAAGATGGCTGAATGTAAGTCTGCAAAATTTCCATTTCTTTCAGGAGTTAAGCTTACAGAATGGGGTTCTTCACCACTAGTTGACAGTTCGTTGTATAGACAACTAGTTGGGAGTTTGTTGTATCTTACACACTCTCGACCAGATTTGTCTTATGCTGTTGGGGCTGTTGCAAGGCACATGCAAGAGCTTCATGAGATCCATTGGAAGGCAGCCAAGAGGATCCTTCATTATGTTCAGGGTACTAAGTCTTTTGGTATCCATTATGCTGCTGGTTCATCCCTTGAACTAGTAGGATTTACAGATTTTGATTGGGCCGGTGATTGTATTGATCGGAAGTCAACTTCCGGTTATGTCTTTATGCTTGCACATGGACCTATATGCTGGTCAAGCAAGAAACAGAGCACTATTTCCTTATCTTCAGCTGAGGCCGAGTACAGGGGAGCAGTCAATGCAGCCACACAATGTGTTTGGTTGCAAGGTATTCTTGCAGAGTTCGGGATTGTCTTTGATTCACCCACTATTCTTTGGTGTGATAATCAAAGTACAATCAAGATTTATACCGATCCAGTACAGAGGCAGAGGACCAAGCACATAGAGATACACATGCATTACATTCGGGGTTTGGTGCATGACCGGATCATAGCATTGCAGTATTGCCCATCCAGTGAGCAAACTGCTGATATCTTCACCAAGTGTTTTACCGAGAAGACCTTCACTCACCTTAGATCTTTGCTTGGGGTGAGTGATGCATGGTGATGATTGGTGTATTTTGATATATGCCACATGTCCATTTTAGAGGGGAGGTTTTATTTCCCATGTGGTTTTCCTCCTTACCTTGGTTACATGGACAAATAAATTTTCATGATGTAAAAGGTGACTTGAGCCTAGTTGCCAAGGCCTTAATTTTTGATATTTCACTAAGTCTAGCTTAAGGGGGGGTGTTAGAACATTTTTCCACCTATGTACATTAATCATTTATTAATGATGATTAATTAGCCCAAGTGATTAATGATTACATCCCTAAGTTGATTAGCTACTAAATGGTCAATTATCATGAACTAGATGGCAAATGTGAACAAGTGCTGAGTCAAACCAGCTAAGTGGAGCGCTCCCCAGGGCAATTAATGCACTCAGCATGCCTAGAGCGCCCTCCTCAGGTCATTTAATGCACTCAGCATGCTTCTCTTCTACCTAGGGCGCATTTGCTCTCTTTGTGGACAATCTTGCCTTGTTTTGTCACATTTTTGACCAATTTTAGACTCCAAACCTCTAGCCAACCAGTTTCTTCACATGTGTGAGGTCACATGGGCCTGTCCAGTCATTCCCAGCATTCACACTGCAGATTCGAACCAGTTTGGGATGGTTTGGGATATTTTGGTCAACCTAGGGGGGTTTGAGCTTTTTCTAAGCTAGATCAGTGTGAACACTCCAGATGGATTCGAATTCTTCCAGATTTGTATATATGGGTGTTCTTAACCTTTGTTAAGGTCGGATAGTTAATAATATTGACATTATTCATCAATTCATGTGAATTGTTCTTCATTCATTTAAATTTTTTATGCCATTCTTGCAAATGTTGTGCAATCTTTCACCAGTGAGGAATCCACAGTAGCTAGATTCAGCTGTGCTTGAGATTTTACATAAACAGTCTTAAGGAAAACCAATTCCAAGCTTATGTATATGCACATGAAATCTAAGAAAATGAGCAGTAGCATCATCTCCTTTCTGATCTTTAAATTTAGGTAAATAGGTTTTCCAATCTACTTTAGGAATAAGATTTGGAAAACCACGCATGTGAGCTCTATTCATGGGAGCATACTGTCTTGATAATGAATCCATCTTGAAACACTGGAGCTGCAAGTTCTTATTGAAGACTGAGGAGACTAGCTTGTGAAACACTGAAAGACTGGATTTCTTTAATGTGGAGTCGCCATGAGACTTTCAACATCTCAATTCTGGTATAAAGTCACCGATCTTCCCAGTGGAGTCACCTTTATACTGGAATTTTGCTTAGTGGAGTCGCCAGGTGAATGATACAACCTTCTCAATGTCTGACTATTGTTCACCATTAGCATTTAGATCGGAAACCTTTGTCGTTCTCCTAGGGATGATGAGACAATTTCTCCACGGCAATGACACTAATTTGTTAACACCCAAAATGACCCCCTAGGTTATGGGAGAGGGCAAGCTGGGGTAACTACTAACCAGCTTTAGACTTAAGCTATTGACCCATCTTAGTTTGAGAGGGATCTCTCTTTACAGTCACAAAAAACTAAAACGATCAACAATTTAATCAGATAAAATGCATGTTCAACATTCTTTCTCAAGATAGGCAATCAAAACACATTAAGGAGGTCATATTCCTGGTGGAATGGATTGTTTAAGGTTCTGGTAAGATAATCATAAGGGAAATTATTGGGAAATGGAGTCAAAGTATGAAACATAAAACAAATAAACAATGCTGTTGCATGAGATGTCTAAACAGAGGCAGGGTAGCAGCCAACTAGTAGTTGAAGTGATTTTTAATTGGGGAAACATAAGAGAAATGTATAGTCCATTGATATAAACCCTATAACCATGAATCCTATACCAACTTTAGTAGAAATTGATGGTGAAATGCTTGAAATGAGAAGAACAGAGCATATTGTTTATGGATTCTGTCCTACTGCTACACTTATCCAAGCATGAAGGAATATTACAGGCCTAAATAACAAAGAAAGAAACACAAATTCACATAGGAAAAAGAAAGACAAACTACAAGACCAATTACACAAGAAATATCTGCAAAAATCCAGCTTCAACACTGCAAATATATTCAAGAAAATGCTTCAAAACAAATCCAAGCTTCCCCAGGCCTCATCCAGATGATTTTCCAACCCATTCTACTTCTATTACATTCAATTTATAGTTCTATTCGACCCTAGGGTCGAGCTATCTTAGTAAGAAGCTATTAGAACAATATTTGACACCTACCTAAAGAGATTCAACAACTTAAGAGTCGGTTTCAACAAATTTTGAACAGTTTTGGCCGCGGACTTCTAAAAACGGCCTCTCGGTGCCACAACTGTGTATCCCCAATGGTGATAGCTTTGTAAAAACTGAAAGAGGTTTTATATTTTGGACCATGATGAAGAAAAACCTCTTTCAGTTTCTTCAGATTCGTCTCCAGCTGGTTGGCATCTGCTTCGAAAATTGACGACTCACGTAAAAAATGGGAATTCGGGAAAATTGCCCTCTGCAAAACCTTTTGATTCTCCTAAACCATGACACTTATGCAGATTGTGAGAGAGGTTATTGGCGATGGGCCATGTTGAAGATAAACCTCTCCCAGTTTCACAAATTGCCTTCTGGTTTGGCCGAAACAGCTGCTGGAAATTGATGACTAAAACAGTCATTTTCTGTGGAAAACCCCCCATGCCTTCACAAAAACCCCATTTAGTTTGATATTGTTCCTTTTTGCATGTAAAAATTAGAATTCATAGGGACCATGGATCTCCTTAGCTCGCTGATCTGGGTCGTCCATCACTACTGCAGTTCTAAACTTAGCATTATTATCTTTATTTCATCTTAGTTTTGGGAACAAAGGCTTGAAATTTGTTTCATTTTCACCCTCGTTGGGCATGTGGCCTAAGGAAATGAGACTTTGTTCATGTCTCCATAGGTCTGGACCTCTTCAAATGCTTAGCACAAATATGGTGCTAATAGCCGTACTAGGAGTAGACACCTCGGGAATGAAGTAGGATTGATGATGCATATCATCCTAAGGGAAGTCATGGGCCATTAATGTTTCAAGTATTTCTTTGTCACTACGAAAAAAATGTGTGGACAAATTGGAAGAGGTAAATCTAGAGGTCAGGGGAAAAGTTGGTTCGCTACTTGTGGAAATCATATAGATAGTGTTAATCTCCCCCGAAGAAGAGGATTCAGGTGGGTGAATGTCCTTGATGTTAGTAATGGATGACTCTAAAGAGGATTGATTCATTTCGTGGAGAACCAGTATATACTCAGGTAGGTTAGGGAAATGATGGGAAAAATGGTCATAGACTCCGCATATGGTGCAAAAGTGGTTGGTGTTCAATGATTTTTTACGTGGTTTGGGGGTGGTGTCCAGTTTGAAAAATGAAATATTGGGGTCATCATCCAATTTGTTCATGTGTTCTTTAATGTTTGGAAATTATGGAAAATTATGGGTGGCATGGCCCAAATCATTGCACAAAGAGAACTTAGGAGGTGCGCGGAATGCAGGAGGAGGTTTCACAGGTTTAATCGCATGTGCTGCAGTACAGGTTTGCGGGGCCCTACCCCCAGCATTCTTGGACGGTGGAGGGGCATTGTTGGATGGAGATGCAGTCACCACACCTGGAGGTGGATGAGTGGCAGTGGTGATCGATTGGACTAGTTGAAGGATGACTTGTGGCATAGGATCAAAATTAGGTGCAGGTAAATACCATACGGGAAGTCCTCATGTCAACCCCGAGAGTTTCAACGTGGCCATAATGGGCATACTTACTACCATGAATGGTGGGAACAAGAACGTGATTGTTTGGATTGGTGTGGCTCCGACATGGCTAGGTACCAATAGCGGTTGAGGAAATAGTGGTTGTTGCAGGTTAGGTACCGACTCATTTGACGAAATGGTGCACAAATCAGAATTCTCAACAGTTAGTGAAGTAGGTGGTAAGGAACGAAAAGTGGAGACCATTGGAGTCTCTGAATAAAGGTCAGGGCTAATGGTGGAAACCAAAGAGGTGGGCACACCAAGAATAGGTTGTTAAACCATGGGGAGAACATTCTCTAGTGTAGCAGACGCGTTCGGGTCATAGTGAGTAACTTGGTCTATTTTGAAAACCTGTCCCTCGTGTGGGAATATCATAATGCGAAACAACGATGAAGCAATGACCTTCATGGCATACATGTAACTTCATCCTAGGAATAGGTTGTAGTTGAGCTGTGTGTTGACGACTTCAATTTCAATCAGGACAACATTTCCATCCAATTGGATTGGAACATTAGCTAGAATGCCTTGTGGTTGAGCTGAACAACCATCATAAACTCGTAAGGAAGTCATGAATGGCTGCAGGGTAGGGGATCCGAACTTTTTCCACACGAATGTAGATGTAACGCATGTAGAGGCACCTTCATCAATGATGCATCGATGGATAACAAGATTTTGGATTGAAACATAAAATTTGAATGCTAATGTGGAAGGCATGAGTGGTTCATATTGGTCTAAATCGAATGCCATCATCCATGAGTTAGAAGGGTCTATTGCACCTATGGTGGATAACAATGTTTTTCACTGTGCTGGGCAGCTCTTTAAAACTTATAGGGCTGACATAGCAGCAGGGGAATGGGATAATTCATCCACGATATTATAATTGGGGACAACACGAAGGTTGGGGTTTTTATTAATGCGGTGCAAGGGAAAGCAAGGAGATTTGGGGGCCCCTTTGAATGGTGCTGGGGGTATATGTAACGAATGATATGTGGGAAGATTGTTAGCATCCTTGTCCGCAGGAATGGTTTCTGTGGTGGAACCATACTAGTTACAGCGGGTTTGAAGTTTGATATCAGCCGAAGACATCATTAAAAGGTGGTGAGTACCTGATTCAATGGGTTGACTAACAACAGTAGTGTAAGCAACTAGTTGTTGAGGTGCGGAATCCCCTTGAGGGGGAGCCAAAGTTTGGGTGGCTACTAACCCTTGTATGGGAAGGGGGTTCTGCAACACCATAGGTTGTGCATTAGTTTGTAGTGGTGCTAGAGGTGCAACATGTCCTTGGCATTGTGCGTAATCATTCCAAAGTTGGCGAGCTCACTCCAGATGGGGATAATTGTGTGTGTAATGGCCATATACCCCGAAAATAGAACATGGGTGGTTCGTGCATATGTTGGGTTTTTTACCTTGTTGAGGTGGTTGATTAGGATTTTGGTTAGCTGGGGAGACACCATTATTATTAGGGGGGGTTCGGTGGTGGACCACCTCTACCAGGAGGTTGGTTGTTGCCGCTGTTATGGCCTCATCCCCTATTTTCTTGTCCTTTTTGGTTCTGTTGGGAAGGTTAGTTCTGTTGTTGGTTTTGTTGGCCATAAAATTTCCCTTAGGGAACAGGGGGTTTTGTGGTTGAGTAGGTGCGGTGGTAGCCTACAATAGATAATAAGCGGGAGGGGCTTGAGGTTGTGCATACACAGGTGCTGGTGGTGGATGGTAATAGGAAGGTGGTGCAACATGGGGGTGTATGCAGGCAATGTATGGCCATAGAAATGCGTTGGACAAGAGCGTCCATGGATATGGGGGGCTTGGGTCGAGGGGACATACAAAGGTGTTGGTCCTGACTGGGTTGTCATGCGCAAAAGGTTGGGACCACTCATGGAGGAATTAGGTGTAGGATTATAAGCCCAGGGGGTAGTAGGAGGCATATGGGCATATGGATGACTATGCAATGCAATGTGTCCAATAATGTCGTCAGCGACATGAGATTCCCCTGGTGCATCTATCCGGTAGGAATTGTCGTGGGGAGGATCAGGTAAAATGGGGTAGAGGTAGTGTGACTATGCATAGATAATGTCAAATTGTTGGACTTTGAGGATAGCTTCTTATTCAGTTTGGGGTCGTTCGGATCCCATATCCTTGGCGATAATTGGTATGAGGGATTTCAAGAACCAATATAAGAAGATGTAGTTGTCTAACTTGATCGTGCACAAACTACGACGTCTACACCACCCATGAATATGGTTAGTGATATGGGTAGCCATGTTCTGTCTGTAAGATAGTAAAATCTCAACACCAGCATCATAACGAACTGGTCACTTGAAGAACTGCAAGGAAGTTGAAGCGAGGGATGTAAATGTGGAATGGGTCCCATGTGCCTATTCAATATACCACTTAGCTGTAGAGCCAGTGAGTGTCCGTTGCAAAAGTAGTAGGCAGATCGAATCATCAACTATGGAGTTAGAAGAACACCATAAGTGGCAGGACATGATATGGTTTTGGGGATCCTCACCACCCTTCCCTTCAAACTTTGGAATGTCCAAAGGGAGTTTGGTAGGCACGGGAGGCCATTTGGGGTCATGTCAGATCGTATCATTGGTCAATCGGGCCAAATTAGGGAGGTTGAGGCTGGCCATGAATGGAAAACTAGTAAGAGGATGTGACATAGTCGAAGTGGCCTGCGTTCTAGCCATGGCGATGATCGTGGGGAAACCTCCACTGAGGGGAAGAGTATGGGCGTGATTTATAGCGGGGATTGAGGGACCACCGGTAGAGGGTGGAGGGATCGAGTAAGAAGGGACGGTGCCACTAAGTGTACAGCTGGTGACCAAAGGGACGGTGGTCAGAATAGATCCTCTACTGGTGGGTATGGAGGCAGTAATTGGAATGCCAGGTGTATGTCTTACAGATGGTATAGCAGGAATCGATGCTAAAGTGGTGGTTGGGCTAGTGGTGGAACCACGACCAACAATCCCTCCATAAATGGGGTTGGGGTTCGTGATGGCCATGAGGCTAGACATAGCTGTGTATATGGTAACTCCGACTCAGAGCTAGAAGTGAAATAAGGGGTGTCAGGATGAGAATTCAGTGATGAAGCTGTGCATTTGTGATGAGTGGGGCCAAGTGGACTGTGCTATGGGGATAGTCCCCGTAGGCGATGAGAATGTCTCGGTGAATCAATGGTGATAGGTGTAAAAGTGATAAAGAAGCTGTGGGATATAAAACACTAAAATATCCTAGTGCAATTGGTGTGCAAAAGGAGAGCTCTCAAAAAAGGCGGTGCTCAGGCCAATAACAAGCTCAAAAAAACATCCCGCAACAATGTGCTGCAGCAGGTGGAGTGACAATAAAAATGGTCAGAATACCAACAAGTAGCACTCCTAGAAAATAAAAAGGTAGACTCCCTAACCGAATGGGGGTATAGGAGCATGCAAACACCTATGTAAAAGATATGGAAGCTCACACAAATCATATCCCCTGCAGGGTGATGAAATCCGCAGTCAGGAAATACGAAATGTAGAACCAAATAGATAAGGATATCCCTCTACCGATAGGGACTCCAGGTAAAAGAGTCCCAGAAGAATGGAAACTAAGCTACCCCATTCATGGCACGTCCAGAAAGGTATCCCACAGCTTCAGTTATTTCGTCGTTGCACACCCGGTATGGGCATCAGTATGCATAACGAGAACAATGAGTTGGTATCCTTCAGTACAGAATGGAGAATGGTATTCCACTCAGACTTCCAAAACCAATATTGCCACTTTCCCTCCTAAGGGATAGGCCCTCCCACAAATCAGTGCCAACCGTACCAATAAGTAATAGGGGATTTTGGATCCCTAATGGACAACAACTATGTCTCAAATGAAAATGACAAAGGGGGTGTTATTTGGATGGCTAACCCCAATGTCCTACCTAGCTACATAATTGTTTTTGTGTTCCCAAAGTGGGGTTAAAGTGGGTTGAATTAAATAAATTTTAAGACTCTCTTGAATTAGGGGGGGAGTGTGTGTGCAAATTGGTGTGAACCCAATATCGCTAGATAGTAAATGCTGGAAAATAAATGACTAAAACTTTAAAATAAAAAGTGTTAATTGTATGTGTAAGATAAATGAGCTTGCTAAAATAAATGCAAAGTAAAATGTTTTAAATGCTACATCAAGTAAACAACAAAAAAGTATGAATATCAAAATGGATGCAAGCAAACAGAAGGTTGTTAGGGCAGGGAAAGGGGTAAAAAATGGTTGCAGGGTGTGGCTATGAGGAAAAACATTGCACTCTGGGTGCGGAAAGCTGCAGAAAAATCATGCAGGAACAAAAAGACAGAAACATAAAAAAGGGTGCAGGTTTCATGGAAAAATACATGCTGGGGGCACGGGTATCAAGGAAAAAAGCATGCCAAGGGCGCAGGTTTTGAGCTAGAAGGCGCGCGACTTGCAAGATGGAAAGTGAATTTAGCGCGTAGCTATTGGGATGAAAGGCACGCAAAAAGCACAAGTTGCGGGCCGAAATTTATGCTAGGGTGCGGGTTTCAGACCGAAAGTCACGTGAAGGGCGTAGGTTTCAGTTGAACATTCGCACTCTACAGGGTGGAAAAATGTTTTTAAAGTCATGGGCCGAGCCGTAAAAATGGAACTAATGGAGTGAAATGCGAAGGCATGGGCCATATCTACAAGTATAGGCTCCAAGGCTAGGCCAAAGCTGTAAAATGCAAGCAAAATAACAAGTACAAACTCTAAACTAAACCAAATATCGATGGGAATCGACTGAGTGGAGTCGCCAAAACTGTAGCTGGTGTTTTCACACCAGCTCATGCTAAAGAGTACGTACTAAGGATTCTAGAACCCTTAGTAGTAGTTCATGAAAATGGATAAAACTAAATAATAAACAAGTGATATGTGCAAATGATAACAGAAAATAAATCTAACTACCGTAGTAAAACAAAAAATCAAGAGGAAACCATGAATGAAATTTGTATCTTTATATTATATGGAAAACAAGGGTTTGCAACAATGTTTACCTCAAAAGATGAGGTGATGGGGGCCCTTGCAACAATACGAAGGGTAGCGCGTCGGGTCTCTAGAGTTCCTTTCTCTTCTCCAAATTCTCAATGGGTGGCCAATATTCAACTAGATGAACACAAAAGCTTGAAAGGATAGGCTAGAGTGCTGTAGGAAATTTGGTAGCATAAGGGTATGAAGAGTGATACATGGACGTGAAATGGGGGGCCTCCATCACCATTTTATAGTGATTTTTGGTGGTGGATTATTAACCCATGGTTTTGGGAAACCAATAGTATTGGCTAGTGGTATTTTGAATTTTCCCTCTTTTTTTATTTTATTTTGACTTTTTGCCCTTTTTCTTTCTATTTTTTGGGGATTTTGACCCTTTTTTATGGGATTTAATCCCTTTTTGGAGGATTTTCATTAATTGAGGAGGGAAATAATGATGTTTTTTCCCTTTTGGTTACCATTTGAGGGTTTTTTTTTTGGAGTTTTGGAGGCCAAAAATGTAGGAAAAGTGGACAAATGGGTTATGTGACTACGGAGACGAGCTAGTGAACAATTTTTGGGTATTAACAATAAGGGTGCATTGAAATAGTCTCAAATGAATGGAATAATGATTTAAATAATTCAACGAGCACCATATTTAAAAGGTAGTAACATGATCACTAGGATCCTCACCCTTCTTGCCTTTAAACTTTGGAATGTACAAAGGAAGCTTAGTGGGGACCAGAGGCCACGATGGATCGTGACACACTAGATTGTTCGTAAGCCTAGATAAGTCTGGTAAGTTCAAAGTGGCTAAGAATGGGAGCCGTGGTTGTGAAGCTTGAGGTCATGCTCTTGGGAGAGAATGAAATTGCAGATACATGCCTGCAGGCATAGGATTCGATACTTTGGGCTAGGGTGGATTTTGGTAAAGACCGTGACCTTGACCAGTAGGATAGTACCCTCCTCCAAATTGATTCATCTAAGGATGAATTGGTATTTACATAGAAGGGATCCCTTGGGAAGGAAAAGCAATGTTACACGAATTTACCATAGGATTGTACACATTTCCCCCTAACGAAGGGGGAGGCATATATCCACCTCATAGAGAAACTCCAGCCGAATGGTGACCTATATTAAAAGATACATTTCCACCTAAGGGAACTGATGAAATAGGAGGAGGATGCACCATAAGTAAGGAATTCATAGGGGCTGGTGCAATAGAGGATAAGTAGACAGATGGAATATATGAAGTAGAACCACTTCCTACGTGCCCACTTCCACCCATAAAAAGGATTGAAATTGGTATTAGGGGCTGATGAAGGGGGAGTCCATCCCCCAACAAAAGGAGAAGAGGGGGGGATATGACCACTCCCAAACCAATACATAGTGAAGTGGGCTGAGATGCCCTCGAGCCCAACACCATAGGTACTACTAGAGACCAATATGGAAGATGGGAAATTGCACAAAGGATTGGGAATGACAAATGCAAATAGATTAGTGGTTTTAGGAATTGATAAATCATCATTGTCTGAAAACCCTAAGGAAAAAGCGGATACATTATTCGATGACCAAGCATTCTTGAAAGGATTCATGCTAATGGGATGGGATGAACCTATTGATGTAATTTTAACTTCGGAATGTATTTCACATATATGTATATTGTATTCCTATAGAGATGTTATTATTCCTCTATATGGAAGTGTCATCATTTATATTGTAAGTGTCGTAACTTATACTTGATGGGTTATTAGACCACCTTGATGCGGTTGTCCCTGTATAAGTCATGTTGGTTAAAGGGTTATTAGACCACCCTAGTGGGGGTCGGCCTTGTCAGCATTATGTTATGTGGTTAAGTTGAGGCCGACCTAGTAAAGGTTATTAGGAAAGTCAAGTCAAGTATAAATAGAGTGCGGGAGGCACTCTATTTGATCATTCACTTCTCACTCACACACTCATTGGAGAGTGGCGCACTAGTTCAGGAGGAGAAGCTGCTACTAGGAGGACTATCTCTTGTACTTGGGTTGTATCATTTCTCTATCTATCTCTGAGGAAGTTGCAGGGTTTTTCCCCTTCTTGGTTTTCCTCGGTGAAACTCTGTGTCTCTTGTGTGCTTGCATTATTGTGTCCTGATTGATATGCTGTAGATATGTTGTACATGTTATTCTCTCAGTTAAGATCCTAGATCAGATTGAAATTTTTGAAAAACTAACAAAACCAGCCGCATGAGAACCATTGAACACGAGAGTCCCAGGGACCCATGAGACAGCAGAAAAAGGACTCCCATTGACTCCTCCACCCCCAGCCAACAATGGTGTCAAAGGGATTGCCAAAGTATCGGACATGGAGCTCATAATAAGACTTATTTGAAGCTCACAGTGTGATAAATAAGGACCAACAATGGTCTCTCTACGCCTCTTGTGGAGAGGTTGTAAAGGATCACTGGGTGGTACACCCGCTAAGCGACGAGAATGACAGATAGTTGGAACTCGATCCACGATGACTATAAAGAGCTGTAAAAACCAATATTAATCCCTAAATCCAACTAAATGACAACGATCACACTCCTAGAAAAGCTAATCCAAGATGCACACAAACAGAGAGAGAGTGGCTAAAGGCCCTCCCAACACTATAGAAGGTATGAGTCTCCCAAGAGGGGCTCGCGACTCTGCTACTACGTCTGGAGGTAACAAAACTAGTTATAAGGGTCCTTAGACTTCAAAGTGAAATGCAATGTGTTGTTCGACCCCTATCTGTCTTAGGACACTCATAGAATAACCCCTAGAAGTACCCTCTGCGGTACTTATGATACACAACTATGGTCACCATGTATAACCAATGCTTAGGAGAAAAATCGCAGGTCGAATCCATCATATGGACATGGTAGCAAAGGCCAAAGATCAAGAAGCACTTAGGTGCTTCAAGAACCCCCAAATACGAATAAGTCTAGGATATATTTCCAACACTAGGAGGGTTGCAGAGGGATATCTACTCAATCGAATTTCACATCATGTCATTCTAAACTCGTGTGTAAGGTGAGCCTCCTGAGAACACCAATTATACAATGGGTTTCACCACTCGCTGGATAGACACCTAATGTTTCGTATTCTTGGAGAAGTTTACTCACACAATCCTATTCCAGTACTCTAAAACCTATACTTGTTGTGGCACCCTATAAAATAAAAATATTTGTAATCAATTATAAATTAAGCATTAATTTTAGTTCGATGTGATTACTCAAGGGGATATGGTCATGCAAGTAATAATGTTATGACTCAGCAAGAATAAAGAAGCATACATAAAAACATTGCTAAGTGCTAGACTTGTTTTTCAAAATAAATTTGTATGCCGCTAAATTAAATGAACAATAATGGTGTCTTTCAATTTCAAATGACAATCTTTCCTAAAATTCCTAGACTAATGCAACTCCAAATAACAATACGAGTGCTCAAATAAAATTAAAAATGAAATTTTTTTGTAATTTCAAAATATATGGATGAAAATGCAATATTGAACCATGAACTTCTCAGATTATGCAACAAGTATAAAGAGTCCAACCAAGAAAAACACCAAGAAGAATGAATCAAGCAAGGCAAAAATCTACAAATGAGAAAAATGACATAAACTAACTTAATTAAAAACAAATAAAAAGAGAGCTTCCAGTCACTATAAAGGAAACAAACATACCACAAAAAGGCCCAAGAAGACTCAACAACACTTAGAATTCACTTATCAAACATCTAACTCAAGATATGGGCTTAAAAGTGAGATGTACGCGACTGTTTGACAAACAACAACATATGTACGTGAGCAAGACATTGACAGGTTATGTGGGTACACAGGCAGGGCTAAGCCAGCCTGTGTGGGTGGAGAAAATACTCAAAAAATTAAGAATGAATCCAAATTTCCCAAGATAAAAGCAATGTACAGATTGTCAAGCTACCAACGACATATAAAATCAGAAAAACAAAGCGAAATAAGAAGGAAAAATCACCCAAAAAGACCCCAAATGGAGGCTCCCCTATATGGTCGCCAATTATGTTATGGAGAAAAACTTCCTATGGATTGGAGTGGTCCACAACATATAGATTGACCCAAGAAATCAACTTAATTCTCAAGTATTCTAGATACATGTAAAATCCCATCAACAAAAGAGAAAACTCTTACTGTAACTGTATGTTTGAGTAAGACCACTAGTGAGCTTGATATCCAATTCTCCTTACCTGCAACTTGTCCTCAACAACAAATATATATGAGCATATGGAAGATAAATATAATTTGTTAGCATAAAACCTAACATAATACATTAACATATTTAACAAATATACCCAAGGAAAATAACATAAGCATTTGCAACATGTAGTGGATGAGAAAAGAGTATTTCTATTAATGAAATAAACAGAAGTACATAGTGACAACCTTTTGTAGGAAACTCATCGAAACCGAGAAACTAAGTTCCTCCACCTAGGTCTCCACCACTTCAATCCTCCATACAAAGGCAAGCTCACAAATTCAAGGAGTAATTGGGTTCCTCCTTCACAAGATATGGAAAATCTTAGGAGATGAACATAAAAAAGTTCAAACAACAAGGAAAAAAGGATGTATACTCAAGGAAATGGCAATGGGGCAAAATTTCTCTAGATTTTCCTTGCTCTCTAGTTTATCCTCTCTCAAATGCTCCACAATGGCTCAATATATAACCCTGAAAGGAGGTGGAGGGTCGAATTAGAGCATTTCCAGCATATGGAAGAACAAGGATCAACATGGACATTATTTGTGATGGAAAACCTGAAATATTTTTAATTTTGAGCATGAAACCCAATATACACAGTGTTAACACCCAAAAAGTGTTCACTACCTCATCTACCACATTATATGGCTCATTTGTCCATTTTCCTACCATATTTCCCTTAAAATCCTAAAAAATCCCATTAAAAAGCCTCCAAAAGGCCTAAAACGCCTCCAAAAGGCCAAAAAACCCTCAAAATAGCCTAAAAAAGGCTAAAAAACCCCCTTTTCCTCCAAAAATAGCAAAAATCCCCTAAAAAGGGAATAAAAAATATAAAATAATGAGGAAAAGGAGGAAAAAACCCTATACAGCTGCCCAAAACCATGTGTTTCCTAAAACCATGGGTCAGCACTCCACCACCAAAAAACTATAAATAGGTGATGGAGATCCTTATTCCATATCGGGCTCGGAAAAATGAATCCGGCGATATAAAGGATGTCAAAAACGGGTAACGGCCGATGTGGCACGCAAACCGAGGTGATGGGGGCATTTTGAAAAATGCCCGGAAAATCTGGAGGTGAGAGCGAGAAATGATCTCAAGCATCATCACGAGCTCGGAAAAATGAATCCGATGATATAAAACATGCGAAAAACGGAGAACGGCCGATGTGGCACGCAAACCGAGGCGACTAGTGGCGTCTGAAAAAAAATGGGCAAAAATTGACAGGACAAAAATAATGCAACGAGGTGACCATCATGACGGTCTCGTCGTGCTGATTCCAGTGGTGGAAACGGTTTGTAAAAAACAAAAACAAAAAAGAAAGTATTGTACAACGCAGACCAATGAGGCCGCGGTTTTCTTTTATGGGTAAAAACGCTTAAGATACAACCCATTACGAGGGTTGCGCAAAGGACGGCCTTCAGAGTCAACTAAGATGTATGCCCCCTGGAGTCTTCTTATTTGCTTTCAGACTCTCTAAAATTGAAAGCAACCACGAGCATGAACTGTCCTGGGCTCGTTAAATCCACACGACGGTACCATTCCATCACTTCAGAGTCTTCTTATCGCTTTCAGACTCCTTAAAATTGAAAGCCACCACGAGCATGAACTGTCCTGGGCTCGTAAAATCCACACGACAGTACCATTTTACACACACTTCTTCTAGTTCATTAACCCATGAAGAAGTACCCTCCCATGCCTCCTGGCACTATGATCGATCATCTCGGCAGCACCCCCAATCAGGTCGCCTTTGTTCAGAGTATTCTGCAGTCTCCTGCCATTGTATACCAGCTTGAGTCTCCCTCAGCCAGTTATCCTCCCAGATCCATTATAGCTATGATCCCTTTCCCCTCAGTCAGTTTCATATGCTGCCAGATCATTCCCATTATCATACTCTGAACAAAGGAAGTTTGAGTCCACCCACTCTACTTGCCCAAGTTGTCCCCCCACAGTTTGTCAGTCCTGCCATCAGTACTATTACGTTTCGGTTCTCCACCTCGCGCTCCTGTCAAGGAAACATCATTGCCTTGATAGTTGCAGGTCTCCCTCTGTCGACGACAGCTCCTCTATTCCAGAGGATAGGCCCAGAGGTCCCTACGCCTTGGACTTATCACCATCTGTGGTAAGTGCCTATGGATCGTTCTGAGAGGATTCATCATTGCCTCTCCGAGTGGTTGTTCCTTACATGCTCGACTTCAGCACCTTGATCGCATCGTTGAGGATCGCGTAGGATTATATCCCATCAGTTTTGAGTCGAAGACCCCGGATTTCCCCCGACTCTAGCACCTTGGTGAGTCATTTCGGAACACCCAGTTGTATGTTCCCGTGGATGTCCGGGCTGCGTTGGCGTTTGTATTCGGAAGCCATCCAGTTCCATGCTTCCTTGAGTACCCATTTCAGTTCCAGTCCAGTGTACCATGGAGAGTATGACCCCAGTCACTCTGATCCAGCAGCTCATAGCCCCTTTGGTACCACACTCAGTAGCACTGTTGATTGTTCCAGTGTATCAGTTTTTCAGCTCAGACATGGTCCGCCCAGCAGTATGTCCCAGATTTGTGTCCCCTCTGGACCCTTATGATGTACACAGTGGCCATGTATCTTACAGGTCCCCCTTTTCGGGCCTCACAGTTCTATTTATGTATCTTGATACGAGCATGGGTATGCCCGCCTCATCCATATATTGAGATTATTCCTCAGTCAGTATTTGAGGTCATGTATATTTCAAGTCCCCATTTATTGGACCCCATTGTTATTGTTATGATCTATCCTGATACGAGCATGGGAATGCCCGCCTCATCCATATGATCAGATGATTCCTCATCCATTATTGAGATTATGTACTTTTAGATCTTGCAGTTGTTCGGGATCATTGTTCCGAGCTTCAGTTTGTTTCTTCTCTTCTCTCCACATCCCAGGAAAACCATTCATGACTTATGATGTCCATCGGCCATACGATGAGCTCCTGACCTCGCGCATCAGGGGGCAATCTGTTAACACCCAAAAAGTGTTCACTACCTCATCTACCACATTATATGGCTCATTTGTCCATTTTCTTACCATATTTCCCTTAAAATCCTAAAAAATCCCATTAAAAAGCCTCCAAAAGGCCTAAAACGCCTCCAAAAGGCCAAAAAACCCTCAAAATAGCCTAAAAAAGGCTAAAAAACCCCCTTTTCCTCCAAAAATAGCAAAAATCCCCTAAAAAGGGAATAAAAAATATAAAATAATGAGGAAAAGGAGGAAAAAACCCTATACAGCTGCCCAAAACCATGTGTTTCCTAAAACCATGGGTCAGCACTCCACCACCAAAAAACTATAAATAGGTGATGGAGATCCCTTATTCCATATCCACAATCACAAGCACCCTTACTCTGCCAAAATCTCTCTCGAAACCCTAGTTCACCATTGAACTATTTTCACCTTGAGAGCCACCTTTGGCCCATTCCCAACATTGGAGAAGGAGAAGGAGCATATTGAAGCTTGGAGCATCCTCTTGGACACTGCAAAGGGCTTCATCAAACCTTTACATTGAAGGTAACATCAATACAAAAAAAGTCATTCTTTGAATTTGATGTTTATGTTTCATGCTTGTTTTGGAAGTAATTTAATTTCTGTTTTAGCTTAATTAGTTTAATTTATTGAACTGCTACTAAGGAGTCCATTCTCCTTAGTAGGTGCTCATTGGCACAAGCTAGGGGTAAAACCCTAGCTACACACAGGCAGTAGTGGAGCAACATGTGTATACATAGGTTGTAGTGTTGTTAGGGCACGCAAATCAACAAAAATGTTCTTTTTAGTGATCCACCCAGTAGTTGGCATTATTTTCGGATGCCAACATCGACTTCGACAAGCTCATCGACTTTTACATGCTCAAAGACTTCAACCAGTTCATCAACTTCGACAAGCACCAACTTCGACATGCATCATCGACATTTGCAACTGTCGAACTACAATAGATTGTCTCTCTGTCTTCCAGGCAACTGTAACGGTTGAACTTATGAAACCGTTCTAACTTCTCTTATAATTGGACGTAATGGGAAGACAACCCACGTGTTCTCAGCACTCTATTTAAGCATGTAAAATATTGTAATATACATGAGAGAATAATCAAGAAGTAACAGAGTGAAAATAAAGAAGAGATTAGTTCACATTCCTGCATATTGTCTGTGTGTGTGTTTATGTGCATAGTGTATTTCCTACTTTGCTTATTATTATGATTCCTCCATAACAATACCGATTCATTCAATTGAATTGTTGTCCCCGTCGTGCACCTGGGTGCGTGCGGATTATTGGTATCAGAGCTTCATCAGATCTTTATCAGAGCTTATTCACATCTTTATTCATTCAAAGATTTATTCAGAGATTTGTTCGTGCTTAAGTTGTGCATAGAAACTTCCATAGAAGTTACCTGAGTTATGCATGTTCAAACACGCTCGCAAACTCAACAATCCAAGCAGACACTACCTTCAAAGATGGCAGGAGAAACATCAATAGAAATGTAATTGATGAGACAGAGCAACTCATAGAGAAAGCACTGGCTTGACAGCAAACTGAAATGTTCGCCCAGTTCAATGAGATTCTCACGTGATTTGATTTAACATCAGGAGGATTTTTGACAAGGTCTAACTCCGAAAAAATCAGTCCATTCAAGGTGCAAATGAATTTGGACATAATGAATCTAGAAGGAAAGATTGATGCAGAATCCGTCAACAATTATGTACAACAATTGGAATCCTATTACTCTGTCAATCAACTCTCAAAAGCTGAAAATATCACCATTGCATCCTTAAAGATGTCAACATCTATGCACTGTTGGTGGGAGAACCTATCGACAAGTATGGTGAAAAGTGTAGACCCCATAAAGACATGGGAGAAATTTGTCGAGTATGTCCGAAAGGATTTTTACCCGCCTAAGTATGTTGAACAATAGTATAAGAAGTGGCAACAACTGAAGAAATGGAAAGACCAATCCATACAGAGTTACACCAATGAGTTATACTGACTAATGTCTAGACTTGGCATTCAAGAAGAAGAGAAATTGCTTGTTCTGAAGTACGTGTTAGGAACCCATGTCTTTACTTTGTTAGTATGTTGTTGTTGGACGCATATGCTTTGTAAGTCGTCCCGTAGTATTTGTTGATCAATAGTTTGTGTTATTGTTGTTGGCAGATATGCTTTGTAAGTCGCCCGTAGTATTGTTGATCCATAGTTTGTAGTGGCCCATGGTTTTGACCCATAGTATTGGCACCTAGACTTAGTATATAAGTGTGTGTTGAGACCTATGAAGGACCGTGAAGTTATTTGTATTGAGCTTGCTCATAGGAGGTTGCCCCCTCGAAGTGGCCTGTGATCAATATAAAAGTGATTCTGAGATCTATCATTTCTTCTATTTCACATATTCGTATTAATTAATTGTTACAGGTGCATCACATCTGGTATCAAAGCAGTTTCTTGGGCTCGCTGGGTGAAATTTCTGCCAATTTTTTTTTCGCATTTGTTGCAGGTTCGGATTTGGGAATAATCCCTATTCTCTTAACTGTGGGAAATACTTGGGCATAAGCCCTACAACTCATTGTGAGGAGTACCACAGGAACCCCAAAGCAGTTGGCCCATTGAGAGGACCTGCCAGCGAAAAGGGCAACGATCCCTACCTGATTGACTAGTTCCCACCCGTGAGGTAAACCAAGAGCTGTCGTTTGTGGCAAAGCGGTTATCAGTTTTACCTAAGCCATGGAGTGAGGGGTATTGCCCCAATACGCAAGCCGTCAGATAGCATTGGTGGCCGAGTGAAACCCCTGAACTGTTAGGAAGCCGCACATACCTAGGGTCCATATCTACTTTCAGCTGAACTATTGTCGATCACTACTGCGCCGTTTCAGATCCATTTTGCAAGCCGTTCCAGATCCAGCCATTTTCAATCCAGTCGGCGTTGTTCTAGATCCCTTCTGAGCCATAGCCGCTCCAGTCTGACCTCACTTGTTTTCACTCTGTTTTCCTTGAAATTTTTGGGGAACCTTTGTCATCCCATTCTGCATATTTCATTTGTTTTCACTCTGTTTCCTATTTCCCTTGAAATTTTCGGGGAACCTCTGTCATCCCATTCTGCATATTTCATTCATGAGGACCTTATCCCCAATTCCCCTTTCCGAAAGCCCACATTTGTTTATTTTTAGGGTTTGCCATAACTTCCTCAGATTTCACCCAATCACCTTCAAATTTTACCACAGAGTTCCTTTTTGAATTCTGCTTCTTTATCCCCCTCTGCCAAATTTTCCCATTCTTTCACCCCGCTTCTGAAATCCTCATTTTTGCTTCCCTATCTAGTCGACAGTGTCCAACACCTAGTCAAACCCCAATTACCAATTATATTTTTTTCCAAGTCCAGATTTTCCCTTACTGAAGCAGTTTCTGTTTTTGTTTTCCTACCCACTCAAAAAAAAAAAAAAAACTCCTGGTTATGGTTGTCACCCATGCAGGAGCAAAAACCATGGAAGAAGCACTTGCAGCCATCCAAGCCAAACTCCAGGATCTGGATTGAAAAATTTCTCGGCCTCCATCTTGAACATTCAACTATGAACAACAAACGGTACTCTGAGTCTTCATCATACAATGGGTTCTCTTCTTCCAGCAATTTCCGTGGTCCGAAGCTTGATTTTCCTTGCTTCAATGGTACTGATCCAACTGGATGGATCTATCGTGCAGAATAGTATTTCAGTCCGCATAATACTTTTGATGTCAACAAATTTCCGCTGGCATCCTTTCACTTGGAACAAGAAGCTCTTTAATGGTACCGTTGGTACATCAAGGCTCATACAGAGCCCAAATGGTCAGACTTTTGCCAACTCCTTTTGCAACGATTTGGTCCTAGTGCTTTTGATGATTTCACCGGAGCCCTGACTAAACTTTGCCAAATTGGCACTGTGAGAGAGTACCAAACCGAATTTGAGAACCTAGCCAACCACACCGAAGGATTGTCTGATGACTTTTACCGGAGTTGTTTTATCAGTGGTCTAAAGGATACCATCCGCTCTGAGGTCAAAATGTTCTGTCCCACCACAATGATGGAAGCCCTAGGGTTGGATAAATTGGCAGAAGACAAGATTTCATCCCAACAACGCTCCAAGCCCACTTTTGTTCCCTTCCACAATATGGGTTCTCAGTGACCACCTATACCGCAGGATCCTCGACCGACTCCTATCAAGCGTTTGTCTGAAACAGAGATGCAAGCACGCAGAGAAAAGGGGCTTTGCTATAATTGTGATGAGAAATTCACTCAGGGACATGGATGCGTTCAGCAAAAGCTCTATCTCTTGGATGTGGAGTCTCTGACTGCCTCTGAAATTGGTGACGAAGATCCAGAAACACTGGATGCTCTGGTCGACATTCAGGAACCGCCTATTGACCCTCCATCTCAGGATGACCAGCCAGAGATATCTCTCCATGCTTTAGTTGGAATCACCACCCCCCAAACAATGCGGGTCAGGGGTTACTTCAAGAAGCTTCCTCTTACAATACTCATTGATTCTGGTAGCACTCATAATTTCATTGACCCTCAGATCGCCAAACAAGTTGATTGTTTTATCCATCCTTGCTCCAACTTTGAAGTCATGGTTGCCAATGGGGGCACCTTACCTTGCAAAGGGAAGTGTCAAAATGTGCGTATCTCTATGGGATATTATACCTTGCACTCTGACATGTTTGCCTTGCCCTTAGGCGGATGTGATGTGGTTTTGGGTGCTCAATGGCTATGCACACTTGGCCCTATCTTATGGAATTTTGCTGAACTTTGGATGCAGTTTTCCCTCAATGGACAAAAACACACATTGACAGGATTACAACCAGGTTCTCTCAGCATCATCAGTTCACATCGCATGGAAAAACTCCTCAAGAAGAATTCACATGGTGTCATCGCTCAGATCCATTCCATTCAGATGCAACCATTAGCGGTCTCCATTACTCCTTTGGACCTACAACAAATTCTGGATCAATATATAGGTGTATTTGCTGAACCAGTGGGATTGCCACCTTCCAGGCCAGAAGACCATCATATTCAGCTCCTTCCTGGCAGTGTTCCTCCCAACATCAGGCCCTATCACTACCCATTTCACCAAAAAACGGAGATTGAAATGCTCATTCGGGACTTATTGAAGCAAGGTATTATTCGCCCAAGCACTAGTTCCTTTTCTTCTCCAGTTATTCTTGTCCACAAAAAAGATGGGTCATGGCGCCTCTGCATTGAATTTCGAGCACTTAATCACCTCACCATCAAGGATAAGTTTCCAATTTTTATTGTTGATGAGCTTCTTGATGAGCTTCATGGGGCTCACTTTTTCTCCAAGTTGGATCTTCGTTCTGGGTATCATCAAATTCGGGTTCATGAGGATGATATCCCTAAAATAGCTTTCCGCACACATGATGGCCATTATGAGTTTTTGGTCATGCCCTTTGGCCTCACTAATGCTCCTTCCACATTCCAGGCCTTAATGAATAAAATATTTTGACCCTACTTGTGGAAATTCATTCTAGTATTCTTTGATGATATCCTCATCTACAGTAAAACATGGGATGAACATCTCCAGCATATGGATCTTGTCATGCAACTTTTCTCTGACCATCATCTCCATGCCAAGCAGTCTAAATGTGTTTTTGGACAGAAGGAAGTTGAGTATCTCGGGCACATTATCTCAGCACAAGGGGTTCGCGTGGATCCTGCCAAAATCGATGCCATGAACAATTGGCCGCATCCTCAGACACTCAAGAGCCTTCGTGGTTTTTTGGGGTTGACTGGTTACTACCGCAAGTTTGTCAAGGATTATGGGAAGATTGCAGCTCCATTAACTGCTCTATTGAAAAAAGATGCTTTTACATGGACACATGTTGCTCAGTGTGCATTTGAAAAACTAAAACAAGCTATGTGTACTACACTTGTGCTAGCTATGCCCGATTTTTCCAAGCCCTTCACTATTGAGAGTGATGCTTGCGGCAATGGACTTGGTGCTGTTCTCCTTCAAGATGAACACCCCATTGCGTTCACCAGCAAAGCCCTTTCAGGTAAGAATTTAGCTGCCTCTACCTATGAGAAGGAAATGATGGCTATTTTGCATGCAGTACAGAAGTGGCGCCCATACCTATTAGGGAATCATTTCTGCATCAAGACTGATCACCAGAGTCTGAAATATTTCTTGGACCAGCGTGTCTCCTCCCCAGCACAACAGAAATGGGTTAGCAAACTCATGGGTTATGACTATGAGATCACTTACAAGAAGGGTAAAGACAATATTGTAGCAGATGCTCTTTCTCGCACATTTGATGCCCAAAGTTCTCTTTCAGGTATTTCTATGCCTGTTCCAAATTGGTTGCAATCTGTTCAACAGGGTTATGTCAATGACTCTTCCTTATCTCAAATCATCCAACGCTTGACCAACAACCCTTCTGCTATACCACATTACTCTTGGGATGGTGCTTCTCTGCGATACAAGGGTCGTCTGGTGCTTCCCCAAAGCACAGATCTTCAACAGGATGTCTTCTATGAAATCCATGCTTCTCCATTGGCAGGGCACTCTGGGTTCCTCAAAACGTATGAATGAGCACGACGTAACTTCTTTTGGCAGGGCATGAAAAGGACAATTCAATAGATGGTGGCCGAATGTGATACCTACCAGCGCACTAAGGGTGAAACAACACTCCTTCCAGGATTGCTTGAACCCTTGCCCATACCTACATGGATTTGGACAGATATTTCTATGGATTTCATTGAAGGGATCCCTAAATCTGGCGGGAAGACATTGATTCTCGTTGTGGTTGATCGCCTCTCCAAATATAGTCATTTTTTTGCTCTCAGCCATCCCTATACAGCCTCCTCCGTCGATCAAATTTTCCTGGACCAGATCTTTCATCTTCATGGCATCCCTTTTTCCATTGTCTCGGATCATGATGCGACTTTCACCAGTCATTTTTGGAGAGAACTATTTCGCCACACTGGCACAAAACTGAAGATGAGTTCAGGGTATCACCCACAAACAGATGGTCAGACTTAAATTATGAATAAATGCTTGGAAACTTATCTTCGTTGCTTCACCTCGGAACAACAACATCAGTGGGTAAAGTGGCTTCCTCTCACTGAATGGTGGTACAATAAATCTTACCACACCGCCTCTAAAATGAACCCATATGAAGCAGTCTATGGTCAGGCACCTCCAGCTCTTCTTCCATACACCCCCACCAGTTCACTAGTTCAGGAAGTTGACACGGTCCTTCGAAATCGCGATCAGATTCTTCGCATTTTGCGGGACAATCTGGTTTTTCTTCGTCTCCAGCCATACAAACAATCCTCCTTGAAACTCAAAGGGCATCATAAGCTCACTCCAAAGTTCTATGGGCCATATCGGATTCTTCAGAAGATTGGGTCCGTTGCTTATAAATTGGAACTTCCTCCTTCTTCCCGCATTCATCCAGTCTTTCATGTCTCTTGTCTGAAGAAAGTTCTTGGCACCAACATCAGTGGACAAACGATTTTACCCAAACTGGATAATGAAGGATCCATCCTTTTGGAGCCAGAGGCCATCCTCAATCGGCGCATGCATCAGCTTTGCTCTCGCTCTATCACAGAGGTCTTAATTCAGTGGAACGACATGCAACCAGAGGATGCTACATGGGAACCACTCCTTCAGATTCAACAACAATTTCCACATCTAAAGCTTTGAGGACAAAGCTCTTTTTTAAGTGGGAGGGGATGTTAGGAACCCATGTTTTTACTTCTTTAGTATGTTGTTGTTGGACGCATATGCTTTGTAAGTCATCCCGTAGTATTTGTTGATCAATAGTTTGTGTTATTGTTGTTGGAGCATATGCTTTGTAAGTCGCCCGTAGTATTGTTGATCCATAGTTTGTAGTGGCCCATGGTTTTGACCCATAGTATTGGCACCTAGACTTAGTATATAAGTGTGTGTTGAGACCTATGAAGGACCATGAAGTTATTTGTATTGAGCTTGCTCATAGGAGGTTGCCCCCTCGAAGTGGCTTGTGATCAATATAAAAGTGATTCTGAGTTCTGTCATTTCTGCTATTTCGCATATTTGTATTAATTAATTGTTGCAGGTGCATCACAGTACGTTAGTGTATTGTCCCCGTACATTCAGCAGGAGATGAAATTTCTGATTGTCAATATGCTTGCGGATGCATTCCACTATGCTAGTAATCTTGAATCCAAACATAAAGGAAAATCACGCTTCGCGACTAAATCGACAGGATGACCACCCGACAAGAAGGGACCAGCCGACTCCGACAAGTCAAGATATTCTCAGCCGACTCTGACAAGTCAAGATCATGGCAAAAATCATCCTCATAAATAGAAAAGGGAATGTAGAAAACAACCCCCTACCAGGAAATGGTGTGATTACCACAATTCATCATGGCATGACACATCTGAATGCAAAGCTCGGACGACATTTTTGGAAAAAGTGTTGACATCCGAATTGTTCAAAAAAGATCTGGTGGAATCTGACCCAAAAACAATGACCTTTTGACATTGACATCGACCACTCCAGCAGTCTCGACTATCGTCGACGAGGAGGAACGATAACGCCTATTCCATACATAGAGATTGGTTCAAAACAATCCATTGCATATGATTGTGGATAATGGTAGCCAGAAGAAATTTGTTTATGAATATCTCATGAAGAAACTAGGTCTTGTTACCAATCCACATCCTCAACTTTATAACATTGGTTGAATGAAGGATGGAGAGGAACTATAGATCACCCAAAAATTAAAACTCACCTACTTCATTAAGCCTTTTGAAGATGAATTACTCTGCGACATGGCACCTCTTTCCATAGCTAACGCCCTGTTTTGGAAACATTACTTATGGGATCGACATGGAAGTTACTAGTCACAACCTCATAAGGTGATTGTTAGAATTCATAACCAATGGTACGGGCATACCAAAGAGATGACCTACACCAATGGTTGCAATGATATCTGCTAAACAGATGAAGAAGCTTGTCAACCATGCTCAGAAGTACGCATTGATCATGATTTAGCCACAACATTCTAGGAATACTGCAGCAAACAATCGACTCACTAACCAGTGAAGCTTCCGACATAAGAAACAGATCAACAATATTCTTGATGAGTATCGAAACCTATTCCAAGAGCTAGACAGAGAACCTCTACATTGCCAGGTAAAACACTCTATTGAACTTGCTCCTGGTTCTTCATTACCTAATTCATCTATTTACAGAGGATCCATTATTGAAAATGAAGAGATTCACAGACAAATTAAAGATTGATCGACAAAGGTCATATTGACCCATCTCCTCTCCTTGTGGAAGTTCAGTCGTCCTCGTTCCAAAGAAAGACGAGACTTGGCGCATGTGCATCGACTACCGGGCCCTCAAAAAAATTTCAGTAAAGAATATATACCCTCTACCATGGATAGATGAGCTCATAAACTATTTAAAAGGTGCTAAATTCATTACTAAGCTTGACCTCAAGTTGGGATATCATCAGATTCCAATCAAGCCCACAGATGTATGGAAAACTGCTTTCAAGACCAAGGAAGGATTGTTTGAATGGTTAGTCATGCCTTTCGGCTTAATCAATGCACCTATGGCCTTCATGCGGTATATGGATAACATTCTTTGACCTTTCATCAGCAAATGTGTCATTGTCTACCTCGACGATATATTGATTTTCAGTCGATCATGGGAAGAACATGTCGAACAATTTCGAAAATTCCTCGACACTCTCCGACAACATCGACTCTACTTGAACATGGAAAAATGTTCCTTTGTGATGAACAACATCAAATATTTGGGGTATGTAATTGACTCTACAGGCATTCACGTCGATCCAGACAAAGTGAAAATCCTTAAAGAGTGGCCCATTCCTCAAAGCATTCATGAACTAAGAAGTTTTCTTGGTTTGGAAATTTTTTATCGACGATTCATACTCAGCTTCAGTCACATAGCCTGGACTTTGAATCAATTGACCAAGGGAAATGGGAAAACTGTCTTCAAATGGACATCAACACAACAAGAAGTTTTCAAGCAGCTCAAACACAAGCTTTCTACTACACCAGTACTTGTGTTACCTAATTTGCATCGGCCCATCGACCCTTTGATATTGAGACGGATGCATCAGACTATGCCTTGGGCGCATTGATCACTTAGTCTGGTCACCCAGTCACTTTTCATTCCAAAAATTGTAACGACATTGTTAGAAGATATTCGATGTATGAAAAAGAACTGTACGCCATTGTTCAAGGTCTTAAGCAATGGAGAAATTATATCCTTGGAAAGGATATGGTCATTCTCACTGACCATAAGCCTTTACAATTCACCCCATCCCAGTCAAAGTTACAAAAAAATCGACAACTCAAGTGGATTAATTACCTACAACAATTTCAGATGGTAATGAAGTATCAGAAAGGTAAAGCTAATGGCGCCATCGATTTTTTGAGTCGACCACCCATTACTCTCCTTCCTACAGTGATGAGTATGCAT
The DNA here is from genome assembly GCA_027924585.1 of Larix kaempferi. Lineage (NCBI taxonomy): Eukaryota > Viridiplantae > Streptophyta > Pinopsida > Pinales > Pinaceae > Larix > Larix kaempferi. The sequence continues at coordinate 302,292 of BSBM01002326.1, forward strand.
GGTTATGAAACCACCACTTGGCCTCAGTTGTATTAGGAAGACAACAAATTTTCATCAGTCTATCAACAACTTCAGAACAACAAGTCTTCGACCTCCAACTATTTCCTCAAAGACACCTTGCTATACAAGCTTGGACAGCTTTGTGTACCAATAGGTGAGCATTGACAATAGCTCATTTGGGATGTGCGATACAGAAAGAATGCAGGACACTTTAGAGTAGCGAAGACCCTTTCTATTCTCCAAAAGTATTTATTTTGGCCTTCACTTAAAAATGACGTCAACAAGTACATTCGATCATGCGTTGTTTGTGCTATTTCTGAACCGCCTAATCGATGACAGGGATTGTACACACCTTTGCCAGTTCCTAGTTGACCATGGGAATCTATTTCTATGGACTACTTGATGGGATATCCTACTACCAAACATCAGCATGACATGATCTTAGTAGTAGTCAACATATTTTCCAATATGGCTATTCTCATTCCATGCAAGAAGATTACGACAACGCAACAAACTGCTCAACTCTTCTTTGAACATGTCTGGAAACATTATGGCTTACCAACAACCATTATTTCCGACAGAGATGCCAGATTTTTCAGCATCTTTTGGAAGTCTCTCTGGAAACAACTCGATACAAGACTCTCCTTATCGACAAATTTCCATCCTTAGACAGATGGACAGACGGAAGTTGTGAATCGCTTGGTAGTACATCTGCTTTGTATGTAAACCACAAGCATTGATGGAAATGGGATGAAATTATCCCATATATACAGCACAACTACAATCGTGCTCAACATAGCTCTACGGGAAAGAGTCCATTTGAGATATGTTATGGATTTCAACCCTCAGTGCCTATTGAATTGATTAGTTCCTCGACACAGTCGAACGATACCAACTATAACTGGAGATAAGTTGACAAAGCATTGAAGTTTCGAGATCAAATATGTGACATCCAGAAACAAGCACAAGAAATGTTGCAACGCGCTAATGCAAAATTTAAGGCTCGACATGATAAGCATCTAATCCCTCATTCATTTCAGATTGGGGATCAGGTCCAGTTGCATCTCAAGAAGGAATGCTTCACTGGTCCATATAAGAAGTTGAAGCCTTTGTGATATGGTCCATGCAGTATTCTTGAGCAGATTGGAGAAAATTATTTCCAGCTTGACATTCCTTCATGCCTGGGTTGCATCCAGTATTTAATGTGGATCTACCTTAACCATACGATGAACCACTGTTGGAACAGAACGACTTGCAGACAACAGAACCCGAAGACATCCATCCATATGTTCAGGAGCCTCTTCCTTGTGACACCATTGTGGGACAATGAGTACGCCATACAAGGACGAACACAATTCCCTTGTTTCAGGTGTCCAAAGCCGGACAGATCATTGCACAAGGAAAATGGTACTCTACTGCTGAATTGGCCAACAAGTTTCCTCATTTGTATGAGAAAAAAATGGGGGACATTGTTTCTTAAGGAAGGAGGTATGATCCACACAACAGTTGGAATTATTGCAGATGACAACAACGATTTCGAAAAGTTCATTGACTTCGACAAGCTCAGCGACTTCGATCATGTAATACCCCAAATTTTGGACTTTAACCCCTTTTATATGTTGCAAGTATTATTTCATTTTACTTGGGTGACATTAGAAACTAGAAAAGTAAATTTTTGATGACCATGTGGACCAACACATTAATGATATGGGAGTCACATTCCCATATGGGTTATAGGGTAAATTCCAATTAAAATAATAATGAGAAATTATTATTGGAGAAAATGGTAAACCCTAAAGAAAAGTTTAGGGAGAATAATGAAATTAAAGAAATAACGAAATGAGAGAATTCACACCAAAGAGAATAAAAAGAGAAAAGAGGAACTCATTCACATTATTATGATCATCATCATTCTCACACAAGAGAGAAATGGGAGTTGGGAAATAAATTAACCAGAGCTAAATGAAGACAAGGAAATGGGGGCAGTTTTGGAACACAAAACTAAACCAAAATAAGAGAAATCATGGAAGCTGGGTATAGCTTGGAACACTTGGATGTGTTCAGGTATGAGAACTACCCCAATCTTGCAGGAGCACTACACTTACTCTGAATAGTATTTGACTGATTGGTTCTCTTAATGGATGAGACTTACAAGTCCCTTAAGCATCCTGGAGCTCAGGATCACTGAGTTGGATGTTGGGTTGTCTGTTGCCACAAAAATTCCCTAAATAACTTGGTGAACAAGTAAAGAGAAAATTAAAATATACACTCTAAACCAGGGGGACTGTGAACTCAGCTCGGGGGTGACCTGGAATCAAGGAGAACTTGTTGGTCAAAGGCTAGGAGGTTTGTGGCTAGGTTCCACTGGTCATCAGAATACAGATAAGTCTATATGTTGTACTTGCATATAACTTTTATGGAACAATTATTAGGATTGGTGTATGAATATTCCTGATTTACTGTTGAATGGTTTGTTTATCAGATTTGATCAGACATATATTGTTGTATTAATTTTCTGAGTATGGATCTCACATAAACTATTAGATCTCTGTAATATGGTACAACTTGGTGATCTAGTTGAAATACCTGAAGTATTCATAGTTTATGTTGAGGTAAGAATGTATACATTCTGTGTGTAGTAGGTAGACATAGATATAGTTTAAATAATGATATATATAATCCTGAGATAGGCATTATGGCATGATCATTGTTTATGTTATCTATGAATATGGTTTTAAATAGAACATGTTCTTCTATTCAACTTATCCCATTACTGACAAAAGAATATGTTTCTCATATTTATGATGGAAATGAGGCAGACATGTAAACTGTGAGGTTTACATGTCAAGCCATTATATTATATAAAACCTCCATTCTATTTTTATAGAGAAACAAAAGGGGGATAAATGTAAACATAACATTTCCTTTCTTTTTACAGTTATGCAAAGACATTGTGAAAAAAATGATTTATATATACAGTTAATGGATTTCCATTACTTGACAAAGTCTAGATGTACCTAGAAACTCTATTTATAAATTACAACATTGATTCAGATTCGTTTCATATCAATCCTCTATATAAATAGCATTTAACATTCAATATGGAAATCATGTTGGTTTACATTACATTTGTAAACATTAACCAATTATTTACAGGATGCATTATTTTATGTTCAAATGCGTTTTATCTTGTATTTGCATGCCATTACTCTCGGCATAGGTTGAGCTGCAATCTTCATGGTTTTAAAACCAAATCATTATATAATGAATGGAACCAACATTAACAAAATGTTTACAGAATTTAAACGTTCTATGTAGACAAGGGTTTATTACCCATGGTTCCACGAATATTTTACACAGTATGCATATTGTCCACGATATTTACACAGTAAGTATTTTAACAAACAATGTTGTGTATAAAAATGAATGTGAATCTATCTATATGCAACTACCACATTAACTTGTGCACATGTCTATGATCGGGGAGCATTATGGAAACATAGTTCATTTAAATAACAAACAAGTGTTTGAAACGAATACCATGCCATGCCTTACTATGGTATATCAATATTACGAGTTTAAATAATGGATGCACAAACAACCAATGGCGAATCGTTGAAAAACGAGTTCTAGGATTTGCTTCACATTTTTTGTATACCATTGCAAATATAAAGAAATTATGCATAAACACTAAATGGCCATAAAAATGATTTCGTTTCCAGTCAAAGCTTGGAGCATAACATTTAAACATCTCCGAGACAGAGTTTCAAATGACCAATTATTAGTTATGCACTGTCTTAAAATTTATATTGTGTTTTTCAACAAGTTTCTATCTATTTAAGACTGCAACGCTTTACAAGTTGCATCTAAAGGTCATGAAGACCAACTCTTGCAGAGTACTTGTGCGACGCTTCAGAAAACTGGGTTGGTGGTCATTTCCTTTTTAACAGTGAGAGCAAAAACCCTAACTAGTAACTCTAGCTAACGTTTAAGTAACTCAGCCCCCACAACGGGTTAAATCCCACCCGAGGCATGCCGGTTGGGTGAGTTACCTGGCCGGTTGGAGAACCCTTCTTCATGCTCGATGATGGTTTTAGGAGTCACCATGAGTGATCCCAGCCTCCACCTTCTCCTTCTTACCTGCACGGGAAGGTTAAATGGAGTTACTTTCACAGTAAATAAACTTGTAAACCAATTATTTACTATTTATACATTATATGAAATGGAATCGATGCATTACCTGTGGTAGAGTGAAACCATAGTAACGCTTCACTTGAACAAGGAAACACGATGAGTGTTATGAGTTGTAGACTGAAGAACAAAATAGTTAAAGCATTGAAATTTCTTGCACATGGTCGATAGTAGGTTGTCTTACCTTAGCATGCATGGGCGAACGTCGAGCACCTTCTCCTTGTTGTTCATTGGATCACAGTAGAGACAAGCCATCCCTTTGTAGTTCAGGGCATGGACCTTCGATATAGAGCTGAAGCATTCAAGAAGATCCCATCACGACAACAATGAACACTTGTGAAGGCCTCAACCCTTATCAAACGCTGCATTACCGGGGCTGGAAGGTATTGGTCACCACTGAAACCGGTCTCCATGAAGTTAATATCAAGTCTATAGAATGGATGGGCACGAAAACCATGATGAGCTCCATAACCAGATCAACGGTGTTGATGCTTCACGAATTCCCATAAACCAATGATGGATCAAGATCAACGGTGGGAAGTGGCATGTAAATAAAATAAGTTTGCAGAGGGTACGCAGTACACTACAAAACGTGACATAAATTCTTCAAATCTTGGCTGTGAAGTGGGGTATCCATTAATGGAGTCGACCAAACTAGGGCCACGTCGACTTAAGCCTTAAACACGGTAGGGATGGGACCTCCAAGCGTTTCGAGCCTATTTGCATTCTTGCCACAGTGGCAACCCAAAGTCGAGGTTTAAAACGTGGGTTGTTGAAAAGTCAAGCTTGCATGGCACAACCACATCACCATCACGGTCATACTTTTGACATGAAATCGTTGCCCAACCATCGTGTTATTTTAGCCATATGAATTATTTCATTATGGTATGGTTGGTTTGCATAATCCTTAGTTCATTCTTGTTGCATGAACCCTTAGTTAATACGTTGGAGAAATCAATTTTATGCATAAGCGCTTTATTTATATGGTCTTGGTTAGACCATTAATTATGTTGGGTTGATAACATAGCAGCGCCCAAGTTATAACATAGTATTATAATGGCTATATAAGTTAAGGTCCTTATCACTTGAGATATATATATATATACATATATACATACATATATATGTATATATGTACATGTACATGTGTATACATACATATGTATGTATACATGCGCATGTATACATACATATACATGTACACATATATATGTATGTATATACATACATATATACATACATATGTATATATATGTATATATATGTATATACATACATATACATATATATATATACATGTATATATACATATGTACATGTATATATACATACATATGCATGTATACATGTACACATGTCTACATACATATGTATGTATACATGTGTACATACATATGTATACATACACATGTATACATACATATGTATGTATACATGTGTATGTATACATATGTATGTACACATGTATGTACATGTATACATGTGTACATGTATACATACATATGCATGTATACATGTACACATGTCTACATACATATGTATGTATACATGTACATACATATGTATGTAGACATGTGTACATGTATACATATAGACATGTGCACATGTATACATACATATGTATGTATACATGTACATACATATGTATGTAGACATGTGTACATGTATACATGCATATGTATGTATACATGTGTACATGTAGATATACATACATATGCATGTATACATGTACACATGTCTACATGCATATGTATGTATACATGTGTACATACATATGTATACATACACATGTGTACATACATGTGTATATTGAGCATATCTGATTGTGTCAGAACCCCTCTCAGTTTCAAGAAGTTGTGGGTGCATTGTAAAGTCAAGGGAGTAAGCTGCTTAGCTCCCTTGCCTACAATGGGAAAGGAGGCATATTGACTGTGGTTTTCTGAGTATAATAAAGTAGATTTAAAGATTGTTTCAGTTATGTTGGTATTTACTTGTTGTTTGGTAATGTGTGATTTGTCTGGATTTGTTGTTGTTGGTCATGTAATTTAGAGGTTTTATATTTCAATAATTGTTGGCAATATGAGAAATGTCAACAAATTGCACCAGCCGGGAACGTGATTTGTGGTCTTCCCTCGATGGACGGGTGGCAACAACGTCATGGGGAAGAGATCATTGAATGAACCTGGAGTGTGTATGTATACCTATGTATGTACACATGTATACATACATGTGTACATACATATGTATACATACACATGTATACATACATGTGTATGTATACATGTGTATGTATACATATGTATGTACACATGTATACATACATATGTATGTAGACATGTGTACATGTATACATGCATATGTATGTATATCTACATGTACACATGTATACATACATATGCATGTATACATGTACACATGTCTACATACATATGTATGTACATGTATACATACATATGCATGTATACATGTCTATATGTATACATGTACACATGTCTACATACATATGTATGTACATGTATACATACATATGTATGTAGACATGTGTACATGTATACATGCATATGTATGTATACATGTACACATGTATACATGTACACATGTCTACATACATACATATGCATACATACATACATACATATGTACACATGTCTACATACATACATATGCATACATACATACATACATATGTATACATATGTATGTATACATACATACATACATACATACATATGCATGTATACATGTACACATGTCTACATACATATGTATGTACATGTATACATGCATATGCATGTATATGTAGACATGTGTACATGTATACATGCATATGCATGTATACATGTACATACATATGTATGTAGACATGTGTACATGTATACATGCATATGTATGTATGTATGTATACATGTACATACATATGTATGTAGACATGTGTACATGTATACATGCATATGTATGTATACATGTACATATATATGTATATATGTATATATATATATATATATATATAAAGCCATTACTTTAATGCTTTTCCATTTGTGTATGGCATGCATTCATGCTTTAGGATAATACTAATGTTAACTTGTTCTGCTTGTTAAGTCAAGACTTAATGCTTGGTCATTGTTTATGTAATGTGTTCATGTGTTAGCTTAATACTATTTCTTTTTCATATTAAGGTGTAACACATATGTTTGGTTTGGTTAGAAGTCAAATTGCCCACATAATGTTTAAGTAGATTTTAATTATAATCTATGTTTCATAAAGTATGAATACTACTTGTGCTTATAGTCCTTAGGACTATGGCACATTATTTATTAATGACGATTATTGGTGAGATTATCATATGTATTCCATGGAATAATAATAATGCATGGGGTTAGTGTAGATTAAACACAGTTATAAACTAGGAATTGTAATAACCTTGGAATATATTTATGTTTGAATTATATAACTTGTTTTATGAGCATTGTATTATTGTTGCAGGTGGCAAATAGATTTATGCCTAGGTCATATTTTAATGTGTTTAATCACATAGGGTTAAACTTAGGGTACGTTATAGTTGAAGTTCTTAATGATATCAACTTAGTCTTTAAACCTGAATGTTACTCATTGAATTATGAGTTAAGTAAACATGAGTACACTAGCTTGCATGCCACTGCGTTCTTCAAGTCTCTTGGGTTTAATCACTTATTTTTAAAAGAGTGTTAAGATAGTAGTCATGGTCGTTGGACCCTTACAAAAAAAAAAAAAAAATTGGTGAAGAAGGGACATGAAAAATTGGTATCAGATCTACGGTCACTACACTAGGACCTTTAGGCTCGCTTATGTAAATGTTGCTTTATAAATAAATAAATAAATAAAATTTCTGTAGCATACTATTTCTTAATTTTAGTGAGTAGATGCATTGTTGTTTATGTCGACTAACAAACAGCTGCTGACCACACTTAGACAGAAGAGTGGCTGAAAACGGTAAGTAGTTGAAGATGAATTCTGCGGAACAAGAAGGAACGCTGGCTGTGGAAACATCTAGTAGGAAAGAGAGGAATCTGACCTCTCCACAAGGAGCGACAACATCTATTGAAATGCTGGAAACTTTCAAAAGTATTAAGGATGAATTGATCAGCATTAAAGAAGACAATATAAAAAACTTTGAAGAACAACGAGAAATAAATGCAATTCTGCTACAAAAGCTGACTGAAAAAGAAAATAGTCACATTCCAACTCAAGAAGAACAACATGCAGAAAAATCAGTGACGCAAAGAAATTCCAAGTTTAAGACTACACCTCCAAGAAATTATGTGAGTTATAATATGGATGTCAGCGACGAAGAATTACTTGGCAAAGATTCCAAAAAATTTGTTCCTAGAAAGAAAAAGAAAATTGGAAAAGTAAATCAACTACAATCCGAACTGAGAAAGATCAAGCCTCCTACTTTTAAAGGAGAAATTAAAACCAGAGAAGAAGCTGAGTTGTGGATTAGGGACATGGAAAAATATCTACGAATGTTTGAATATTCTAGTCTCATAAAGGCAAGGATTGCTTCAACCTGTAAGGGAAAGCTTCAGCATGGTGGGATGATCTCAAGCTGACAAAAGCTATCAATGAGAAAAACGTGAAATGGAAAGCTTTTGCAACATTCTTTAAACATAAGTATCTGTCTGAAAGGTGTTGATGTATATGTAACTTCGGAATGTATTTCACATGTATATGTATATTGTATTCCTATAGAGATGGTATTATTCCTCTATAAGGAAGTGTCGTCATTTATATTTTAAGTGTCGTAACTTATACTTGATGGGTTATTAGACCACCTTATTTGGGGTCGGCCTTGTATAAGTCATGTGGGTCAAAGGGTTATTAGACCACCCTATTGGGGGTCGGCCCACTCAGCATTATGTTATGTGGTTAAGTTCGAGCCTACATGAGTTAGGTAAAAAGGAAAGTCAAGTCAAGTATAAATAGAGTGCGGGAGGCACTCTATTTGCTCACTCACTTCTCACACATGCACTCAAGGAGGAGTGGCACACTTATGGAGGAGGAGGATCTGCTGCTAGGTTATGGCTATCTCTCTTGGTTGGTTGTATCATTGCTATATCTATCTCTGAGGAAGTTATTGGGGTTTTTCACCTTTATGGTTTTCCCCAAGTAAATCTTTGTGTCTCTTGTGTGCTTGCATTATTGTCTCCATGATTGATATGCTGTAGATATGCTGTACATGTTTTTCTCTCAGTTAAGATCCTAGATCATATTGAAGTAAATTCATAAAATTTAACATGGTATCAGAGCTAGCCTGAAAGAAGGCATGATATGGCATGTATGACACTTGTTGCACTTACGATGCTAGGGCTTGATATAGCAAAAGCCAGTCATCGTAGCACTTTCACTATAAATCCGTTTTGGAGAAATTTGTGGATCTGAGATTGTTACAAGACGAATATTAAATATCCAGGTACCTTGTGTCCAAAGGAAAACCTCTAATTCGTTGTACTTTGTGATTTATGATCTGTACAATATAGGGTTTCTGCCTCTTCCAGATCTGAGTCAAAATCAGGTGACCTTGGGAAAAAGGTCATATCTTGGGCTAGGAAGCTCCAAATGAAATTTCGTAAAACATGACAGGTAGTGCACAGTTTGTACTATTTCAGAAAACGTTTTCAGAGGCCGAAGATGAACCAGTGACACGTGGAACTCTGTACAAGTTCGCTCTCTTGTATTATCCCATAAACATGTCATGTTGCGACACTTGGCATAACTCTCTCTCAGAGAGTCCAATTGAGGTCAGACCTGTCAGGATGGAAATATAACAGGCCGAGCTATCTCAGGAAATTTTTTCAGAGGACGAAGTTCAAACAGTGACACGTGGCACGCCGTACAAGTTCGCTCTTCTGTTTTATCCCAAAACAGGTCACGTTGCAACATTTGACATAACTCTCTCTCAGAGAATCCAATTGAGGTCAGACCTATCAGGATGGAAAGATAAAAGGTCAGGCTATCTCAGAAAACTTTTTCAGACCCTGTGGATTGAAAAGTTTGGAGTTACACTGGAAACAATCAGGTACATATTTCTGTCAAAACAGAATTATTTTTGAGTACCTTCATTTATGGCTTCCGGAATTTAGGGCTTTGAAGAAAGTTGGAATTTTTGTAATCGGAGACCACGGCTGAATGATACTCATCAAAATAGAAATTTAGAGATCAAGGTCAGAATTTTTGGTTGGGCAAAAGGCCGGGCTTGATCAAACCCTAGTTCGGGACTTTGATCAGAAAAGTGGAAAATTAGGGCTTCTGTAAAAATGAGAATTTTTGCAATCTGTGACCATGACTGGAAGCTCCTCAGAAAAATAGAAGCTTAGAGCTTTGGATCAAACCTTTTGATGGGGAAAAAGAGTGGGCTTCATCAAACCCTAGTTCAGGGTCACGTCCAGTGAATCCGAAAGTTTCAAAGGCAAAATTGAGGAGTAAAACTTTGCAGTTTTCAAATTCTGAATATACCAGTTTGATCAGCTCATCAAGGCGCATATTTCTATCCTTTCGGAAGTTTGAAATTCAAAGTTTGAATTTTTGGGGTTTCTCTAACAAACCCATATCCAGCTCCAGGTCCAGTTCTTGCAAATCAAGTGGATTGGGTTAATCCTAGAAGAAGATGGATTGGTCACCTGCATAAGTAAAGAAGTTCTTGTCTCAGAGGGAGATGAGGATAAGGCCTTACATAAGAAGATTACAAACGATCTCGACAGGTATGACTCATCGAGGTATGTTTCGATATTTGTCCATGATTAAGTTTATGGTATGTTTGTCTTCATGTTATTACGGTTAGTACAATTTTGATTTTAGATTTGTCGTATAACCTTAACAAAATTATGAATGCATGATAGAAGATATTCATTGGTTAGGGTGTTGACACTTATGATTGTACTAATGCATTATGGTGTTGTATGAGGTTTATGTTGTCTACTAACATGAAAGGTACACCAAGAAAGACAAATCATGTTCTGGTCCAAGAACATATGATCATGATAACATGAGGACAAAGATTCATCCATTGTCATGGATCTCATAGAAGATCCATTTACGAGGTATGTATAATTTGGTTTTGTAATAGTTAACCTATGAGATATATAGGTTACTAGCACAAGTCATTGAAGAAGAACAAGAAGACATCATGTGAGTATGTCAGACATAAATAGCTAGCATGCTAATCCAGGTATGTTTTTCCTATATCAAGATAGAATCCTACCTTGTGTTAGGATCTTATACTGTTGTTGATAATGATTATTCATGAAGTCATAGGTTTGAATAATCATGATTGTATGCATATTATGTTTCTTACCATAATTGATGATATGACTAACCAGAAGAATCATGATGGTATAGGTTTGAATAATCACAGGTTTTATGCATTTTATATCTCTTATCTTGATTGATGATTCAACTAACATGAAGAGTCATAGGTTTGAGTAATTACAGGTTTAGACATGTTATGACTAACCTTAGAAATTCTACATAAACCTTGAATGCTAATGCTTATTATTTTCTGTTTGAAATGATAATGACTATACATGCTTGAGATTATTGTGTTTTAATAGTATACTAATGAATGTATGATTTTATATGAGATCACAAGGATAACACAATCATGATACTAATAAGCATGCATAGGGACCAAGGATGAATATGAGATTCAAGAACAGGTAATCCAGGAAGCAAAGATCAAGAGGGAGTACACTCCAGTGGTTTATGCAAGGATGCAGATATTCAGAGGGAGTTTACCATCTCTCTACATCCCACAACATAAAGGTGTAGAAGAAGCTACTTCAGATTAGGACTCCAGCAGCTCCTGCAAGGAAGCGAAGACTCAGAGGGAGTCCACCCAACGAACAAACAAAGATAAGTATTTGAATTGTCATTTCTTAAATAATATTGTTCAATAATGTATATACTGATGTTCCTAGAATTAGGTTGTGTATTATGCATATTAGAATAATTGCATTGATGAACAGTATACTCCTAATATGCATGGGTAAGTGGCCTATGGCACTGTACAACATTCCATTGCTACTTATCTAGAATGGAACCTCTTTGCTGACATGTTGGGAGTTGTGCACACTCTTAACAATGTTCTGGTAGAGATTGGAAGGCATCTAGAAAGTTACGGAATATGGATAAATGTTGTATTGAAGCATTGGCTAAGATAATTGCATGACTGTATGGCATATTTCTTTATGTGTAAGAATTTGTTCTGAAAACTATGAGATGTTTTCTAATCATGCAATTTAACTTGTTGTGTAGGAAAGATCGTATTCCATCTCCTACAAAAGAAGAACTACAACATTTGTTCCAGCAACAAAGATATCTATTGAAGATATTGAAGATATTGAAGTTCCCAGGATCTGGGATGAAGAAATGAAATGCCATGATCCGTCGATCATGAAGAATGATGTTTGGGATGTAATACCAAGACATAAAGGGAAGTTTGCTATGACTTCCAAACGGAACTATCAGATCAAGCATGTTGCAGATGGCAGCATTGAGAAATATAAAAGTGATGAAATAGAAGATACACCAGATGGATTCAAGACAGCTTCCTTGAATGGTGTAGTTGAAGAAGAAGTGTATGTAGAGCAGCCACTTGGTTCTGAGACACATGATAGGAAATCATATATGTGCAGAACTTGGTATGGTGAAGATAGATTGATTGCCGACACGCAGCGGAAGCTTACTACCGAGTTCGAGATGAAGAACTTGGGGATGATGCACTATTTGTTTTTGGCGTGGAGGTGTGGCAGAGTGCAGATAGAATCTTCCTTGGACAAGGGAAGTATGCAGTAGAGATCCTGAAGAGGTTCGGGATGATGGATTGCAAGGCCATGGCCACACCTATGGCATCGAATCTGAAGCTTCTATGTGATGCTTCATCTGAGCCGGTTGATGTCTCTATGTATCGTCAGATGATTGGGTCCTTGATGTACCTGACGAACACGAGACCAGATATTTGCTTTGCTGTGAACACATTGATTCATTTCCTAACAGATCCGAGGCATGTTCACTTGGTTGCTGCAAAGCATGTTCTGAGGTACCTGAAGGGTACAGTGGATTATGGGCTCAAGTATGAAGTGAATCAAAAGTTTAACCTACATGGTTATGTTGATTCAGATTGGGCTGGCAGTGCTGTAGATAGGAAGAGCACATCTGGGTGTTGCTTCAGTATGGGATCAGGTGTGATCTCTTGGTTTAGCAAGAAGCAGTCCTGCGTAGCACTGAGTACAGTTGAGGCAGAGTATGTTGCAGCCTATTCAGCTAGTTGTGAGGCAGTATGGCTACGGAAGCTACTGTCTGAGCTATTTGATCTCCCGTTGGAGGCTATTGGTATCTTCTATGATAACCAGAGTTGTGTGAAGCTGTCCAAGAACCCAGTGTTTCATGACAGGTCGAAACACATAGAGATCAAATATCACTATATCAGGGATATGGTGCAGAGAGGAGCTGTGAAGCTCCTGTATGTTGCGACGGACGAGCAGATTGCAGATGTGCTGATGAAGCCACTAGCCAGGGTGAAGTTCAAGTACTTCAGAGATAGGCTTGGCGTTCTTCAGATCGAGGACACTTCGAGGAAGAAGTGATGGACACATTTGCTGAAGCCATTCCAAGCATGTTGGAAGGAGGATCCTTCACATGGCTGTGGATGTAAGCACTGGATAATGGGCATCAGGATGATGTTCTGGTTTTTGCTTGGATATGATCAGTTGGATCATTTATGTATGTACGCATCATGTTGGATGCTGGATATGATCAGTTGGATCATGTGTATGTATTTTGTATATGCATCATGTTGGATGCTTGGACCATGTATCTGTATATGTATCAGGTGGATACATTGTATGATTAGGTGGATCATGTATGGTGATATGTATCATGTATTTGTATTTGTATCAGGTGGATACATTGATGATCAGGAGGATCATGTATGATGATATGTATCAGGTAGATACTTGGTATGCATCAGGTAAATGCATTGTATGATCAGGTGGATCATGTATGGTGATATGTATCATGTATTTGTATCAGGTGGATACATTGATGATCAGGAGGATCATGTATGATGATATGTATCAGGTAGATACTTGGTATGCATCAGTTAGATGCATTGATGATCAGGATGATCATAGATGATGAGCTTCAGGGTGTTTCTCCAGATGACATGCAGCAGGATGTTGCAGTGATGATCAGGATGATCATAGATGACAAGCTTCAGGATGTTGCTCCAGATGACATGCAGCAGGATGTTGCAGTGATGATCAGGATGATCATAGATGACGAGCTTCAGGATGTTGCTCCAGATGACATGCAGCAGGATGTTGCAGTGATGATCAGGATGATCATAGATGACGAGATTTAGGATGTTGCTCCAGATGACATGCAGCAGGACGTTGCAGTGATGATGATCAGGATGATCATGGATACATCAGGATGATGTATGGTGAGTATCAGGTTGATACTCTATGGCCGTGGATCAGGTTGTGCAGATGAGCATGTAATAGCGCGCTGGGAGATTTGCAGATGGTCTTTCGAGGTTTTGCCTATGGCATGTAATATCGGTGCCCTGGGACATCTGGCAAATGCTCTTTCGAGGTTTTGCTCTGGGAGGACATGTAATAGCGCCCAAGGAGATCTGCAGATAGTCTTTCAAGGTTTTTCCTATGGCATGTAATAGCGCCCTGGGATATCTGGCAGATTCTCTTGCGAGGTTTTGTCCTATGACATGTAATAGCGCCCTGGGAGATCCGATAGGTTGGGCTGTGTGCCCGTAATCAGTCCTGGGATGCTCTTGCAAGGTTTTGCCATGACCACATGTAATAGCGCCCTGGGAGATTTCAGGTCAGAGTTGTGTACCCGTAACATCCTGAGATGCTCTTGCGAGGTTTTGTGGTGGACCACATAGAATAGCACCCTGGGAGATCCTACAGGTCGGAGTTGTGTACCCGTAACATCCTGGGATGCTCTTTCGAGGTTTTGTGGTGGGGTCACATGTAATAGCGCCCTGGGAGATCCTATAGGTAGAGCTGTGTGCTCGTAACAGCCTGGGATGCTCTTTCGAGGTTTTGTGACGCACGTAATAAGTCCTGAGGATTCCACAGTATGGCCAGTGATGATGAAGACCTGCAGGTGGTGGTCCTACATCCAGTATGAAAAAGGACTGGCTCTATAGAACTTCCTATGACGAGTAGATTCAGAGATTGATTGAGATAGCAGCAGCAGTGACGATGATGATGACTCGATGACGATTATCTAGTGACGATGATCCAGAGAAGATGACTTGTGCTAGAAGAACTGTGCTGAGAAATACCTTCCTAGTTAAGAGGGAGTGTTGATGTATATGTAACTTCGGAATGTATTTCACATGTATATGTATATTGTATTCCTATAGAGATGGTATTATTCCTCTATAAGGAAGTGTCGTCATTTATATTTTAAGTGTCGTAACTTATACTTGATGGGTTATTAGACCACCTTATTTGGGGTCGGCCCTGTATAAGTCATGTGGGTCAAAGGGTTATTAGACCACCCTATTGGGGGTCGTCCCACTCAGCATTATGTTATGTGGTTAAGTTCGAGCCTACATGAGTTAGGTAAAAAGGCAAGTCAAGTCAAGTATAAATAGAGTGCGGGAGGCACTCTATTTGCTCACTCACTTCTCACACATGCACTCAAGGAGGAGTGGCGCACTTATGGAGGAGGAGGATTTGCTGCTAGGTTATGGATATCTCTCTTGGTTGGTTGTATCATTGCTCTATCTATCTCTGAGGAAGTTTTGGGGTTTTTCACCTTTATGGTTTTCCCCAAGTAAATCTTTGTGTCTCTTGTGTGCTTGCATTATTGTCTCCATGATTGATATGTTGTAGATATGCTGTACATGTTTTTCTCTCAGTTAAGATCCTAGATCATATTGAAGTAAATTTAGAAAATTTAACAAAAGGTACTTTGACAAAAAGGTAAAATATTTTTACAACCTAAAGCTGGGACAATAGACTATGGAGGAATTAATCAACAATTTTTTGGAATTATTCAAGTATGTTCCTTATATCCAAGATGAAAAAGTCAAAATTCAGTGTTTCCTGAATTGTTTACTATTTGGTTTCAAGGTCCGGATAGAGTTTGATGACCCGAAGACATTGGAAGATTCTTTTAGAAAGGCCATATTGTGTTTTGAACAGAGTCAGAATAAGTCTGAAGTATCTAAGAGGTGGAATGACAAGAAGAAAACAAAGTCTGAAAGTAGGCAGAAAGGTGATAAGCCCAATCATTTCAGAAACCAAGTTTTGCGTGCACCTTTCAGCAATAAGTTCGATGTCAGTAAGTCACAATCAAAATTTGTTCCACCAAGCAAGAATATGAACACTGAAGACACAAGAAAACCAGAAGACACACCATCTAAACCACCACACACATGATGGGGTTGTGGAGAAAATCATAGATGGTACAAATGTCCTCATCGGAAGGAGAAAAGCAAATTAGTGCATAATCTTCAAGAGGCTTCTATAGTTCAAGATATAGAAAGGATTCCAAAAATCTATGCTGCATTAAACAACCGTCTAACAGAACATAAAGCCTCTAGAATCGAGGTTGAAGGTATAATTTCCGGGACACCTATGTCTATCTTGATTGACTCAGGCGCATGTAAAAGTTATGTAGACCCAAAAATTTGTGAGTCATGCAAACTAAGAAAAAGAAAATACATGCATCCTTGGCTAGTTCAAATGGCCACAGGAGCAAAAAGAAAAGTTTTTGAAGTAGTAAATCAATTCCCTTTAAAGTTAAATGACTCTTACACTAGTACAAATTTAAATGTTTTGCCATTAGGATCTTACAATTTACTTATCGGTATGGATTGGATGGAAAAACATAGGGCTTTCCTAGACTGATATAAAAAATTTGTTACTTTTGTGAATGATGTTCGGCAGTTTGAAAATATTCAAGGGATAGTAAGAGCAGTAAAATTAAGGGAAATTTCTGCACTTCAACTGAAAAGGAATGCACGAAAATGGTGTAAACTTTAGGCTGGTCACTTAACAGAAAATCAGAAAAATAAAATTTCAGATTTAACAAAACACCCTGTGTTGGCTGAATTTGAGGATGTGTTTCCCAAAGAAATTCCTGAGATACCACCCAAAAGAGAACTGGATCTTACAATATACCCATCCCTGGGATTTGTACCTATTTCTAAGGCGATGTATTGGATGAGTACTCCTGAATTTATAGAGTTGAAAGCACAATTACAAGAGTTGTTAGAAAAATGTTATATCCGTCCAAGTGTGTCCTCGTGGGGAGCACCGATGATCTTTGTACATAATAAAGATGGCACATTCCGACCGTGTATAGATTATAGACAGCTGGATAAAGTAAATATAAAAAATTGGTATCCCTTGCCAAGGATTGATGATCTATTCGATCAGGTTGGGGGTGATACTGTCTTTTCAAAAATAGACTTAAGGTTGGGTTATCATCAAATCATAATTAAATAAGAAGATGTGCATAAGACAAATTTCCGCACTAGGTATGGACATTATGAATTTGTGGTGATGCCATTCGGTTTGATGAATGCACTGGACACGTTTATGTGCCTTATGAATAATGTTTTCAGTAAGTACTTGGATAAGTTTGTTGTAGTGTTCATTGATGACATACTCATTTACTCAAAGAATGAAAGTGAGCATGAGGAACACTTAAGGTTAGTGTTGCAAGTCCTAAGGGAAAATTATCTATATGCAAAGCTAACTAAATGTGACTTTTACAAAGACCAAATACAATATTTCGGTCACATAATATCAGCCTAAGGTATTACGGTGGATCCTAATAATCAAGGCCATAATGAGCCAACCTACTCCCCAAAATGTAAGTGATGTCCACTTTTTTATGGGATTATCCAGATACTATCGGAAATTCATTGAAGAATTTTCCAAAGTGGATGATCCTATCACATCCCTTCATAGAAATGAAGTCAAGTTTATTTGGACAACCAAATGTGAAGCTAGTTTTGTGAAGCTGAAATAATTGCTTACTTCAGCTCCTGTTCTAAAGGTGGCTGATTCTTATGGTGACTTTGTAGTATGCATGGATGCATGCAAGGAAGAATTGGGAGGCATGTTAATGCAAGATGGTTCTGTAATCGGTTATGAATCTAGAAAGTTAAAGACGCATGAAGTAAACTATGCGATGCATGAATTAGAACTGGCTTCCATAATTCATGCTTTGAAGATGTGTCAACATTACCTTCTTGGGAAAAGGTTTGTTCTTAAAACTGATCAGATTGGGCTGAAATACATTTTGAACAGCCAAATCTGAATGGAAGGCAAGCAAGGTGGCTAGATTTCTTAAGTGAATTTGATTTTGAAATTCAGCATATTAAAGGAAAGGAAAACATAATAGCTAATTCTCTTAGTAGGCAAATGCACATGTTAGCAATGGCTTCAGTTAACAGTTTTCAATCTAATTTAGTGTTAAAGATCCGGACAACAGCTGAAATATACCCAAAATATCTGAATTTAAGACAAAAGTGCCTTGCAGAAAATTTAGAACAACAAGCAACAAATTACAATATCTCTAAGATGGGCTGTTGTCATTTAAAAACAGATTATATATACCGGATCAGGTAGAATTAAAACAAGTAATTCTTGATGAATTTCACAAAAGGCCATATTCTGATCATCCAAGTTATCAGAAAATGATAACAACTGTTAAAAAACAACACTACTGGACCAAATTGAAGTCTGAAATTACTGAGTATATAGCAAAGTGTATGGATTATCAAAGGGTGAAAGTGGAACACCAACAACCGACTGGTTTGTTACAACCTATAACTGTACCAGATTGGAAATGGGAGACCATTTCCATGGATTTCATCACAAGTTTGCCTAAAAATAACAAGCAACATGATGCTATCATAGTTGTAGTGGATAAGTTGACTAAGGAAGCTCATTTCATACCCATGAAATCCACATTCAAAGCAATAAACATTGAAGAAATATTCATGAAAGATGTCTTTTGACTTCATGGAATTCCAAAGGTGATTGTATCCGACAGAGATGCAAAGTTCACTTCACATTTTTGGGAGTTATTTACAGGTTTGGGGAAAAAATGAGTTTTAGTACAACCTACCACCCTCAAATAGATGGGAAGAATGAGAGGGTGAATCAAATCCTAGAGGACATGCTTCACTTGTATGTCATGGATAACCCAAAATAGTGGGAAAATTACCTACACTTGGCTGAATTTGCTTACAATAATGGGTACCAAAATTCTACAGGAATGAGTCCATTCGATGTTTTGTATGGCAAAAAATGTAAAACCCCTATGACTTGGGATGATACGATGAACCAGATTGAGTTGGTTCCTGAATTGCTAGAACAACTAGAAAACATTGTGCAGAAGGTTAAAACAAACTTAAAAACTGCTCAGGACAGACATAAAAGCTATGCAGATAAGCATAGAGAACATAAAGAATTTGAAATTGGGGATCATGTATTTTTAAGAGTGAAAGCAAAGAAAATCTCTTTTTGTTTGAGAAAGGTTTCCAAACTTGTACCAAGACACTGTGGGCCTTTCCAAATACTTGCTAGAGTAGGACCTGTTGCTTATCAATTAGTTCTACCAACAAATTGTAAAGTACATGATGTGTTTCGTGTTTCATTGTTGAAGAAATATGTATATGATCCTAAGCATATTGTAAATTGGCATGTGATTTAGGTGGAATCAAAAGGAGACTCCCAGAAAGAGGTGGTACTTCGGAATCGAACCATCGTCCAGGTAAAAGTGCAATGGGAGCACTATAAGCCTGAGGAGGCTACCTGGGAAATGGAAAAGGAAATGCAGGAAACATACCATTTTCTGTTCGAAGAAGTATCTGACACAAACTGATTTTGGTTATTATGTTATTTTGTTGTTTTGAAACTGTTTAACACTGAGGACGGTGAAAACTTAAGGGGAGGGGAAATGTAATACCCCAAATTTTGGACTTTAACCCCTTTTATATGTTGCTAAGTATTATTTCATTTTACTTAGGTGACATTAGAAATTTTAAAAGTAAATTTCTGATGACCATGTGGACTAGCACATTAATGAGATGGGAGTCATAGTCTCCTATGGGTTGGAGGATAAATGCCAATTAAAATAATAATGAGAAATTATTATTGGAGAAAATGGTAAACCCTAAAGAAAAGTTTAGGAAGAATAATGAAATTAAAGAAATAACAAAATGAGATAATTCACACCAAAGAGAATAAAAAGAGAAAAGAGGAACTCATTCACATTATTATGATCATCAACATTCTCACACAAGAGAGAAATGGTAGCTGAGAAATAAATTAACCAAAGCTAAATGAAGACAAGGAAATGGGGATAGTTTTGGAGCACAAAATTGAACCAGAATAAGAGAAATCATGGCAGCTGGGTATAGCTTGAAACACTTGGATGTGTTTAGGTAGGAAAACTACCCCAAGATTGCAGGAGCACTACACTTACTCTGAATAGGATGTGAATGATTGATTCTCTTAATGGATGAGACTTAAAATCCCCTGGAGCATCCTGGAGCACAGGCGCACTACGTTGGATGTTGGGTTGTCTGCTGCCACATAAATTTCTTAAATAACTTGGGGAAAAAGTTAAGGGAAAATTAAAATATACACTCTCAACCAAGGGGACTGTGAACTCAGCTCAGGGGTGACCTGGAAGCAAGGAGAACTTGATGTCCAAAGGATGGGAGTTTTGTGGCTAGGTTCCATTGGTCACTAGAATACAGATAAGTCTATATGGTGTACTTGCATGATAACTTTTATGGAACAATTATTAGGATTGATGTATGAATATTCATGATTTACTATTGAATGGTTTGTTTATCAGATCTGATCAACTATATATTGCTACATTTATTTTCTTTGTATGGATCTCACATAAACCATTAGATCTATGTAATATGGTACAGCTTGGTGATCTAGTTGAAATACCTGAAGTATTCATAGTTTATGTTGAGTTAAGAATGAATACATTATCTGTGCAATAGGTAGACAGAGATATAGTTTAAATAATGATATATATATAATCATGAGATAGGCATTATGGCATGATCATTGTTTATGTTATCTATGGATATGGTTTTAAATAGAATATGTTCTTCTATTCAACGTATCCCATTACTGACAAAAGAATATGTTTCTCATAACTATGATGGAAATGAGGTAGACATGTAAATCGCAAGGTTTACATGTCAATCCATTATATTATATAAAACCTCCATTCCATTTTTATAGAGAAACAAAAGGGGTATAAATGTAAACATAACATTTCCTTTCTTTTTATAGTTATGCAAAGATGATGTGAACAAAATGATTTACATATATAGTTAATGGATTTCCATTACTCGATAGAGTCTAGATGTAGCTAGTGACTCTATTTATAAATTACAACATTGATTCAGATTTGTTTCATATCAATCCTCTATATAAATAGAATCTAACATTTAGTATGGAATTCGTGTTGGTTTACATTACATTTGTAAATATTAATCAATTATTTAGAGGATGCATTATTTTATGTTTAAATGCATTTTATCCTCTATGTTCATGCCATTACTCTCGGCATAGGTTGAGTTCCGACCTTCATGGTTTTAAAACCATATCATTATATAATGAATGGAACCAACATTAACACAATGTTTACAGAATTTAAACGTTGTATACAGACAAGGGTTTACTACCCATGGTTCCAAGAACCTTTTACACAATATGCATATTGTCCATGATATTTACATAGTAAGTATTTTAAAAAACAATGCTGCATATAAAAATGAATGTGAATCTATCTATCTATGCTCAGGGAGCATTCTGGAAACAAATTTGATTTAAATAACAAAAATGTGCTAGAGACGAATACCATGCCGTGCCTTAGTATGGCATATCAATATTACGAGTTTAAATAATGGATGCACAAACAACCAATGGAGAATCATTGAAAAACGAGTTACAGGCTTTGCTTCGCATTTTTTGTATGCCATTGCAAATAAAATAAATTATGCATAAACAGTAAATGGCCATAAAAATGATTTTGTATCCAATCAAAGCTTGGAGCATAACATTTAAACATCCTCGAGGCAGATTTTTGAATTACCAACGATTACTTATGCACTGTCTTAAAATTTATATTGTGTTTCTCAACAAGTTTCTATCTATTTAAGACTGCATCTCTTTACAAGTTACATCTAAAGGTCGTGAAGACCAACTCTCGTAGAGTAAGCGTGACGCTTCAAAAAACTAGGCCGCCGACCATTTCCTTTTTAACAGCGAGAGCAAAAATCCTAACTAGCAACTATAGCTAATGTTTAAGTAACTCAGCCCCCACAACGAGTTAAACCCCACCCAAGGCATGCGGGTTGGGTGAGTTACATGGCCATCTAGAGAACCCTTCTTCATGCTCTACGATGGTTGTGGGAGTCACCACGAGTGCTCCCAACCTCCACCTTCTCCTTCTTACATGCAAAGGAAGGTTAAATGAAGTTACTATCAACGTAAATAAACTTGTAAATCAATTATTTACTATTTATACATTATATGAAATGGAATCGGCGCATTACCTGTGGTAGAGTGAAACCATAGTAATGCTTCAGCTGAACAAGGAAACACGCCAAGTGTTATGAATTTCAGAACGAAGAACAAAATAGTTAAAGCATTGAAATTTCTTGCATAGGGTCGATAGTAGGTTGTCTTACCTTAGTGTGCATGGGAAAATGCCAAGCAGCTTCTCCTTGTTGTTCACTGGATCACAGTGGTGACTAGCCATCCCTTTGTTGTTTAGGGCATGGACCTTCGATACAGAGGCGAAGCTCTTGGGAAGATCCCATCGTGGAAACAATGAACACCTGTGAAGACCTCAACCCTTATCAAACGCTGCATTACCGGGGCTGGAAGGTATGGGTCACCACTGAAACCGATCTCCATGAAGTTAATACCAATTCTGTAGAATGGATGGGCACGAAAACCACGATGAGCTCCATAACCAAATCAACGGTGTTGATGCTTCACGAATTGCCATAAACCAACAATGGATCGATATCAACGGTAGGAAACAACATATAAATTAAATAAGTCTGCAGAGGGTACACAGTACAGTACAGAATGTGGCATCAATTCTTCAAAGCTCGGCTGTGAAGTGGGGTATCCATTAATGGAGTCGACCAAAATGAGGCCATGTTGACTTAAACCTTAAATGCAGCAGGGCTGGTACCTCCAAGCATGTCAAGTGTGTTTGCATGCTTGCCACAGTGGCAACCCAAAGCCGGGGTTTAAAACATAGGTTGTTGAAAAGCCAAGTCTATGTGGCACATCCACATCACCATCACGGTCACACTTTTGACATGAAATCATTTCCCAACCATCGTGTTATTTTAGCCATACGAATTATTTTATTATGGTGTGGTTGGTTTGCATAATCCTTAGTTCATCCTTGTTGCATGAACCCTTAGTTAATATGTTGGGGAAATCAATTTTATGCACAAGCGCTTAATTTATATGGTCTTGCTTAGACCATTAATTATGTTGGGTTGATAACATAGTAGCGCCCAAGTTATAACATAGTATTATAATGGCTTTATAAGTTAAGGTCCTTATCACTTGATTAATACATATATATAACATATAAAGCCATTACTCTAATGCTTTTCCATTTGTGTATGGCATGCATTCATGCTTTAGGATAATACTAATGTTAACTTGTTTTGCTTGTTAAGTCAATACTTAATGCTTGGTCATTGTTTATGTAATTCGTTCATGTGTTAGCTTAATACTAATGCCTTTTCATATTAAGGTGTAACCATATGTTTGGTTTGGATGGAAGTCAAATTGCCCACATAATGTTTAAGTAGCTTTTAATTATAATCTATGTTTCATAAAGTATGAATACTACTTGTGCTTATAGTCCTTAGGACTATAACACATTATTAATTAATGACGATTATTGGTAAGATTATCATATGCATTCCATGTGAATAATAATAATGCATGGGGTTAGTGTAGATTAATCACAATTATAATCTAGGAATTGTAATAACCTTGGAATATATTTATTTTTGAATTATATAACTTGTTTTATGAGCATTGTATTATTGTTGCAGGTGGCAAACAAATTTATGCCTAGGTTATATTTTAATGTGTTTAATCACATAAGGTTAAACTTAGGGTATGGTATAGTTGAAGTTCTTAATAATATCAACTTAGTCTTTAACCCTGAATGTTACTCATTGAATCACGAGTTAAGTAAATGTGAGTACACTAGTTTGCACGGAACTGCGTTCTTCAAGTCTCTTGGGATTAATCACTTCCTTTTAAAAGAGTGTTAAGACAGTGGTCATGGTCGTTGGACCATTACAAAAAAAAATTGTTGAAGAAGAGACATGACAGACCAGTTCATCAACTTCAACAAGCACCAAATTCGACATGCATCGTCGACATTTGTGATTGCTGAACTACGATAGATTGTCTCTTTGCCTTCCAGTCGACTGTAACGGTTGAACTTGTGAAACCATTGTAACTTCTTTTGTAACTGAACATAATGGGAAGATAACCGAAGCATTCTCAACACTCTATTTAAGCATGTAAAATATTGTAATATGAAAGAGAGAAGAATAAAGAAGTAACAGAGTGAAAATAAAGAATATATTAGTCTGCATTCCTGCATATTGTCTGTGTGTCTATGTTTATGTGCGTAGTGTATTTACTACTTTGCTTATTATTATACTTATTCCATAACAATACCAATTTATTCAATCGAACTGTTGTCCCCGTCGTGCACCTGGGTGCGTGTGGATAATTTAGGTTTTTTTTCTGACCAAGAGGGATGATGTGAGTATACAGAGGGACATGGAAGGCCATCAAGGCATGTTGCATAAGGTGTGTAAAATAATGCTATAACAATACTTACCTTTCCTTACATCTTCTTTAGAATTGTCCGATCATAAATTAGAGGAATGTCATATACTGGAGTTGTATCATAGATCGGTTGAGTCATAGAAGATGATGCACCTTGGTTTGTCTAAGAAAAATCCCTTCTATATTCAATATAGATTTCCATATCCTTCGGAGGGTTGAAAAATGGTGGTCACTCTGCTACTCTGCTTACCCACTGTACACACTTGTTTCCTTGCACTGCCATATCACTTCCTGTTGTGGCTCCACCTCGTGTAACTACTACTATTGTAGGATGATCTTCCCACCTTTATGTAGAAATATTCTAGACATTCTGGTTTTGATTTTGATTTCCCTTAGCCTGCCATTTTATTATCAGCTTCGGACAATCTTCAATAGTGTGATCCAATGCCCTACAATATGTACATGTCGAACAAGGGTTCATATAATCTCTTTCCAGATGCCTCAATTTTCCACAATTGTAACATATTATATGTCCTCATCCTCTACCAAATAAACCTCCTCCATGTCCTCTGAATCCATCCCTTCCTTGGTTATAGTCTCCTCACTGGGAATTAAATTGTGTATTGCTTCCCTTGACCTGTTCTTCACCTTTCATTCTATATGCATCAGTTGTGAATTCTGACAACAAGTCATATGCTATACAATCGTTTTCATTATGGCCTATAGATTTATATAATTTGTATAATAAGTTTCTAGGATTCGGTACATACTTTTGCAGTAAATAACACTCTTCTAGTCGATGTACTCTAGTCTTACAAAATTCACACTAGGGTCAAACTCCAGGAATCAAAGGATTAGGAGTCCTTTTTGATAAATACTCTTGACATCGTGGACATTGATCCTTACGGTGACCCTCTACCTTACACTTGATACACTAGAATTCCTCATCTTGTTCTTCCCTTTCTTAATATCATGAATTTGAATCAACATATTTTCCAACTATGTCTGAATCTAGCCAATCCCTATACCTGTTTCTCCTACTAGTGATGCCTCTGGTTTCATTGCAATCTTGAGAGCCTCAGATTCCGATACAACTTTCTGTTGCATGAAAGGAAATATTATATGTGGTAACATGTTGATGTATATGTAACTTCGGAATGTATTTCATCTATGTATTTCATATATATTTATTGTACCCTTATTAGAGATGTGTTATTCCTCTATAAGTAAGTGCCGTCATGTGGATTGACAAGTGTTGCAAGTGTGTGTACTTGCCGATGGGTTATTAGACCACCATGTGTGGGGTTGGCCCTGAAATATATATTATATTATGGATGTATCTAGATAGACAAGTCGGCCCCATAGTGGAACTAGGCAAATAGGTTAAGTATAAATAGAGATCGGGAGTTCTCTATTTGGATTCACTCGAAAACTCACACTTCTCTCACTTAGAAAGTGGCACACTAGTGAGGAGGAGGATCATCTGCTACTAGGAGACTATCTCAGTGTATTTTGGTTGTACTTTAGTTGACATTGCTCTCTCTATCTCTGAGGAAGTTGTGGGGTTTTTCACCTTAGGGTTTTCCCCACAGAAACTATGTGTCTCTTGTCTCTCATGCTTTTGATTCTTGTGATGCTTGTCATGCTTATTGTGATTATTATGCATTGATATACTGTATATGTTATTCTATCAGTAAATATCCAAGAGTATTGTGAATTAATGCTCAAAATTTAACATGGTATTAGAGCTAACCTGAGAAGAAGACATTTTGTAGTGACGAAAACTTGAGTTTCTTGTTTATTGGGTTTCTCTCCACAGATTTTGGAAACGCAGTATAGTAGATTGACTCTAATCATCAAGGAGAATCTATCTGTCCAATCAGAATTCAATTCTGAGCATTTTCAGATTTGGCCCTAAAAATTAGGGTTTCCACAAAAATAGGAATTTATGGAATCTGAAGACATAGCTGGAAGCGCCTTCCAAAAATCGAAGTTTAGAGCTTTGGATCGAGATTTTTGGCTGGGTAGATCTCCGAGAAACTCAAACCCTAATTCAGGGCTCTCCTAGTGAACCCGGGAGGACAAAAAGACAAATCTAAAGGGTAAAGCTTTGTTGTTCTCAATTTCTGAATACACCAGGCTAATCATCTCATCAAGGTGCATCTTTCTATCCTTTCATAAAGTTGAAATTCACTTTTTGAACTTTTAGGGTTTTTTCGACAAACCCTAATCCGGGACCAGATCCAGTTTTCAGCATTTCAAGTGGTCAAACCTAAATCTTTTCTATTTCCATTTGAAGTACTCTTTAAGATGTCTCACCACACCAAGCTTGAGGATAAGCTTGAAGGGGCTGATAACTTCTAAGCTTGGAAGTATAGGATTGGCTTAATCCTGGAAGAGAATGAGTTGGACTCATATATAAAAGAAGACATCCCTATCCCAGAGGATGAAGAGGCCAAGGTATTGCATAAGAAGAACTCGGTCAAGGCAAAGAGAATTATTGCTGATTCTATCAAAGACCATCTCATACCCCATGTGTCTTCTCTAAAGACACCCAAGGAGATGTTTGACTCTTTGACCAAGCTATTTGAAGGGAAGAACATAAATCAGAAGATGACTCTGCAGAATCAATTGAAAGGGGTCAAGATGTTGAATGGAGAAACCATTCAATCTTACTTCTCCAAGGTCTCTCAGATCAATGAAGCAACTTGAAGCTGTGGATGAAGTAGTGGACAATGGTGAAGTTGTTATGACCACTGTGAATGGCCTACCTAGGTCATGGGACTCATTTATTCAAGGAATCTGTGCAAGAAATAAATTGATCTCTTTCAGTAAATTGTGGGAGGAATGCTCTCAAGAAGAAGCTAGACTTGTAGCTCGTGAGGAAAAGATGGGAGGTGAAGATCAAGCTCTTGCAACTCACACCAAAAGAAGCAAGCCCAAGAAGGAGCACTCTCGCTACAAGAGATCCTATCAAAAGAATAAGAAGGATCTAAGATGCTTTACATGCAATGAGAAGGGTCACTTTGCCTCAGATTGTCCCAAGAACAAAAGGGATAATAACAACAACTCCAGCAAGAAGAATAAGGGCAGCAAAATAAAGTTCCATGCTCATGCTGTCGAGGATGATGAACCTCCAAAGAAGAAGGATAGGGCAGAAAGTAATGACAGTGATGATGACTCATCAAGTTAAGAATAGTATGTTCTAATCTCTGCTCTCACAGGTACTATCTCCCATGGTTGTAATGATTGGTTGATTGACAGTGGGGCTTCCAAACACATGACTGGGTTTAAGGAATCTTTTGTAAACCTATATGAACATGAATCATCCCATAAGGTAAAACTTGGGGATGATTATCAATACCCAATCAAAGGAAGTGGTGAAGCCTCCTACAACCTAGATTCTGGAAAATCTTTGAAGATGAAAGAAGTCCTTTATGTACCTAGGCTCAAGAATAACCTTCTCTCCATCTCTGCATTGGATGCAAAAGGCATGAGGGTTGCATTTGTAGATGGCCAAGTCCTAATGTGGCCAAAGGGTAAAACTATTGATCATGCAGTGGTGATTAGAGAGCAAGAGGGAGGATTGTACAAATTGAAGGGACAGCCTGAACATGCGATGGTGACATAAAGACAAAGATTCATCCATAGTCATGGATCACATAGAGGTATGTATAATTTGTTTTTGCAAAAGTTAACTAATGACTTATGCAGGTCATTGAAGAGAACAAGAACACATTGCTAGACATAACTAGCAAATATGGTGACCAGGTATGTGTTTCTTATATCATAGGATCTATTATATAAGTATGCATGACATGATTGATGATGTTTATTCATGAAGTCATAGGTTTGAATAATCATGGGTATATGCATATTACGTGTCTTACCTTATTTAATGTTATGACTAACCAGAAGAGTCATAGGTTTAGACATGTTATGACTAACCATAAGAGTCCTATATATAAACCTTGAATGCTAATGCTTATTATTTCTATTTGAAATGATCATGACTATACATGCTTGAGATTATTGTGTTTTAATAATATTAAGATTATACTAATGAATGTTTGATTATGTATGAGACCTCGAGGATAACATAATGATGATACTAACAAGCATAGGGATCGAGAATGAATATAAGTTCAAGAACAGGTAATCCAGGAAGCAAATATCAAGAGGGAGTACACTCCAGTGGTATCTGCAAGGATGCAGATATTCATAGGGAGTTGACCATCTCTCTACATTCCACAACAGAAAGGTGTAGAAGAAGCTACTTCAGATTAGGACTCCAGCAACTCCTGCAAGGAAGCAAAGACTCAGAGGGAGTCCACCCAACAAACAAACAAAGATAAGTATTTTAATTATCATTTTTTGCATATTTGTTTGTTTAAAAAAAATTGTTCAATGATGTATATGCTCATGTTCCTAGACTTAGGATATGTATTGTGCATATTAGAATGATTGCATTAATGAATAGTATACTACTAATATGCATGTGATGGGTAAGTGGCCTATGGCACTGTACAACATTCCATTACTACTTATCTAGAATGAAACCTCTTTGCTGACATGTTGGGAGTAGTGCAAACTCTTAACAATGTTCTAATAGAGACTGGAAGGCATCTAGAAAGTTGTGGAACATGGATAAATGTTGTATTGAAGCATTGGCTAAGATAATTGAATGATTGTATGACATATTTCTTTATGTGTAAGAATTTGTCTGAAAATTATGAGATGTTTATAATCATGCAATTTAACTTGTTTTGTAGGAAAGACCATATACCTTCACCTACAAAAGAAGGACTACAACATTTGTTCAAGCAACAAAATTATCTATTGAGGATATTGAAGTTCCCAGGATACAGGAAGAATGCCATGATCCGTCGATCATGAAGAATGATGTTTGGGATGTAGTCCCAAGACCTGAAGGAAAGTTTTGTTATGACTTCCATATGGATCTATCAAATCAAGCATGCTGCAGATGGCAGCATAGAGAAATATAAAAGTGATGAAATAGAAGATACATCAGATGGATTTCAAGACAGCTTCCTTGAATGGTGTAGTTGAAGAAGAAGTGTATGTGGAGCAACCACTTGGTTCTAAGAAACATGACAGGAAATCATATATGTGCAGAACTTGGTAGGATAGACAGCTTTCTATCCAGTTTGGGCTTTACCAAGAGTAAAGCGAATTCCAACCTTTACTACAAGGCTGAGGAAGGGAATCCTATGATTCTGCTCCTATATGTGGATGACTTATTTGTAACAGGAGATGACATATTGATTGCAGATACTAAGAGGAAGCTTGCTACCGAGTTCGATCTGAAAGATTTGGGAATGATGCATTATTTCCTAGGTATGGAGGTGTGGCAGAGTGTAGGTGGGATCTTCCTTGGTCAAGGGAAGTACACAGTAGATATCCTGAAGAGATTCGGGATGATGGATTGCAAGGCCATGGCCACACCTATGGCATCAAATCTGAAGCTTCTATATGATGTTTCATCTGAGCCTGTTAATGTCTCTATGTATCGTCAGATGATTGGGTCCTTGATGTACTTGATGAACACGAGACCAGATATTTGCTTTGCGGTGAAAACATTGAGCCAGTTCCCGACGGATCCGAGGAGTGTTCACCTGGTTGCTGTAAAGCATATTCTGAGGTACCTGAAGGGTACAGTTGATTATGGGATCAAGTATGAAGTGAATCAAAAGTTTAACCTGCAGGGTTATGTTGATTCAGATTGGGCAGGCAGTGTTGCAGATAGGAAGAGCACATCTGGGTGCTGCTTCAGTATGGGATCAGGTGTGATCTCTTGGTTTAGGAGGAAACAGTCCTGCATAGCACTGAGTACAGCTAAGGTAGAGTATGTTGCATCCTATTTATCTAGTTGTGAGGCAGTATGGCTATGGAAGCTACTGTCCAAGTTATTTGATCTCCCATTGGATGCTACTAGTATCTTCTGTGATAGCCAGAGTTGTGTGAAGCTGTTTGAGAACCCAGCATTTCATGACAGGTCGAAACACATAGAGATCAAATATCACTATATCAGGGATATGGTGCAAAGAGGATCAGTGCAGCTCATGTACGTTGCGACGAACGAGCAGATTGTAGATGTGCTGACAAAGCCACTAGCCAGGGTGAAGTTCGAGTACTTCAGGGAGAGGCTTGGAGTTCTTCAGATCGATGACACTTCAAGGAAGAAGTGATGGGCACATTTGCTAAAGCCATTCCAAGCATGTTGGAAGGAGGATCCTTCACATGGTTGTGGATGTAAGCACTGGATGATGAGCATCAGGATGATGCTCCAGTTACTACTCTGTATACGCATCAGGAGGATGTTGGTTATGATCAGTTGGATCATTTATATGTATATGTATGTACGCATCATGTTGGATGTTGGATATGATCAGTTGGATCATTTATATGTATATGTATGTACGCATCATGTTGGATGTTGGATATGATCAGTTGGATCATTTATATGTATATGTATGTACGCATCATGTTGGATGCTTGGACCATGTATCTGTATATGTATCAGGTGGATACATTGTATGATCAGGTAGATCATGTATGTTGATATGTATCATGTATGATTAGGTGGATCATGTATTTGTATTTTTATCGGGTGGATACATTGTATGATCAGGTGGATCATGTATGATGATATGTATCAGGTAGATACTTGGTATGCATCAGGTAGATGCATTGTATGATCAGGATGATCATGGATGATGAGCTTCAGGATGTTGCTCCAGATGATATGTAGCAGGATGTTGCAGTGATGATGATCATGTGTACATTAGGATGATGTATGGTGAGTATCAGGTTGATACTCTATGACTGTGGATCAGGTTGTGCAGATGAGCATATAATTTGGCCCTGGGATATTTGTAGATAGTCTTTCAAGGTTTTGCCTATGGCATATAATTTGGCCCTGGGATATCTGGAAAATGCTCTTTCGAGGTTTTGTTCTGGGAGGACATATAATTTGGCCCTGGGAGATCTACAGATAGTCTTTCGAGGTTTTTCCTATGGCATATAATCTATCCTTGGGATATCTAGCAGATGCTCTTTCGAGGTTTTGTCCTATGGCATATAATATGTCCTTGGGGGATCCTATAGGTTGGGTTGTGTGCCCGTAATAAGTCCTGGGATGCTCTTGCGAGGTTTTGCCATGACCACATAAAATCTGTCCCTAGGAGATCCTATAGGTAGAGATGTGTTCTCGTAAAAGCCTGGGATGCTCTTGCGAGGTTTTGTGGTGACCACATATAATCTGTCCCTACGAGATCCTATAGGTAGAGCTGTGTGCTCGTAACATCCTGGGATGCTCTTGCGAGGTTTTGTGGTGAGGTCACATAATATGGCCCTGGGAGATCCTATAGGTAGATCTGTGTGCTCCTAACAGCCTGGGATGCTCTTTCGAGGTTTTGTGACACACGTAATAAGTCCCTAGGATTCCACAGCATGGTCAGTGATGACGAAGACCTGCAGGTGGTCGGCCTACATCCAGTATGAAAAAGGAATGGCTCTGTAGAACTTCCTATGATGAGTAGAGTTAGAGATTGGTTGAGATAGCAATAGTAGTGATGATGATGATGACGATGCATCGATGATGATGATCCCGAGAAGAAGACTTGTCTAGCAGATCTGTGTCGAGAAATACCTTCCTAGTTAAGAGGGAGCGTTGATGTATATGTAACTTTGGAATGTATTTCATCTATGTATTTCATATATATTTATTGTACCCTTATTAGAGATGTGTTATTCCTCTATAAGATAGTCTCGTCATGTGGATTGACAAGTGTTGCAAGTGTGTGTACTTGTCGATGGGTTATTAGACCACCATGTGTGGGGTCAGCCCAGAAATATATATTATATTGTGGATGTATCTAGATAGACAAGTCAACCCCATAGTTGTAACTGGGCAAACAGGTTAACTATAAATAGAGATCGGGAGATCTCTATTTGGATTCACTTGGAAACTCACACTTCTCTCACTTAGAAAGTGGTGCACTAGTGAGGAGGAGGATCATATACTACTAGGAGACTATCTCAGTGTATTTTGGTTGGGCCATTGCTCTCTCTATCTCTGAGGAAGTAGTGGGGTTTTTCACCTTAGGGTTTTCCCCATAGAAATTTTGTGTCTCTTATCTCTCATGCTCTTGATTCTTGTGATGCTTGTCATGCTTATTGTGATTGTTATGCATTGATATACTATATATGTTATTCTCTCAGTAAAGATCCAAGAGTATTGTGAATTAATGCTCAAAATTTAACATAACAATGTAGTTATAAACCACTCTTTTTGCTGAGCATCCGATATGAAAGATTACTCTATCCATTAAATTTTTAAACCACTGGTTGAATTCCTACATAGACTCACTTGGTGTTGACACAACGACTGTCAAGAGGGGTTCACTTTGCACTATCATCAAAAAACCATCAATCGAACTCCCTTACGCATCGGCCCAGAAAGGTTTTACTTTTCCAGAAACACTCGCAGAGCGAGTGAAGTCTCACCCGAGATGCACAAGGGGGCTGTAGGAATCAAGTTTCTGCAATGGAGTTGAGGACATGCATCAAACATACATTGGAACCGCAGAAACTAGAGATTATATCTTTCTCACTATGCTAGCAGTTCATCATTGGCATATTCATCAATCTCAGAGTGAACACATAATAGACATTCACATCAACATGATCTAATTACCCATTGGCGTGAACAAAAATTACCAAACCCATAGAGCATTAAACATCTCACAAACATTCACATTCATCATTTAATAGAAACAAAGACACAGATAACGCCATAATCGAACATATTCATGCATTCATTGAAACCTGCGGAATGACCTTCACAGAAACAATCAATACATCATATCGCAGATACAAAATACATCAACAACTGGATCAAAACCCAAAAGGTCGATTGCTCTATTCATCACCGGATTCCCTTAGGATTAAAATCATACTCCTTTTTATACAAAACTAATTGGTTACAAAATGGTCCACATGACCCTTAGCTCACAAACTAACTACTTCCGCGCTTTCGCATTCTTCGCAAATGACCCTTCTTTCGTGGATTATCCCTTTCGTAGCTGTCAGCTTCCGCACTTCATGCGGACTAATCCCTTGCTAATAGGACCCCAACAAAAACTTGTGGTTCACCCTCGAGCCACCTCAATTGGACACCTCTGGTATTGGTCTCGTTCGTCGTTGTGGTAAACTTCTGAAGCTATTCCTGACATCTGGAGCTCGCTGTCATGTACTTCTCAAACTCATCCTGTTGTCTCTTGAAACCTTGATCATCTACCTTGAAATCATCCTCCAGTCTCCTGAAACCTTGATCATCTACCCCTTCTGTGCTTGTTCGACCGCTTTAGGCTTCCTGCGATCTGGTGAAAAGTTCATCTTCGTCGCCAAATTATGAAACAAGCCAGCTGCTCTGGCACATCTATTTCACACATTTGACCATCCACTGCTGGAACTAGTGGGCCTCCGTCCCTAGTGTTCTGGTGGTCAGGGAAACCCCGACCCTTCTAACTACTACCACACTCTTAGACATCTTGGGTGATACCTCATCTTTGCTCCGCCCAAGTGTCTGTGCTGCTTCCTTCGCTGGTTGTTCATGCACGGTCATTGTTCTTTCTCTCAGCGCACCTGGAGTGCTTCTGCTTGAAATGAAGTGCACCATTGCAACTACCTCACTTCCCTTTTCCACAGCTTCCTTGGGATTATGCACCCAACTTCCTAACTCTCTGCATCTAGCTTACTGACTCGCAACATACAACCCACTAATTCTCCTCTTCGGACTCTCTATTTAGACTTGTGTTCTGCAATGCTTCCACTGATATTTATGCTTTCTTCTCATCATTTTCAAAATATTAGCCACAACCAACTGAATCTATCATCATACTGCTCCACCGTCTTCCAGTGATGCTGATCCGCAGTGATCAAACTTGGATTTGACTCCCATGTGCTAAAATGTGTGAAGCATTATCGAGCGACCTAGCTGGCCATGCTTCTCGCATGCTTCTCACTATTTGTCATCATTGGTTTTTTTTTTTTGCACCCTGCTTCTCAGCAGCTATGTTCCTGATCATGGCGATAGGGTTTCAACCGATTCCCGTTTACTAACTTTGGAAACAATACCCCATCTAAACTTTGTAGCTGCACTGCACCTTCGTTAGTGACAACATTTTTGATGTAGGGACTTAACCAATGTATTTGTAACCTACCTGGGTGCTTAACAAACTTGCTGTCATATAGTAGAACTGTATCCCCACGCTAAAAGTGCTTTTGTTTAATGTGTCGATCATGCCAATCCTTCTGTCGATCCTTTTCCACTTTCTAATGAAAGGCTGTGATGAACCAATCCCCATCGAGTTGTACCAATTGTGCCAATCGTTCTTCTAATGATCCATCATCTCTCATGCCTATGACAATTGCAATCCACAGACTAGGGACAATATAATCCATCGGTATTATGGATTCCTTCCTGTATACAAGTTTGAACGGTGTCTGGCCAGTCAAACGTTTACAAGTTGTGCAATACGCCGAAAGTATCGCAGGGATCTTCAAGTCCCAATCATCCTTATTTGTGTTTCATACCTTCGTGAGCGCATGATCCAATATATTATTGAACGCCTCAACTGTCCCATTCACTTGAGGGTGATAGGGGGTACTCTTCTTGTGCTGAATCTGAAATTTCTTCGTCATCGCTGCGATTGTCTAATTAAAAAAATGAGTCCCTTGGTCACTCATCAGTATTTTTGGGCACCCAAACCTAGTGACCACATTGCCAAATAGGAATATTGTTGCCATCACTGTTAACACCCAAAAAGTGCTCAGTATCTCATTTCTTTATTCACATGACCCATTTGTCCACTTTTCCACCATTTGAGCCTCTAAAGCCATCAAAAGGTCACCAAAAGACCATAATATACCCTTTTCCCCCTCAAAAGATATATTTTTCCTCAAAAAGCATAAAAAACCCTCAAAAAGGGTCTAGAATTCCCAAAAATATTAAAAGGGAATAAAAATATTCAAAAAAGGAAAAAAGAGGGAAAAAGGTACCTAAACCATGTTGGTCAATACCATTGGTTTCCTCAAAACCATAATGGTATTCCCCACCACCAAAAAGTATAAAAAGGTGGTAGGGGCTATTCACTTTCCATCCATCCATCATCCTATCCTCATGCTGTCAAAATATCTCATGAGTTCTTGACCATTGTAGCAATCTTGGAGAAGAGACCATTGGATCCTAGAGCATCTCACCCTTGGAGCTGCTCAACACCACAAATCCTCACCATTTGAGGTATGATAATACAAAACATTCTTTTATTTCTTTTTCTTTCTATGAATCGTTTTTAGATTTATTTGTTATATGCACATGTTAGTTTAGATTTAGATTTAATTCATAATTGTTTTTGCTTTCTATATTGAAACTTCTATCACATTGTTGATAGGTGCCCATTGCACAAGCTTGGTTGCAAAACCAAGCAAACAGTTTTTGGCGACTCTGCTGGCTTCGAATTCTTATATTTTGGTTTTTTGCTTTAGATCTTAGTTTTTGTTAGTTTTAATCATTTTATTTCACAGATCTTCCATCCTAGACAGCAGATCCATTGTTGTTCTAAATATTGGCCATTTCTGTTGCCATTAACAGCCTGAAATTTCCATTTTCAGATTCATTTTTCGGTGTCCATTTTTCGGCTTTTGCCTCACGGTTTTTCACCCGACAGTCGCACGGCTCATCACGACCTCGCAACCTTTTTCTACGCGGCACACGGCGGCTTCGCGGCCATTTTACGCGCTACACATCGCGACCATTTTCCGCGCTGCACATCTCGACTGTGCGAACGAAACCTACGCTGCACATCGCGGCTTCGCGGCCATTTGCCGCGCTACACATCGCGACTGTGCGACCGAAAACCGCACTGCTCTTATTTTGAATTTGGCCAATTTTTTAGAAAAAATTTTGCTGTATTTTTTGCCCATTTAGCCTATTTTACAACATTATTTTTTTCTGCATTTTTACAGCCATACTAAATCTTTTTCTATTTATATATGCTCCATTAAAAAGTATTTAAAAAAAAAATTAGTAATTGAAAGAAAGATTTTCTGCATTCTATTTAGATCATAGGTTTTACTGTTTATTTGCTCAACAGTTTGCCCAAGCAATTTTCTAAGAGATCCATTTAT
The DNA here is from genome assembly GCA_027924585.1 of Larix kaempferi. Taxonomy (NCBI): domain Eukaryota; kingdom Viridiplantae; phylum Streptophyta; class Pinopsida; order Pinales; family Pinaceae; genus Larix; species Larix kaempferi. Next base: position 339,605 of record BSBM01002326.1, read on the forward strand.
TTCTTCAAATATTTATGTTATTTTCTTCCGTTTAAATTATTTCAAAGATCCATTATTTTTGAATAGTTTTTTCAAGCATTTACATTTCGAAAGTGGCTTTATTTTTTGCACACTGGAAGCGTCTTTTCTTTAATTTGTAATCAATCGCCCAAGTGAGGCAAATCAATTTCAGTTTAATAACCACACTTGCACCCACTCTACCACATTATTTAAATTGAGCCTTAAAATCTACCTTAAACTCAACAAACATTTTAACCCCACTTGGGGAGCACTTAAAAGAATCTTGTAGTTAGGTAGAATTGAGGGGATAGGTGTACCAATAACACGCCTCAATTTTTTACATCTGAGACAAAGTGGTTGTCTTTAGGGTCCCAAAAATCCCTTATAATTTTGACATGGTTATCAACCAATTTATCGGGAAGGCCTCTCCCTTAGGAGGGTTGAAGTAGCCAGACTGGTTCCGGAAGCCTGAGTGGAATACCGCAATCCATTCAGTAACCGAAGGATACCTTTCGAAGTTCTTGGTGTACACCTGTACGGGGGTACAGTGGCGATAGAACCAAACTGCAGATTCACCCAACCAAACGTGTCATGAACGGGGTATCCTAGTTGCCACTCTTTAGGATTGTCTACCCGGTGTCCCTCCCGGTAGGGGGATATCTAGCCGTTGATTCAACACTCTATATTGTCTGACTTGGATTTCATCACCTTGCAGAGGATATCGTTTGTTGACTCACAATACTTCTAGTTAGGTTTTTGCATTATACAATACCCACCTTTGGTCTAGTGAGCACCACTTTTTTCCAGGAACTGTTTGACTTTTGGTATTCTGACCACTTTGTTGGATCCCTCCGCTTATTATAGCACAACTGTTATAATAAGTGCTTTTGAGGTTGGTTGTTGGCCTGAAAGCCATTATTTTTTCACTCCCCTCTTGCACTCATTGTTGCACTACGGTTTCGAGTTTTTTACATCACCACCTTCCACTAAAATTTTTATATATTTCTCACCATTGAGAATTTAAGACGATCCCATCGTCTTCAGGGTGAACCCCCTCAGTTCGGTACACTTGACTCTACACGTCATAGACGTAGAGCCTTATCCCTTGACTCGACATGTCATCGACATAGAACACAGTCATCCGATTCTGACGTGCCTCACTTCACATCTGATTCCGAGGCTGAATCTGAACACCCTACTGAAATATCACCAACCAACCCCATGGATGGATCACAATACGACCCCCTTTTCACCAGTGCTATTGGAGATACATCGACAAACCCTACTACTACGATGCCACCCATGGTAACAAAAACCCCTTTAGGCATGCCTAATATAGGGGCCACTCCACCTTTAGGTATGACCAATACAAGACCACCACCTATTATGGGTATGCCCAACATAGGAATCACACCCCCTCTCATTACCACAACCCAGATCCCAGGAATTCCTGGCACTATTCCTAATCCCTCTGTAACCCATTTTGCACTTGGGAGCACTGTCCCATCCCACACCACAAGAGTTGAAGGACACATACCTTCAATACCTAGAATACCCTTAGGGGCCATTGGACCACTACATAATGCCACCATTAACAGTTATGTCCCAATCACTACGCCACACCCATCTGCTAGTTTACCACACATGGCTAGTCTGAAATTACCTAACCTAGCTAGGTTAACCAACGATCTTGTCAGGAACAACCCTACATGGCCACCCATGCCTACAAAGCTCCCCTTGAACATCCCCAAGTTTGAAGGAAAACCTGGGGAAGATCCCCAAAACCACATAATGTCATTTCACCTATGGTGTTCATCTAACTCCATAGTGGATGACTCCATTAGACTAAGACTATTGCAACGAACATTCACTGGCTCTACAGCCAAGTGGTACATTGAACAACCACATGGGACCCACCATACATTTACGTCCCTCGCCTCCACTTTCCTTTATTTTTTTTAGCTACTTGTACGCTATGATCCAGGAGTTGAAATACTGTTGTCTTGCAGACAAAACATAGCTACCCACATCACCGACCATATCCATGAGTGGTGCAAGCATCGTATTCTTTGCAAGATAAAACTGAACTACCGTATGTTTTTGGATTGGTTTCTCAAATCACTCCTACCCCTCATAGCCAAAGATGTAGCTTCTGAATGACCCCGGTCAGAAGAAGAAGCTATCTTAAAAGCTCAACAGTTCGACCAGATTTACTCCCAGTCGGGCTATCTCTACACCATCATACCAGATGCCCCACGAGGTGATTCTTCATGCAATGACGCTCCGGGGGCATCACATGCCGCTGATGGTATTATCGGCCAAGTCATGGAACAAAAAAAACCTTTTAGCATGGTGAGCACCATAAATGCCCCAGACCTCTCTAGGGCTACATCTAATTCTGGAGCGACGACTTCGTATGCTCCAACGAATCAAACTCATCACACTCATGGACCCTCTTGTCCACCACATTGCTACGGGAAAGCGCCATCGACATATGTACCACCCACATACTATAACCAATTGGCCACCCATAACCTAATTCACTTACTGACCCAACCAATGTATTACCCCCAGCAAGCTACACCAGCTAACCCAACACTTCCAATAGCTCAGGGTTACCAACAACCCCAGCAGGCAACTGGACCTCCTCCAGCCCCGCCATCTTATTATCCACTACAACCTACTCCCGCACCTGCAGCACCCCAAAATCTTCCCACTACTCAAGGGCAAGTGTACACACAACACAATCATCCCCAAAACCAAAACAACCAACGCAACCAGGGCAGACAACAAAACCGCGGAAGAGGACGTAACCACGGTAACAACCAACAACATAATCAAGGTCCACCACCACCCAATCCTCCAAATAATAACAACGCACTCCCCCCAACCAGAATCCTGATCTTCATCCCAAGCATGCAAAAAACAATAACTTGAGAACAAACCATCCATGTTCTATATGTGGATTCTATGGCCACTACACTCACAACTACCCCCATTTAGAGAAAGCATGTAAGCTTTGGGCTGATGATGCCCAATGCTAGGGCCACGCTGGACAGCCAGCTCCACGTAATCAACCTCAACCCATGATATTGCAAAACCAATTTCCAAACCAGGGAGTAGTAAATGCTCGCCCAACGGATCCCCCACAAGGATCTGCTGCACCTCACCAACAAATCACCTATGCCGCAACTGATTATCAGCATACGGATTCAGGCACACACCATTTATTAATGATGTCATCCAATGACATCAACCTCCAGACTCGTAGGAATCAGTATGGCCCACCCCCAGAAACTCCTCCAACTGATGCATCCACCTCCCTTCCATCAGATCAACCACTACGCATACCAAATATGCCATTGGATGGAGGAACTAAAATACCTCGCATCCATTTGCGAAGGATTAACAACAATCCTAATGCTCACGCAGCATCCAATTATAACATCATGGAAGCTTTAGCACAATCCCCCGTTGCTATGTCTGCTTTAGAGGCATTGAAAACATGCCCTGCACAACGAAAACTACTACTATCCGCCATCGGAGGATTAGACCCTAACAATACACATATGATGGCTTTTGACTTAGACCAAGCCGAAGCTTGATTGCCATCAAATTTGGCCTTCCAAGTATCCGTAAACATTCGAAACCTTGTTGTGCATCGATGAAGGAGCTTCAACCTGTGTTATGTCCACTCTTGTGTGGCAAAAACTTGGCTCCCCCACTTTACAACCATCTACCACAGCATTACGAGCTTACGACAGGTGCTCAACTCAACCACAAGGCCTCTTATCGAACGTACCTGTAGAACTAGGCAAAAAATTAGTTCTCATCGACATCAAAGTGATCAATGCCCAGCTCGACTACAACCTCCTTCTTGGACGTAGCTATATGTACAAAATGAAATCTGTCGCTTCATATGTGTTCCGCCTCATGATGTTCCCACATGAAGGACGCATTATCAAGATTGATCAACTCACATATTATGATCCTAATGCCCCCGCATCCCCTCAAAATGTGCTACCAATGATTGAACAAACCGTTCAAACTGCACTGACATCATTTGTCTCATCAATTGGTCCTGGAATCTACACCGAGTCACCTATGACTTCCACACTTCCAGCGATCCCACCACCTTTACCGATAACAAAAACATCTGATTTGTGCACCCTGTCGCACACCACACAGCAGCTCTCGTCACTACCACAAACACTCATAATGCCTACTCATATCGGAACAACGCCAATTCATACTATCCCATTCTTGTTCCCATTTTCTAGAGTTGTCAGTTCGCCAGTAATGGCTACACTCAACCTTCCTGGTTTAACATTAGGGTTACCTGTATGGTACTTTTCTTCTCCAAGCCCCCCACCAACTCCGACTTTTATTTTACAACCGATACAACCTATCCCTACTACCAACCACCCACCCCCTCCTGTCACTCATCTGCAAAACAGACCACCCCCAATAGTGACTACAACATCAACGTCTAGAAACGCCCCACCTCCGTTACGAAACACAGGGGGCAGAGGCCCACAAACTTATAACACTAGACCCATAACTCGCACCCCTCCAGCAACCCCCAAGGTAGCCAAGAACCCCCCAACTATTCCCATTCCCTCTAAGTAATCGTTGTGTGACGACGTAGGCCATGCCACTCATCAATGTCCACAATTACCTGCACTCCAAGAACACATGAATATGTTGGATGACGACACCGGAATTCCAGTGATAAGACTTGAGCCACCTCCTCAACCTCGCGACAAAACGCTTCACACTAACCACCCTTGTGCGATATGCGGCATTTATGGCCATTATTCACACCACTGCCCTGATCTCCTAGATTATAGAGCAGCTTTATACGAGATGAACAATGCCAACTTAGAGATATCTCCTCCCCTCATTGAGGAGATCTACCCTCCGAAATCATCTTCCTCGGAAGAAATCAATAATATCTATATGATTTCAACCACATACAAACCCGAACCAGTTGATTTATGGTCTCATTACTTTCGTTCTAATGAGCAAATTCTAGAAACACTCACTGCACCAGACTACCCTTGGGACGATATGCACCATCAATCATACTTCCTCCCTGAGGCGTCTACATCCACCGCAGAAAACCAACTATCAGTCGAATCAAAATATTTTCTACCAACTAAGGTTGATTGGTTCAAAGACCCCATCCCAGCACCAGATGCATTCAAAGAGGGGAATATGTCAAACATTTTCCCTATTATACAAATCAACATTTCCACCACACCTAGAAAACCTGAGCTCATCTCGCCAGGCACATCATGCACTCAAGTGGAGACTCAGGCATATAAGAAACTCTTCCAAGAGTTTTGTGATGTCTTCACCTGGTCTTACACCGAGATGCCTGGCCTCAATCCTAACATTGTGGAACATCACATCGACACTTGGCCCAATGTGCCTCCTATCCGACAGAAACAATGCCCAAATCACCCGTCTAAGCTCCCAGCTGTTAAGGCTGAGATTGAGAAACTCCAAAAAGCAGGATTCATATATCCTATTGCCTACACCACCTGGGTTTCAAACCCAGTGCCAGTAAACAAGAAAGTGGGCACCATACGCGTTTGTACTGATTTCCGAGACCTCAACGTCACTTGTCCCAAAGACAACTTCCCCATACCATTCATTGACCAACTAATCGATGAATGTGAAAGGCATGAGGTTCTTTCTTTTATGGACGGTTTCTCCGGATATAACCAAATCAAAATTCGTAAAGAAGATCAGTACAAGACTGCTTTCACTACCCCATGGGGCACCTTCACCTATCGCATCATGCCTTTCGGTCTCAAGAATGCTGGAGCCACTTTCCAATGCGCCATGACTTATTGCTTCCATGATCTACATAGAATCATAAAAGTTTATCTAGATGACCTCACCGCTTGATCTAAGAAACGATCTGACCATTTAGATGACCTTCGACAAGTTTTCTTGCGTTTTCAAAAATACAACATCCACTTGAACCCACTCAAGTGTGTCTTTTGCGCTATAGCAGGTTGCCTGCTGGGGTTTTCCATTTCAAAAAAAGGCATCACTGTAGACCCCTTGAAAGTCCAAGCCATTATAGACTTACCATCACCCCGTACATTAAGACAACTTCAAATCCTTTAAGGGAGGTCTAACTTCCTCCACCGCTTTGTCCCTTACTATGCCACAATGGTCCATGGTTTCCTTCGACTACTACGTCTACATACCCGTTTCATATGGGACCAACAAGCAGAATCAACTTTCATCGACTTAAAGAGAGCACTCACGAATGCCCCGTTGATCTCTCCTCCATATTTCACAAAAGATTTCACCCTCTATGTTTTAGCATTCGAATATGCCGTATCTGGAGTACTTGTCCTAGAAGATACTGCTCGCCAAGAGCATGTCATCTACTATGTGAGCCAGAACTTTTCAAGCCCACCCCTCTGCTACTCACATGAAGAGAAGATGGCCCTCGCCATCATCTTTTCAGTACAAAAGCTGTGACATTACATTCTCCTCAGCCACACCACGGTTGTAGCCAATTCCAATCCAATGGTTTACCTCTTGACACGTCGCCTCCTTCAAGGCCGTGTAGCTAAATGGATGATTATCCTACAAGAATACAACCTAACTTTCAAAACCCCAAAGAGAACCAAGGCCCTAGCACTCGCTCAACTCATCACGGATCTCCCATCCTCTTCGTCATCACCCTCTATCCAAACGGACCTCATTGATGACCACATTTTCATCATTTCCTCTGACGACCCATGGTACGGTGACATCTTAATCTACCTCTGCACACAAAAATTTCGACCCAACATTGATCGTGACGGACACCGTCGTATACGACACCACGCCCCCCGATATCTCCTATTAGGCGATGTACTTTATCGACGCAATGTCGATACCATCTTACGACGCTGCCTTTCTCATGACGAAGTAGAACAAGTCCTTAATGAATGCCATAGCAGTGCCTGCATAGGCCATTTCTCCGGCATGGCCACCTCCCAAAAGATCATCCACACAAGTTACTTTTGGCCCTCATTATTTACTGATTGCATCACCACAGTCAAACATTGTCAAAACTGCCAACTTTTTGCCCCCAAGGAAAGAACCCCACCCACCCCCCTTCATCCAGTTGTCATTGTCGGACCATTCTGCAAATGGGACATTGACTTCCTAGATTGCAATCCCATGTCAGCTGGCGGTCATAAATACATCATTGTGGCCGTAGATTATTTCACCAAATGGGCGGAAGCCATGCCAACTTACAATTGCAAAGCCGACACCGTAACACGTTTTTTCCTCAACCATGTTATCGCGCATTTTGGAGTGCCAAAGCAACTCGTCTCAGACCACGGCTCTCACTTTGAAGATGTCATTTGGAGAGAATTATCAACCCTACTGAAATTTGAACACCATTTCTCCTTCGCCTACTACCCCCAAGGGAATGGCCAAGTCAAAGCGATTAACAAAATTTTGAAGACCATCCTCCAGCGCACTGTTGAAAAACACAAATCAAATTGGCATCACATGCTCTTTCCGGCACTATGGGCATACCAAACGTCAACCAAAACCGCCACCAATTTTACCCCTTTCCATCTAGTTCACGGTGTCAAATCCGTCCTCCCCATTGAGTGCCAGATTCCAGCCCTGCATATGGTCGTTGAACTCCTATCGGACACTTCCCCAATTGAGCAACGCTTACTACTTTTGGAGCAAGCTGATGAAGATTGGTGCACAGCCCTCCAAACCATGGAATTAGCCAAGAACCGATCCAAACTGAGTTATGAAAAACATGTCCACCCAAGAACCTTTACTGAAGGGGACCTTGTCCTCGCCTATGATCAAGCTCATGACAAAACCGGAAATGGAAAGTTTGTGTCCATGTGGCAAGGCCAATACATTATACATACCTGCCTCGGACAGGGGGCATACATTCTAACCGATTCAGAAGGAAACCCCCTACGCAACCCACGCAACGGGTTGTACCTCAAGCAATTTTACCCATAGAAAATCTGATGGACACCACCGTCCATAATTGTACAGTCTTATTTTGTTTTTTACAAAAAATACAAAAACCTAAAAATTTGTTTTTCCTGCATGACCACAGATGGATCCTGTTCCACTTTGCTACATTGGTTTCGCTGATGGTGCAAGCCGTTGGTCCCCCAATCTTGCTTCCGTAGCTTGGGTAATATATTCCCCTTCACATGAGTTGATCCACATCGACGGAGTGTGCATAGGTGCTGCCACCAACAACCAAGCTGAATACAATGCCGTGACCGGTCTCCTGGTCGCTGCTTTCCAAATGAGCATAAGTCACCTTAACGTTTTCTTGGACTCACAGCTCCTTGTTTCCAAGCTCAACAATGATTACCAGGTACGCAATCCCTGTCTTTTCAGAAAATTCCTGCACACTAAACAAATGGTTCGATAGTTTGAGTCCATTTCATTCACACATGTCCCAAGGAATCTCAACAGTGTAGTAGACCATATGGCCAACAACATTCTTGATTGGCACAGCAATCCAACGATGCAGTAAATACAAAAGATGCATCCACGTGCATAATATGTGCCTCCATGGGCATATAAAAAAATTAAAATGTTGCATCCACGTGCATAACATGTGCCTCCACGGGCATACAGAAAATCAGACATGCCTCCACGGGAAAACAAATAGACAATAAGTGCATCCATGTGCATACACGACTATATACCAAAACATATAATATATATAATCATATAGTCAACATGTCATAGGTGCCCTCAGCATCCAATATACAAAAATACATAAGCCGTACAAAAGGGTACTTCCCCATTTGCTCATCAGCATTTGGGGGCAGATACAAGATCATCTAATCATCCTACTCTCCGGGTTCCTCTGGCACCACCTCCGCTGGCCCCGCTGGATCATGCTGATCCTGAACCCTCCTCTCCACCGGCCCTGCTGGATCATCCCACACCCAAATCCTCCAAACCATTAGCCCTGTCGGATCATTCTGAGCCCCATCCCTCCTCTCAGCCATCACCAATGCTGCTCTAAGCAGGATAGAGTGCCACTCACGAGGCGCATCAAAACAACGCTCGACGATGTCCTGATCCAAGTCCCTCCACCCATCCTCTAGCGCTCCTGCTAGGATCATGTCTAGTGTCTCTCATACGACCTCAACGGCATCATCTCGAGGCCCAAATCCTCAATCACGAGGCCCAACGCCTCGAGCATTAGGAGGCAGTACCGCTACAGGAGGAGGAACGACCACCATCATCCATCCCCTATGGCCCACATGATCAGCCGGTGGTACAAGACCAACATCTGCACAATCACACAAGTGAACCATCATATAAATATCTCTAACTATACTCATAACAAAAACATCTAAAAAACACATGATATAGTAGAGAAACAAACACAAAAACATACCATCTAAACCCCAGGCCTGCCCCTGGGCTTGAGGCATCTCCGGATCTCCTCAATAATCCATACCAGCATATGGATAGTCATCAATCAGCAGAGGGATCTGCTCCCACTGCTCATACATATCCTGTGAAAAGAACCCGTGGATACCACCACCACCACAGGGCATCATCTGCCCCCACTGCACCATGCACGGTTCACTCACCAACCCATCTCGAACTGGCACCCTTGGCCGCAAGTTCAGTACCCGCTCAAAGAAGAAACAACATAGGAAGGAGGCATAGCAGAACTCTCCCTCCTCCTGACTGACCTTGTCCAGATCTCTCCGGACACTGGCCAAAAACATATGACCCCACGCGTAGTAGGTCCCTCTCATCATAGAATCCACCATCATCGTTTATCCCCCAGACAAATGATGTGGCGCCACAGCACCCAACACCCGCAGAACACAAGCCCCAATAGCCCGCATATCCCACTCCCATAGAGATCTCAGGCTCAATGCATTGTTCTGCACGATAGCCCCTGGAACACAGAATGTCTCCAACAGCTCCTCAATATCCAAACTTGCCGGGATCCTTGGCAAAAGATCCCCTACCTCCCCTAAGCGAGGCAACCCGGTATGAAAGTAAACATTTGTGAGGGTGATCTCTAACCTCTCACCCCCAACCATGAAAGCACCCTCTGCAGGGACCCAGAGACCCACCAATTTGTTCAGCAGCAGTCCTACTGAACGCATTGGTGGAATCTGAGCGAACTTCAAGATCCCGCTCATAGCCAAAGTTTGTTGGAAACCCTGATCTGTCTGAATCGGAATCGTCAGGTCCTCCTCCATCTCCCACTCCAGCCATGATACCAGCGGTGTCCTCAACATCTTGCCAAAAAACAAAGAAAATATTTTAGAAACAGAAAAAATTTCCAAAAAATTTCATCGCGGCTTTTCCATCAAAAGCCGTGATGATCAGAGCGGGTTTCATCTGTGAACCCGTGATGAACATCGCGGGTATTGACCCCATAGGCGCGATGAGCATCGCGACTATCAGCCCCATAGTCGTGATGAGCATCGTGACTGTGAGCCCGATAGTCGCGATGAACATCGCGACTGTCAGCCCCAAACCCGCAATGTTCATTTCGTGCCCTTCAGGGGCCCACCGCTAACCAATGTTAAATTTTCAGTATTAAATCACAATACTATAGGATCTTTGCTGAGAGAATAACATCTACAGTATATCAATGCATGACAATCATAATATGACAAGCATCACAAGCATCACAAGAATCAAAAGCATAGAGACAAGAGACACAGAGTTTCCGTGGGGAAAACCCTAAGGTGAAAAACCCCACAACTTCCTCAGAGATAGAGAGAGCAATGGCTCAACCAAAATACAACCAAATAACACTGAGATAGTCTCCTAGCAGATGATCCTCCTCCTCCTCACTAGTGCGCTACTTTTCAGAGAGAGAGATAGATACTTTTTCGAGTGAGTAAAATAGAGATCTCCTATCTCTATTTATACTCACCTTTTTGCCCAGTGACCTACTGGGGCCGACTTGTCTACTTGAGTACATCCACATTATATTATATATTAAATAGGGCCGACCCCATAAGGTGGTCTAATAACCCATCGACAAGTACACACACTTGCGACACTTGTCAATCCACATGACGACACTTCCTTATAGAGGAATAACACATCTCTTATAAGGGTACAATAAATATATATATAATACACTGATGAAATACATTCCGAAGTTACATATACATCAACACTCCCTCTTAACTAGGAAGGTATTTCTCGACACAGATCTGCTAGACAAGTCTTCTTCTCTGGATCATCGTCATCGATGCATCGTCATCATCATCGTCACTGCTGCTGTTATCTCATCCAATCTCTGTCTCTACTCGTCATAGAAAGTTCTACAGAGCCAGTCCTTTTTCCTACTGGATGTAGGCCCACCACCTGCAGGTCTTCGTCATCACTGGCCATACTGTGGAATCCTCAGTACTTTTACGTGCGTCACAAAACCTCGAAAGAGCATTTGCCAGATGTCCCAGGGAACAGATTACATGCCATAGGCAAAACCTCGAAAGACCATCTGCAAATCTCCCAGGGCACAAATTATATGTGACCTCACCACAAAACCTCGAAAGAGAATCCCAGGACTGATTACGAGCACACGGCTCAACCTATCGGATCTCCCAGGGCACAAATTACATGTGGTCACCACAAAACCTCGCAAGAGCATCCCAGGACTGATTACGATCACACAGCTCAACCTATCGGATCTCCCAGGGCACAAATTACATGTGGTCATGGCAAAACCTCGCAAGAGCATCCCAGGACTGATTACGAGCACACAGCTCAACCTATCGGATCTCCCAGGGCACAAATTACATGCCATAGGACAAAACCTCGAAAGAGCATTTGCCAGATATCCCAGGGCACAAATTACATGCCATAGGCAAAACCTCGAAAGACTATCTGCAGATCTCCCAGGGCACAAATTATATGTCCTCCCAAGCAAAACCTCGAAAGAGCATTTGCCAGATGTCCCAGGGCACAAATTACATGCCATAGGCAAAACCTCGAAAGACCATCTGCAAATCTCCCAGGGCACAAATTACATGCTTATCTGCACAACCTGATCCACGGCCACAGAGTATCAAACTGATACTCACCATACATCATCCTGATGTATCCATGATCATCCTGATCATCATCACTGCAACATCCTGCTGCATGTCATCTGGAGCAACATCCTGAAGCTCGTCATCTATGATCATCCTGATCATCAATGCATCTACCTGATGCATACCAAGTATCTACCTGATACATATCATCATACATGATCCTCCTGATCATCAATGCATCTACCTGATGCATACCAAGTATCTACCTGATACATATCATCATACATGATCCTCCTGATCATCAATGTATCCACCTGATACAAATACAAATACATGATACATATCACCATACATGATCCACCTGATCATACAATGTACCCACCTGATACATATACAGATACATGGTCCAAGCATCCAACATGATGCATATACAAAATACATTCACATGATCCAACTGATCATATCCAGCATCTACACGATGCATACATACATACAAAAATGATCCAACTGATCATATCCTGCATCCAACATGATGCGTACATACATACATAAATGATTCAACTGATCATATCTAGCATCCAACATGATGCGTACATACATACAAAAATGATCCAACTGATCATATCCAGCAGAAACCAGAACATCATCCTGATGCTCATCATCCAGCGCTTACATCCACAGCCATGTGAAGGATCCTCCTTCCAACATGCTTAGAATGGATTCAACAAATATGTCCATCACTTCTTCCTCGAAGTGTCCTCGATCTGAAGAACACCAAGCCTCTCTCTGAAGTACTCGAACTTCACCCTGGCTAGTGGCTTCGTCAGCACATCTGCAATCTGCTTGTCCGTCGCAACATACAGGAGCTTCACAGCTCCTCTCTGCACCATATCCCTGATATAGTGATATTTGATCTCTATGTGTTTCGACCTGTCATGAAACACTGGGTTCTCGGACATCTTCACACAACTCTGGTTATCACAGAAGATACCAGTAGCCTCCAACGGGAGATCAAATAACTCAGACAGTAGCTTCCGTAGCCATACTGCCTCACAACTAGCTGAACAGGCTGCAACATACTCTGCCTCAGCTGTACTCAGTGCTACGCAGGACTGCTTCCTGCTAAACCAAGAGATCACACCTGATCCCATACTGAAGCAACACCCAGATGTGCTCTTCCTATCTGCAGCACTGCCAGCCCAATCTGAATCAACATAACCCTGCAGGTTAAACTTTTGATTCGCCTCATATCTGAGCCCATAATCCACTGTACCCTTCAGGTATCTCAGAACATGCTTTACAGCAACCAGGTGAACACTCCTCGGATCCGTTAGGATTTGGCTCAATGTGTTCACAGCAAAGCAAATATTTGGTCTCGTGTTCGTCAGGTACATCAAGGACCCAATCATCTGACGATACATAGAAACATCAACTGGCTCAGATGAAGCATCACAAAGAAGCTTCAGATTCGATGCCATAGGTGTGGCCATGGCCTTGCAATCCATCATCCCAAATCTCTTCAGGATATCTACTGTGTACTTCCCTTGACCAAGGAAGATCCCACCTACATTCTGCCACACCTCCATACCTAGGAAATAGTGCATCATTCCCAAATCTTTCATATCGAATTCAGCTGCAAGCTTCCTCTTGGTATCTGCAATCATTCTGTCATCTCCTGTCACAAATAGGTCATCCACATATAGTAGTAGAATCACAGGATTCCCTTCCTCAACCTTGTAGTAAAGGTTGGAATCCGCTTTACTCTTGGTAAAGCCCAAACTAGATAGGAAACTGTCCATCCTACCATACCAGGTTCTGGGAGCTTGCTTCAAGCCATACAAGGCTTTCTTCAATCTGCATACATAAGATTCCCTGTCATGTATTTCAAAGCCGAGTGGCTGTTCCACATATACTTCCTCTTCTACTACACCGTTCAGGAAAGCAGTCTTGACATCCATCTGGTGTATCTTCCATTTCATTGCTGCAGCCAGGGCAAGTACTGTTCTGATGGAAGTATATCTGGCTACAGGTGCAAAGGTTTCTTCATAGTCTATTCCTTCCTTCTGAGAGAAACCACGAGCTACGAATCTTGCTTTATATTTTTCCACACTGCCATCCGCAGCATGCTTGATTTTGTAGATCCACTTGGAAGTCACAACAGACTTCCCTTTAGGTCTTGGGACAACATCCCAAACATCATTCTTCATAATTGATTGGTATTCCTCAACCATAGCATCATTCCATTCTTTCTTTTCTGCTGCCTCTTCATAACTGGAAGGCTCTTTGTGCATGATGTCACAGAGTAAAGCAACATAACTGGTGTGTGATCTGGTTCTCTTCTTTGCTCTGTGTTCTTCTTCTGGAATGCCAAATCTTTCTGCATCATGAATGAGCTCTCTAGCCCATACAGGTTTCCTCTTGTGAGAGTTATCCTCATGGGGTGGATCTACAGGTTCTTGTGGATCTTCAAACTCACGAGCAGTTTCTGGAACTGCTTCAGTCATGGTAGTGTCCTGAAATCTTGTTTCCTTAGGTTCTTCATAAACTTCGGTAGGTGCCTTTCTTGATTTGATGAATGCTGAATTCTCATCAAATGTTACATCCCTGCTGACATCAATCTTCTTGAACCCTGGAAAATATATTCTGTAAGCCTTCGAGCTTTCACTATAACCCACAAAGATACCCTTCTTTCCTGAAGGATCTAGTTTAGTCCTCTTCTCCTTTGGGACATGAGTGTATACTGGACAACCAAATATTCTGAGATGGCTGACTTCAGGTTTCTTACCAGAAAAGACTTCTTCTGGTGTCTTGTTGTCCAATATCTTGTGGGGTGTTCTGTTCTGCACATATACAGCTGTTCTAGCTGCTTCTGCCCATAGATGCATAGGAAGATCCTGGTCATGCAACATTGCCCTTGCTGCTTCCATGATAGTTCTGTTCTTCCTTTCTGCAACTCCATTCTATTGAGGATTATAAGGAGCAGTCAACTCCCTCTTAATCCTTGAATCACTGCAAAGCTTCTTGAAGTCATTTGAGGTGAATTCTCCACCATTGTCAGATCTGAATGTCTTGATTTTCTTGTCAGTTTGATTCTCCATCAAGGTTTTGAATTCCTTGAATTTATCAAGCACCTCATCTTTGCCCTTCAAGAAGTATACCCAAGTCTTCCTGGAGAAGTCATCAATAAATGATACATAGTAAACATACCCACTTAGGGAACTGGATGACATGGGGCCACATACATCTGAGTGGATGATTTCCAGGATGTCTTTTGCCTTGCTTTCACTGCTTGGGAAAGCCTTCTTAATGTTCTTACCTTTTGCACATCCTTTGCAAACACCTTCATGTTTGGTCTTGATTTCAGGAAGACCTTCTACAGCCTTGCTTGCAATTGGAAGTGCTCTATAGTGCATGTGAGCAAGTCTCCTATGCCAAAGTTCACTTGGCTCCATGGATTCATGTATCATGGCATGTTCAGGTTGACCCTTTAGTTTATACAAGCATCCCTCTTGCTCTCCAATCACTACTGCATCATCCATGGTCTTTCCTTTGGCCACATTAGTACTTGGCCATCAACAAATGCAACCCTCATACCTTTTGCATCTAAAGCAGAGATGGAGAGTAAGTTCTTCTTGAGTCCAGGTACATAGAGGACTTCCTTCATCTTCAGAGATTTTCCAGAATCTAGGTTGTAAGAAGCTTCACCACTTCCTTTGATTGGATATTGATAATCATCCCCAAGTTTCACCTTATGGGGTGATTCATGTTCAGAAAGGTTCATAAAAGATTCCTTGAACCCAGTCATGTGTTTGGAAGCCCCACTATCAATCAACCAATCATTACAACCATGGGAGATGGTCCCAGTGAGTGCAGAGATTAAAACATACTCTTCTTCACTTGATGAGTCATCATCACTACTGCTTTCTGCCTTAGCCTTCTTCTTTGGGGGTTCATCATCTTCGGCAGCATGAGCATGAAATATTCTTTTGCTGCCCTTCTTCTTCTTACTGAAGTTGTTGTTGTTGTCTTTCTTCTTCTTGGGACAATCTGAAGCAAAATGTCCCTTCTCATTGCAAGTGAAGCATCTGAGATCTTTCTTATCTTTATGATAATGATGATGGTGAGAGAATCTTCTATTATGAGATGATTCCTTCTTGGATTTACTTCTTTTAGTGTGAGCTGCAAGAGCTTGATCTTCACCTCCAATCTTTTCCTCACGAGCTATAAGTCTAGCTTCTTCTTGAGAACATTCTTCCCGAAGCCTACTGAAAGAGATCAACTTCTTCCTTGCACAAATTCCTTGAATAAAGGAATCCCATGATCTAGGTAGACCATTTAGAGTAGTCATCACCACCTCACCATTCTCCACCATTTCCTCTACTGCTTCTAATTGTTCCTTGATCTGAGAGACCCTTGAAAAGTAAGATTGAATGGTTTCTCCATTCTGAAACTTCACTGCTTTCAATTGGTTCCGCAGGGTCATCTTCCGATTTATGTTCTTTCCTTCAAATAGCTTGGTCAAAGATTCAAACATCTCTTTGGGTGTCTTGAGAGAAGACACATGGGGAATGAGATGATCTTTGATAGAATCAGCAATGATTCTCTTTGCCTTGACTAAGTTCTTCTTGTGCAATACCTTGGCCTCTTCATCCTCTGGGATAGGGATGTCTTCTTTCACATATGAGTCCAACTCATTCTCTTCCAGGATTAGCCCAATCCTATACTTCAAGGCTCGGAAGTTATCAGCCCCTTCAAGCTTATCCTCAATCTTGGTGTGAAGAGACATATTTAAGAGTACTTCAAATGGAAATAGAAAAGATTTAGAACTTACCACTTGAAGTGCTGAAAACTGGATCTGGTCCCGGATTAGGGTATGTCAGAGAAACCCTAAAAATTCAAAATGTGAATTTCAAAATTCCGAAAGGATAGAAAGATGCGCCTTGGAGAGCTGATCATCCTAGTACATTCAGAATTTGAGATCAGCAAAGTCTTGCCCTTCAGAATTGCCTTTTTGTCCTCCCAGGTTCACTGGGGAGAGCCCTGAATTAGGGTTTGAGTTTCCCGGAGATTTACCCAACCAAAAATCTCGATATAAAGCTTAAACCTTCGATTTTTGCAAGGAGCTTCCAGCTGTACCTTCAGTTTCCAGAAATTCCTATTTTTGTGGAAACCCTAATTTTTAGGGCCAAAACTGAAAATGCTCGGAACTGAAATCTGATTGGACAGAAAGATGCGCCTTGATGAGTAGATCCAATCTACTATACTGAATTTCAAAAATCTGTGGAGAGAAACCCAATAAACAAGGAATACAAGCTTCCGTCACTGCAAAATGTCTTCTTCTCAGTTAGGCTCTGATACCATGTTAAATTTTCAGTATTAAATCACAATACTATAGGATCTTTGCTGAGAGAATAACATCTACAGTATATCAATGCATGACAATCATAATATGACAAGCATCACAAGCATCACAAGAATCAAAAGCATAGAGATAAGAGACACAGAGTTTCCGTGGGGAAAACCCTAAGGTGAAAAACCCCACAACTTCCTCAGAGATAGAGAGAGCAATGGCTCAACCAAAATACAACCAAATAACACTGAGATAGTCTCCTAGCAGATGATCCTCCTCCTCCTCACTAGTGCGCTACTTTTCAGAGAGAGAGATAGATACTTTTTCGAGTGAGTAAAATAGAGATCTCCTATCTCTATTTATACTCACCTTTTTGCCCAGTGACCTACTGGGGCCGACTTGTCTACTTGAGTACATCCACATTATATTATATATTAAATAGGGCCGGCCCCATAAGGTGGTCTAATAACCCATCGGCAAGTACACACACTTGCGACACTTGTCAATCCACATGACGACACTTCCTTATAGAGGAATAACACATCTCTTATAAGGGTACAATAAATATATATATAATACACTGATGAAATACATTCCGAAGTTACATATACATCAACAACCAAAAAGACATAATTCAAAAGGCTAAGGAGAATAGGGTTACCTAAAAATCGCGGAATCGAAAACCAACCGTCGAATCTCCCAGAAATAAAGAAAGAGCTCTAATTGCTCTGCCAAACTCGCATGTAACAATGACACGTCATATTGGCCCCACACCCTATTTATAGCGATTTGACCATTTTTCAAACAACCATTGCAGTATCATATGACGTCTGTTCCTCAAACCGTTGGTACCATTGGAATCAGCACAGCGAGAACTTCATGATAGTCCTTTCCTTTTCTTGTTTTCACCAAGTCCATTTTTTGAGCATTTTTTCATGCCCTCGTCGCCTTGGTTTACATGCCACATTGGCCGTTGTCTATTTTTGATGAGTCTTATATCGCCGGATTCAGTTTTCCGCGCTCGTGATGATGCTCAAGATCATTTCTCGCTCTCATGCCCAGATGTTTTGGGCATATTTCACATGCCCCCATTGTTGCCTCGGTTTGCGTGCCACATTGGCTGTCATCCTTTTTTAACGAATCTTAGACTACCGGATTCAGTTTTTCATGCTCGTGATGATGCTTGAGATCATTTCTCGCTCTCACCCCCATAATTTTTATTCATTTTTTCAAAATGCCACTCATCACCTCAGTTTGCGTGCCACATTGGCCGTTGCCCATTTTTAACAATCTTTATGTCACCGGATTCAGTTTTCAGCACTCATGATGATGATTGAGACCATTTCTCGCTCTCATTAATACCTTTTTGTTCAGTATAGTTTTACCCCTTTTTTCGGGCCGAGCAATTCCTTTTACGAAAAAGGAACTTAGGGAGTTTTTGTTAAGCTCTTTTCTGACTCCTAAAACAATGAAAAGATCGCTGAGCAACCTTGCTTCCTTTCATGCTCACTAAACATATCTGAAAGGGCGTCTACCTAGTATAAGTTTACCCCTTTTCCAGGCCTTGTAGACTAATTACAAAAAAGGAATACTCTAGTCACATCGGCCAGAAGAGTTCTTCATTTGCATCATTTTATGCTTTTTCGGGCCTTGGAGACTAACTTACGAAAAAGAACACCAATGGAGTCCACTTACCGCTTTGAGACTCTCTAAACATGAAAGCGACCACGAGCAATCACCATCCTAGGTTCATAAAAATCCACAAGATGGTACGCCACCACCACTACAAAGTTTTCTTATCATTTTCAGACTCCTTAAAAATGAAAGAACTCATGAGCACGAACAGTCCTGGGCTCACAAAATCCACAGGACAATACCATTTCAGAGCACACTTTTATCCCTTCTTGGAACTCATTAAAACTACGAAGAAGGTCCCAATGGTGCTTCTCGGTGCCACAACAGATCATGTCTACTCATATGGCAATTTCCCCATTTTGGTCGCCTTTGTTTAGAGTATTCTGCAGTATTTCACCCTGAGAGTCCCTCGACAGCACCCATCAGTTTGTCCCCCCAGAGTCAATACATACCCTTCAGTCCTTAAAAGCTATGATCCCCGAACCTACAAGTCAGTTTCCTACGCTGCCAGGTCAACCATGTTATCATGCTCTGAACGAAGGAGGTTTGAGTCCACCCACTCGATGACCCTAGTTATTTCCCATCCCCACAGTATGTCACTCCTACCATCAGTACTACCACCCTTCAGTTCCACACCTCGTGCTCCTATCAAGGAAACATCATTTCCTTGTTAGTTGCTGGTCTCCCTTTGTTGATGACAACCAAATTTATTCCAGTGGATAGACCTAGAGGTCCTGTTATCACATATATAGTAGCCGGGGTACAATACATTATTTTTTTGATTCCAGTACACTATTCAGCCAGTTCCCTTACATTGAGATGCTGAGATGAGCATCTATATTGGATCTATATCAGATTTTGGACAGCACTATGTATTCCCCATGCCATGACTGAGTCTCAGGACACTCAGAGAGATGACCGATGTAGCCATTATACCATTTGTACAGAGCAATTAGTAGTGCCCAGAGTTACAGCAGCAGTTTCAGAGGACAGATGATGGTACAGGTTTATGAGCAGTCAGGTATATGACTCAGCAAGTATATCATTGTGTTATGGTTATATTGCTTTTATACTTATTCTTATAGCATGTCTTAGCACTTAGTGTCATGATCTGGCGATCATATAGATATGAGGACCTGCTTGATCTTATTATGTATATTATATTGTCCCTACTCAGACTTAGAAGTTCACTATTCATACTCATTGGTCTTACCCTCCTTAGGGAGAATAGAGGTGACCATTCCACCATACCTTGGCTTGCTAGTGTTGGCTCCATTATTCATTGTCTTCATCCATCCATTGCCTACCTTTTAGTTTATCACCCTGACTTACTACTTGAATAGTGGCATGGAGGACTTTTCCCCACTGTAGCCTTTGTATTGGATGAGCTTCCCTGTTTACTGTGTCTTGGCTCTGAGTTGGTGACAAAACTTACCTTTGGTGAGTTGGATTGTAGGCCTAAATCATTCTGGTCGGTTGTCCCAATGTTTGGCATTGGCTCGAACTCCACCTAGTCACTTGAGATGTTGTTGGCTAAAATTGAAATCTCATGTACTATTTATGGAAACTAATAAATTCACCCATGGAAACTAAAAAGGGCAAGAGCGATGAACTGCTGAAAAATACTCCTTGAAGAGTATAAGAAAGGTCCAAAAAGCAATGATTCTTAAAATCTATATCTAAACAATTGCTGCCCTTATACATGTATAAAAACATGCCCTGGATGCAAGCTGCAACTAGTTGTGCTTATCAGCACACCTGAGATCCGAAGGGTTATGTAGGCCAAAAAGGCCATGAAATGAAATTGAATGATCCTAATGAACCTGGATCAACTTGATATATACATGATGCCTAAGTTGAATAAGCACTCTCTAAACAACTTATCCATTTGTGAGACACCGCCATTCCCTGTGTTGTTGCTCATTTAGTGTATACTATCGTGTGTATTCCCTTTCCCATTGCTAAAGTGTCACAAAGTTAAGTCGGTCAAGTCATCCCTTAGCCTAGCCATTTATTTTAGCCTTCACCCTTCACTAGCAAATTGATCACAGCTATGAAGTGAGTATGGTCTGAGTAATAATAATATTTAATGACATTATATATTTGGTTTAGATCACCAGTAATGATTACTTTGCGTTATAATTTTTATTTGAATAAATTGTAGAGCAAGCATTAACCTTTGACACTTTGCAGCATCTTCTGATGATAGATCTGAGTTATATTTGGTCATGTTGACTTGGTCAAACCTAGTTTGACCAAGGTCAACCATAGGACATGAGATGGTTGGAACTTGTGATGATATGGATTGATGATATATGGTCTATGTACATGTACATGATGATGCTATGCAGTAGCTACAGGGTTATGATGATGATTCATGGTTTACAACATTATTTGATCATTTACAGATTATTATTATTTGACCTGTTCCGGTATATTGGATATATATTTTGATCATGCAGAGATTCATATGGTGTATGAGTACACATATTGGATAGATTTGGACCTTCTGAGTCCAATGAGACAGTCTATTTTTAGTTCCGGGCACTTACAGTGATGATTGAGCCTCAGTAGGCTATCCCAGTGCAGTTTTGGTCTGTCGGAGACCCTGTCAGAGCAGATGTGATTTTTATCTAGTTGACCTAGGGCACTATGCTTGGAGGGGGTGGTCCAGCCACTTTTTTTTACCATATTACCCCCCTCCCGGACACACTAGTGCCCTCACCTTGACAGCGCAGGCACTCCAGGAGGCATTTTGGGGTAGCTTCATGCTTCTCGAGGCATTTCAGGATTGGTAGAAATGTCTATTGAGGAATTCGATTTGGGCTACTGAGGCAATGTCTTGGCATATGATGATCAGTGATGATGGATTGATGTCTTCCACACCTCCTCCAGCAATTTCAGCTTCATCGGGACCCGCATCCATCACTTATGGCACTTTCTAATGATTTCTGAGGTCTTTTGAGGCCTACGATTTGTCCATAGAGGCACGATTTGGTATATTGATGACTATTTTATTATTATTGTGCTATGGGGATTGACCAAGGGTGGCTAAAATTACCCCTTGGACCCACCATGAGCTTCTTATTATATTTTGTCAGCATGATTTGGTGGGATTCCCCTCTCCTAGGGCGATTTTGTCCACTTATATTATATTTTATTATTGATCCATGTATTTTATTGTTGAGCTCATCTCAACCATTGATTAGACATTTGTATCTTTTAATCTTAGCCACTCATTCAAAAAGTGGTTGGTATTTTGATGCCTCTCCTTCCTATTTAAAGGAGAGAGCTTCTCATTGTAAAGGGACTTGTGGCTCTGGATTATTGGAATAGAAAATTATTATTGCATCTATCTCCAGTGTTGTGGTGAATGTTTTTGGTGTTCGTTCGTTGGTTCTTCCTTTGCACTGAGTTATTGGAGATCTTGTTTTCCATATCTTTTGTACCACGTTTTTGCATCTACATGTAGGCTTTGAGGAGGAAGTATTGGTAGGGGAAAACTCTCCCTACTTCTTCTTTGGATCTCTTCGTTGGTAACAGGGAGTATTACTATCCCAGGACCTTTTATTCTATGTTATCATTGCATTTTACTTGTATTTCCTCCATACTTGACCTCTCTGATTGAAATCGATTTTCCTTCGATTGACAGGTAGAGGAGGGCGCACTTATGGGCTAGGGCATCAATTTGGCAAGCAAAATCAATAATTTCTCATTTGATCTCTGCGGGAATATTCCTCAACATCAAGGCATCTCTATTCATCACTCAGGTATGATCTCAAGGTAATTTCTATCTCCATGATCTATCCACTTGTCTAAAACATTTAAAACCCTAATTAATCAAAACCCCCATTTTTACATTTTTTCAGATCTACTAAGATCTAGTGGCTTATTGGGTAAGATATTTAAAACCCACCTCTATAGTATCCACGGAATCCAATATCTATAGTTTGGTGAGGATTGTCCTCCATTTGACTCTCTTCCCAAGGCATTTAGCCTCTCCAAGCAAGGGCACAATTCCTAGTTTGGGTGGGTTGACATAGATCTAGTACGTGGGTAGTTGAGATTCCACTTGATTTGTGATCTACACATCCAATAACCTACCCCCAGATTGTCACTTTTCTGATTTTTACCTTATGGACCCTATTCCACATTTAAAGGATTTAATCCCATTTTTGGACCACTTGGTATCTTCAAACTCAGATCTAGTAAGATCTAGCCATCGGATTGCCTTGAAATTATAGATCCATACTCTCACTTGCTTAAGCTACTTGGATCTAAAGTTTGGATGCCATTGGACTTGTCTTGATTCATTAATCCCATCTTTTAGGCCTCCTTGGGTAAAGTCGCACCACCTTGGAGAAGTGAGTTGGTCCACTTCTAGGATGTGGGTACTTGAGATTTTTGTGGATTTAGAACGGGCATGTTTCAAAACCTAGGTCTAGAGGGTCACTTCATCAAATCCTGCCTTGGGGATATCATTCCTTGTTTTAAGGGATTGTTGTCCACTTAGGTCAAACCTAGATCTAGACCTATTCATCCATCAAGACTTTAATTGCCCACTTATCTCATGCAATAGGAGTCCTCAACCACAAGTTAACTACACTTTGACTCCATTATCCCAATTCCCAAGGCACTGGTCTCTCTCCAAGTCAATTCGACTTTCCTAGATTGTTGGATTAACTTGTGGTTTGACCCTTGTGTGGTAAATTAAACCCTTTGATGTCATCATGTATCATGATCAAGCTTGTCACTTGTACTAGTTAGCCCCGATTCAATCATTAAACTACCCTGCATTGGACATGGTTCCCAAAGCAATGGATTTTGTCACATTGAACCAGTACCTAAATCCTGGATCCTATTTCACAAATCATAAGTCACTTTCACATCAATAATGAACCAAAGCCATACTCATTGAACCCCTCATTTATCTTGTGACTTCATCCTAAGGTCTAGGATAAACCATACACCTTACTTCACTTAGAATTAACTTGATTTGGTGTCTTGGTTTTGATCTCTCTTGTCGAGAGTAGACCGGGTCTCCGCCTTTGTTGTCTGGGATAGATAACATAAAGTGAAGGTTGCCTTGACTGGTGTGACAACCATCTATTGGAGGTCGAGGTGATCGTAGTTGCACCTTTTGAGTTTCCCTTCCCTATTGCCATCCATGAGTGGATACATCCATAGGGGTAACTACAGTTTAGGTGATAACAGGTCCCTGTGTCTTGGACTCATCACCATTTATGATGAGTTCCTACGAATCATTTCGAGAAGAGTCCTCAGTGCCTCTCCAAATGGTTGTTTCTCACATGCTCGACTTCAACACCTTTATTGCATCATTGAGACTCGCACAGTGTATTGGTCCTTTTAGTTATTTGTTGAAGACCCCGGATACCACCTGACTCTTCCACATTTGAGAGTCTACTCATGGAAACAACCAGTTACATCTTCCTATAGATATTCAGGTTGCGCATGGCGATAGTATTTAGATGTACCCCAGTTTTATACTCCCTCGAGTATACAGTTACATATACTCCTCATAGTTGACTCAAAGTTGTTGAGTCCCTACAGATGTTGGACACCTTCAGTTTCAGCAGTTCATCAACCCTCCCGAAACCTTATTCGGAACGGTTGTTGCATTTCTAGTGTATCAGTTCTTGAGATCAGTCATGTTATGATCATGAGTACATCCCAAAATAGTGTCCCCTTTGGACCATTATAATGTACAGGCAGATTTTTTATGTCCCCCTTCTTGGGACTAATTGTTATGTATATATCTTGATACGAGCATGGGTATGCCCACCTCGTCCACTATCACAGATTATTCCTCATTCATATTGAGGCCATGTAATATTTTTTGTTTTTGCAGCTTCCAAGGGGCCTTTGATCCAGTCTCCAACCAGTCTCTTCTCTTCCCCAAACCCCAGGAAAAAGACAAAAAAAATATGATGTCTATCGGCCATACAATGAGCTCCTACCCTCACACATCAGGGGGCAATCTGTTAACACCCAAAAAGTGCTCACTAGCTCATTTCTTTATTCACATGACCCATTTGTCCACTTTTTCACCATTTGAGCCTCTAAAGCCATCAAAAGGTCACCAAAAGACCATAATATACCCTTTTTCCCCTCAAAAGATATATTTTTCCTCAAAAAACATAAAAAACCCTCAAAAAGGGTCTAGAATTCCCAAAAATATTAAAAGGGAATAAAAATATTCAAAATATTCAAAAAAAGAAAAAAGAGGGAAAAAGGTACCTAAACCATGTTGGTCAATACCATTGGTTTCCTCAAAACCATAATGGTATTCCCCACCACCAAAAACTATAAAAAGGTGGTAGGGGCTCCTCACTTTCCATCCATTCATCATCCTATCCTCATGCTATCAAAATCTCTCATGAGTTCTTGACCATTGTAGCAATCTTGGAGAATAGACCATTGGAGCCTAGAGCATCTCACCCTTGGAGCTGCTCAACACCACAAATCCTCACCATTTGAGGTATGATAATACAAAACATTCTTTTATTTCTTGTTCTTTCTATGAATCGTTTTTAGATTTATTTGTTATATGCACATGTTAGTTTAGATTTAGATTTAATTCATAATCATTTTTGCTTTCTATATTGAAACTGCTATCACATTGTTGATAGTTGCCCATTGCACAAGCTTGGTTGCAAAACCAAGCAAACAATCGCAGCTGAGAAATCCTTCACCGGCGCTGCTTCTTCCCATTGTGTCAAGTAATCCATCGTAGTAATGATGTAGCGTGACCTTGTTCTTTTTCCTGGTGGGTTGATGGGTCCCACAAAGTCAACTTCCCACTTGTTGAAATCACATCGTAGCCTTTAGCATAGTCTGCAACATCTCCATGCATCGTCGACCACCATCATCCAGCGATCTCATCATGAGCTTCCGCAAGAATCCTCTCATGTTCACGCGAAAGGACGTATCATTGAAGTATCTCATCTAGCCCCATTTTATACAATGGTCTTGTAATCAATTGAAAATCTGCATCTCTGGAAAATAGCTGCTTCTTTTGGTTGGTATTGAAGCCTTCCTGTGCCTCCCCTGTTGGCAAAAACTGAATGACTTGTTCATAATGGTCGTCGACCATGCCAACCTTGAACAACTGAGCATCCGAAAATCCTTCGTCAATGCTCCTTGGGTCTTCCCCTAACTTGATTCATGACAAGTGGTCTAGTCCTACATTCAGTCGTCTTGGCTTTACGTGGGCTTTACAATGATTTCGAAATCAAATTCCTGGAATAGTAACAACCATCTCCAGATATTCTCCCCCAAATCTCCCCCAACACAGCCTTGTTCACCAGGTATTTTAATGCTGAGTTGTTGGTGAACATTTTAAAGTGGCCCCCTAATAGGTAGTGTCAGAATTTATATAAGGTTTAGAACATCGCTAACCCTTCTCGTTCCGTGGTTGTATAATTCTTATCCGTAGTATACAACTTCCTACTTGTGAAGGCTATCAGGTGGTCGATGTCACCTTCTCCTGGTTGGGCCAAGATGACTCCTAATGTGACTGATGATGCATCGACATGAACGTGGAACTCCTTCGTCCAATCTGGGAATGCCAATATGGGTGTGGAAACCATCTTTACTTTTAATATGTCCAGACTCTTCTGGCAATCTTCATTCCACTCAAACTTGGCGTCATTCGTTAACAACTTCTCCATTGGTTCTATGATTGATGCATTGTTAGGAACCCATGTCTTTACTTTGTTAGTATGTTATTGTTGGACGCATATGCTTTGTAAGTCGTCTTGTAGTATTTGTTGATCAATAGTTTGTGTTATTGTTGTTGGCGCATATTCTTTGTAAGTCGCCCGTAGTATTGTTGATCCATAGTTTGTAACAGCCCATGGTTTCGACCCATAGTATTGGCGCCTAGAATTAGTATATAAGTTTGTGTTGAGACCTATGAAGGCACCGTGAAGTTATTTGTATTGAGCTTGCTCATAGGAGGTTTCCCCCTCAAAGTGGCCTGTGATCAATATAAAAGTGATTCTGAGTTCTATCATTTCTGCTATTTCGCATATTCGTATTAATTAATTGTTGCAGGTGCCTCACATCTAGTATCAGAGCACTTTCTTGGGCTCGCTGGGTGAAATTTCTGCCAAATTTTGTTTCGCATCTGTTGCAGGTTCGGATTTGGGAATAATCCCTATCCGCTTAACTGTGGGAAGAACTTGGGCATAAGCCCTAAAACTCATTGTGAGGAGTACCACAGGAACCTTGAAGTAGCTGGCCCATTGAGAGGACTTGCCAGCGAAAAGGGCAACGACCTCTACCTGATTGACTAGTTCCCACCCGTGAGGTAAACCAAGAGCTGTCGTTTGTGGCAAAGCGGTTATCAGTTTTACCTGAGTCGTGGAGTCAGGGGTACTACCCCAATACGCAAGCCGTTAGACAACATTGGTGGCCGAGTGAAACCCCTGAACTGTTAGGAAGCCGCACATACCTGGGGTCCATATCTACTTTCAGCTGAACTATTGTCGATCACTACTGTGCCATTCAGATCCATTTTGCAAGTCGTTTCAGATACAGCCGCTTTCATTCCATTCGGCGTTGTTCCAGATCTTGTCTGAGTCGTAGCCGCTCCCGTCTGAAAAAAAAAAAAATTAAAAAAAAAAAAAAAATAAATAAATAAATAAAAATAAAAAAAAATAAAAAAAAAAAATAAAAATTCAGTTTTTTGTCCATATCTCCCTTGTTTTTACTCTGTTTCCCTTGAAATTTTCGGGGAACCCCTGTCATCCCATTCTGCATATTTCACTCCTGAGGACCCTATCCCCAATTCCCCTTCCCACAGCCCGAAAGCCCACATTTGTCTATTTTTAGGGTTTGCCATAACTTCCTCAGATTTCACCCAATCACTTTCAAATTTTACCACAAAGCTCCTTTCTGAATTTTGTTTCTTTGTCCCCCTCTGCCAAATTTTCCCATTCTTTCACCCCGCTTCTGAAATCCTCATTTTTGCTTCCCTGTCTAGTCGACAATGTCCAAAACCTAGTCAAACCCCAATTACCCTTCAGATTTTTTCCCTAGTCCATATTTTCCCTTACTAAAGTAGTTTATGTTTTTGTTTTCCTACTTAATCAAACGAAAAAAAAAAAAAATCCTGGTTATGGTTGTCACCCGTGCAGGAGCAAAACCATGGAGGAAGCACTTGCAGCCATCCAAGCCAAACTCCAGGATCTATATGAAAAATTTCTCGGCCTCCATCTTGAACATTCAGCTATGAACAACAAACGGCAGTCCGAGTCTTCATCAGACAATGGGTTCTCCTCTTCCAGCAATTTTCGTGGTCCGAAGCTTGATTTTCCTCGCTTCAATGGTACTGATCCAACTGGCTGGATCTATCGTGCAGAACAGTATTTTAGTCTGCATAATACTTTTGATGTCAACAAAGTTCCGCTGGCATCCTTTCACTTGGAACAGGAAGCTCTTCAATGGTACCGTTGGTACATCAAGGCTCATCCAGAGCCCAAATGGCTAGACTTTTGCCAGCTCCTTTTGCAACGATTTGGCCCTAGTGCTTTTGATGACTTCACAGGAGCCCTCACTAAACTTCTCCAAATTGGCACGGTGAGAGAGTATCAAACTGAATTTCAGAATCTAGCCAACCACACCGAAGTATTGTCTGATGACTTTTACCGGAGTTGTTTTATCAGTGGTCTAAAGGATGCCATCCGCTCTGAGGTCAAAATGTTCTTTCCCAACACAATGATGGAATCCCTAGGGTTGGCTAAGTTGGTAGAAGACAAGATTGCAGCCCAACAACGCTCCAATCCCACTTTTGTTCCCTTCCGAAATATGGGTTCTCAACAACCACCTATACCGCAGGCTCCTCGACAGACTCCTATCAAGCGTTTGTCTGAAATAGAGATGCAAGCACGAAGAGAAAAGGGGATTTGCTATAATTGTGATGAGAAATTAACTCGGGGACATATATGTGTTCAGCAAAAGCTCTATCTCTTGGATGTGGAGTATCCGCTTGCCTCTGAAATTGGTGACGAAGATCCAGAAAAACTGGATGCTCCGGTCGACATTCAGGAATCGCCTATTGAACCTCCGTCTCAGGATGACCAACCAGAGATATCTCTCCATGCTTTAGCTGGAATCACCACCCCCCAAACAATGTGGGTAAGGGGTTACTTCAAGAAGCTTCCTCTTACAATACTCATTGATTCTGGTAGCACTCATAATTTCATTAACCGTCGGATCGCCAAACAAGCTGATTGTTTTATCCATCCTTGCTCCAACTTTGAAGTCATGGTTTTGCCAATGGGGGCACCTTACCTTGCAAAGGGAAGTGCCGAAATGTGCGTATCTCTATGGGAGATTATACCTTGCACTCTTACATGTTTGCCTTTCCCTTAGGCGGATGTGATGTGGTTTTGGGCGCTCAATGGCTACGCACACTTGGCCCTATCTTATGGGATTTTGCTGAACTTTGGATGCAGTTTTCCCTCAATGGACAAAAACACACATTGACAGGATTAAAACCAAGTTCTCTCAGCATCATCAGTTCACATTGCATGGAAAAACTCCTCAAGAAGAATTCACATGGTGTCATCACTCAAATCCATTCCATCCAGATGCAACCATCAGCGGTCTCCACTACTCCTTTGGATCTACAACAAATTCTAGATCGATATACAGTTGTCTTTGCTGAACCGGTGGGATTACCACCTTCCAGGCCAGAAGACCATCGTATTCAGCTCCTTCCTGGTAGCGTTCCTCCCAACATCAGGCCCTATCGCTACCCATTTCACTAAAAAACAGAGATTGAAATGCTCGTGCGGGACTTATTGAAGCAAGGTATTATTCGCCCAAGCACTAGTTCCTTTTCTTCTCCAGTTATTCTTGTCCGCAAAAAAGATGGGTCATGGCGCCTCTGCATTGACTTCCGAGCACTTAATCACCTCAACATCAAGGATAAGTTTCCAATTCCTGTTGTTGATGAGCTTCTTGATGAGCTTCATGGGGCTCACTTTTTCTCCAAGTTGGATCTTTGTTCTGGGTATCATCAAATTCGGGTTCATGAGGATGATATTCCTAAAAGAGCTTTCTGCACACATGATGGCCATTATGAGTTTTTGGTCATGCCCTTTGGCCTCACTAATGCTCCTTCCACATTCCAGGCCTTAATGAATAAAATATTTCGACCCTACTTGCGGAAATTCATTCTGGTATTCTTTGATGATATCCTCATCTACAATAAAACATGGGATGAACATCTCCAGCATCTGGATCTTGTCATGCAACTTTTCTCTGACCATCATCTCCATGCCAAGAAGTCTAAATGTGTTTTTGGACAGAAGGAAGTTGAGTATCTCGGGCACATTATCTCAGCACAAGGGATTCGTGTGGATCCTGCCAAAATCGATGCCATGAACAATTGGCCACATCCTCAGACACTCAAGAGCCTTCGTGGTTTTTTGGGGTTGACTGGCTACTACCGCAAGTTTGCCAAGGATTATGGGAATATTGCAGCTCCATTAACTGCTCTATTGAAAAAGGATGCTTTTACATGGACACCTGCTGCTCAGTGTGCATTTGACAAACTAAACAAGCTATGTGTACTACACCTATGCTAGCTATGCCATATTTTTCCAAGCCCTTCAGTATTGAGAGTGATGCTTGCGGCAATGGACTTGGTGCTGTTCTCCTTCAATATGAACACCCCATTGCGTTCACCAGCAAAGCCCTTTCAGGTAAGAATTTAGCTGCCTCTACCTATGAGAAGGAAATGATGGCTATTTTGCATGCAGTACAGAAGTGGCGGCCATACCTATTAGGGAATCATTTCTGCATCAAAACTGATCACTAGAGTCTGAAATATTTCTTGGACCAGCGTGTCTCCTCCTCGGCACAACAGAAATGGGTTAGCAAACTCATGGGTTATGACTATGAGATCACTTACAAGAAGGGTAAAGACAATATTGTGGCAGATGCTCTTTCTCGCACATTTGATGCCCAAGGTTCTCTTTTAGCTATTTCTATGCCTGTTCCAAATTGGTTGCAATCTATTCAACAGGGTTATGTCAATGACTCTTCCTTATCTCAAATCATCCAACGCTTGACCAACAACCCTTCTGCTCTACCACATTACTCTTGGGATGGTGCTTCTTTGCGATACAAGGGTCGTCTGGTGCTTCCCCAGAGCACAGATCTCCAACAGGTTGTCTTCTATGAACTCTATGCTTCTCCATCGGCAGGGCACTCTGGGTTCCTCAAAACATATGAACGAGCACGGCATAACTTCTTTTGGCAGGGCATGAAAAAGACAATTCAACAAATGGTGGTCGAATGTGATACCTGCCAACACAATAAGGGTGAAACAACACTCCTTCCAGGATTGCTTGAACCCTTGCCCATACCTACACGGATTTGGACGAATATTTCTATGGATTTAATTGGAGGGATCCCTAAATCTGGCGGGAAGAAAGCGATTCTCGTTGTGGTTGATCGCCTCTCCAAATATAGTCATTTTTGTGCTCTCAGTCATCCCTATACAGCCTCCTCCGTCGCTCAAAGTTTTCTGGACCAGATCTTTCGTCTTCATGGCATCCCTTCTTCCATTGTCTCAGATCGTGATGCGACTTTCACCAGTCATTTTTGGACAGAACTGTTTCGCCACACTGGCACCAAACTGGAGATGAGTTCAGGGTATCACCCACAAATAGATGGTCAGACTGAAATTGTCAATAAATGCTTGGAAACTTATCTTCGTTGCTTCACCTCGGAACAACAACATCAGTGAGCAAAGTGGCTCCCTCTTGCTGAATGGTGGTACAATACCTCTTACCACGCTGCCTCTAAAATGACCCCATATGAAGCAGTCTATGGTAAGGCACCTCCAGCTCTTCTTCCATACACCCCCACCAGCTCACCAGTTCAGGAAGTTGACACGGTCCTTCGCAACCGCGATCAGATTCTTCGCATTTTGCGGGACAATCTTCACATGGCAAGAAATCGCATGAAGCAACAAGCTGATCAGCACCGTTCGGAGCGCACTTTTCAAGTCGGCGATATGGTTTTTCTTCGTCTCCATCCATACAAACAATCCTCCTTGAAACTCAAAGGGCATCATAAGCTCGCTCCAAAGTTCTATGGGCCATATCGGATTCTTCAGAAGATTGGGTCCGTTGCTTATAAATTGGAACTTCCTCCTTCTTCCCGCATTCATCCAGTCTTTCATGTCTCTTGTCTGAAGAAAGTTCTTGGCACCAACATCAGCGGACAAATGATTTTACCCAAACCGGATAATGAAGGATCCATCCTTTTGGAGCCAGAGGCCATCCTCAATCGGCGCACACGTCAGCTTCGCTCTCGCTCTATCACAAAGGTCTTAATTCAGTGGCACGACATGCAACCCGAGGATGCTACATGGGAACCACTCCTTCAGATTCAACAACAATTTCCACATCTAAAGCTTTGAGGACAAAGATTTTTTTAATGGGGAGGGGATGTTAGGAACCCATGTCTTTACTTTGTTAGGATGTTATTATTGGACGCATATGCTTTGTAAGTAGTCCCGTAGTATTTGTTGATCAATAGTTTGTGTTATTGTTGTTGGCACATATGCTTTGTAAGTCGCCCGTAGTATTGTTGATCCATAGTTTGTAACGACCCATGGTTTCAACCCATAGTATTGGCGCCTAGAATTAGTATATAAGTTTGTGTTGAGACCTATGAAGGCACCGTGAAGTTATTTGTATTGAGCTTTCTCATAGGAGGTTGCCCCCTCGAAGTGGCCTGTGATCAATATAAAAGTGATTCTGAGTTCTGTCATTTCTGCTATTTCGCATATTCGTATTAATTAATTGTTGCAGGTGCCTCACATGCATACCCTCTCATAAAATTTCTGTAGTAACCTCTGTGGCCCAACATCACTCTCAGTTGCTTGACTGTTGCCGGTGGTGGGAGGTCAACAATAATTGCGATCTTCACTGGGTCTACCAACATTCCTTCCCTGCACACAATGTGCCCCAACAAAATCCCGAACGGAGCACAGAAGATGCACTTTTTCAGTTTCATTGAAATATGGTACTATCAACGTCGTTCCAGCATTAACCTCAATTTTGCGACATGATATTTGACCAACCCATACACTGTCCAATTATCCATATAGATGAGAAAAAATTTATGAATGTAGTCTTTGAACGCTGAAACTACTAATCTTGAAAAAATTGCTAGAGCATTCTTTAGTCCAAATGGCATCATTGTATACTGAAAGCAAACCCATTATGTGATTGTTAACACCCAAAAAGTGCTCACTATCTCATTCCCTTATTCACATGACCCATTTGTCCACTTTTCGACCATTTCAGCCTCCAAAGCCATCAAAAGGTCACCAAAAAGACCATAATACACCCTTTTTTCCCCTCAAAATATATATTTTTCCTCAAAAACATAAAAAAAAAACCTCAAAAAGAGTCCAGAATTCCCAAATATATTAAAAGAGAATAAAAATATTCAAAAAAGGAAAAAAGAGCGAAAAAGGTACCTAAACCATGTTGGTCAATACTATTGGTTTCCTCAAAACCAAAATGGTATTCCCCATCACCAAAAACTATAAAAAGGTGATAAGGGCTCCTCACTTTCCATCCATCCATCATCCTATCCTCATGCTGTCAAAATCTCTCTTGAGTTCTTTGACCATTGTAGCAATCTTGGTGAAGAGACCATTGGAGCCTGGAGCATCTCAACCTTGGAGCTGCTCAACACTAAACATCCTCACCATTTGAGGTATTATAATACAAAAGTCATTTTTTATTTCGTTTATTGTTCTTGTTCTTAAATATTTTCAAGTTTATTGTTATATGCACATGTTAAATTCAGATTAGTTTATAGTTGTATTTGCTTTCAATTTGAATACTACTAGTACAAGTTAGTAGGTGCATCCTTGCACATGCTTGGTTGAAAAACCAAGCAACAGTTTTTTGGCGACTCCGCTGGCTTTCGAGCTTTTAACTTTTTCTTTAGATCTTAGTTTTTTAATTGTTTTTTCCATTCAAATTAGCAGATCTGCCATCCTAGACAGCATATCCAGTGCTGCCCTAGTTGTTGGCCCTTTCTGTAGCCTCTAACAAACCGAAATTTCACTTTTCGGTTTCGTTTTTGGAGATCTGTTTTCCGTTTTTCGCATCGCGACCTCGCAGCCATTTTCCGCGCAGTGCGCCATGGCTTCGCGGCCTTTTTCCACGTTGCACATCTCGGCTTCACGGTCATTTTCCATGCTGCACATCGCGGCTTCGTGGCAGTTTTCCACACTGCACATCGCAACTTCGCGGCCCAAACCCGCGATGCACATCGCGGCTTTTGCCCTAAAACCCGTGATGTTGTCTCTTTAAATTCAACCAATTTTTTAGAAAAAAATTTGCTGTACTTTTTGCCAATTTAGCCTATTTTCCAGCATTATTTTTTCTACATTATTACAGCCATAGTGAATCATTTTCTATTTTACATATGCTCCATTAGAAAAAATCTTTTTAAAAATTTTCAGAAAGTGGAAGAAAGATTTTTTAGCATTCTAGTTAGATCATAGGTTTCACTTTAATTTTGCTCAGAAGTTTGCCCAAGCAATTTCTTAAGAAATCCATTTATTTCTTGAAATTTTTATGTTATTTGTTTTCCTTTAAATTATTTCAAAAGTCCATTATTTTTGAATTGTTTTTATTAAAGCATTTGCATTTCAGAAAATGCCTTTATTTTTTGCAATTTGGAAGTGTCTTGTTTTTCATTTGTAATCAATCGCCCAAGCGAGGCAAATCATTTTTCAGTTAAATAATCACACGTGCACCCAATCTGCCACATTTTTTAACTGAGCCTTAAAATCTACCTTAACTCAACAAACTTTTTTAACCCCACTTGGGGAGCACTTAAAAGAATCTTGTAGTTAGGTAGGATTGAGGGGATAGGTTTTTCAATAACACCCCTCAATTATTTACATTTGAGACATAGTGGTTGTCCTTTAGGGTACCGAAAATACCTTATAATTTTGACACGGTTATCAACCAATTTATCGGTAAGGCCTCTCCCTTAGGAGAGTTGAAGTAGCTAGATTGGTTCTGGAAGCCTGAGTGGAATACCGCAATCCATTCAGTAATCGAAGGATACCTCTCGCAGTTCTCGGTGTACTACCCGTATAAGAGTACAACGGAAATAGAACCAAATTGCAGATTCACCCAACCGAACGTGTCATGAACAGGGTATCTTAGTAGCCATACTTCTAGGATTGTCTACCCGGTGTCCCTCCCGATAGGGGGATATCTAGACGTTGATTCTACACTCTATATTGTCTGACTTGGATTTCATCACCTTGTAGAGAATATCGTTTGTCGACTCACAATACTTGTTGTTAGGTGTTTGCATGATACAATAGCCACCTTTGCTCTAGTGAGCACCACGTTTTTCTAGGAACTGTTTGACTTTTGGTATCTGACCAATTTTTTTTAATCCCTCCACTTATTATATCACAGTTGTTATAATAAGTGCTTTTGAGGTTGGTTGTTGGCCTGAGAGCCATTATTTTTTCATACTCCCCTCCTGCACACATCGTGGCATTAGGGTCTTGAGTTTTTTATATCACCACTATCCACTGGCATTTTTATACATTTCGCACCATTGAGAATTTAAGACAATCCCGCCATTTTCAGGGTGAACCCCCTCAATTCGGTACACTTGACTCTACACGTCTAGACGTAGAGCGTTATCCCTTGACTTGACATGTCATTGGCATAGAACACAGTCATCCGATTCTGACGCGCCTCATTTCACATCTGATTCTGAGGCTGAATCTGAACACCCTATTGAGACATCACCAACCAACCCCATGGCTGGATCACAATACGACCCCCTTTTCACTAGTGCTATTGGAGCTACATCAACAAACCCTACTACTAATGTGCCATCCACGGTAACCACAACCCCCTTAGGCATGTATAATATAGGGTCCATTCCCCCTTTAGGTATTCCCAACACAGGACCACCACCTATTATGGGTATGCCCAACATAGGGGTCACGCCTCCTCTCATTACCACAACCCAGATCCCAGGGATTCCTGGAACCATTCCTAACCCCTTTGCAACCCATGTTGCACTTGGGAGCGCAGGCCCTTCCCACACCACATCGGTTGGAGGACACATCCCTTCCATACCTAGCATACCCTTAGGGGCCACTGGACCACTACATAATGCTACCATTAACAATTATGTCCCAGTCACTATGCCACACCCATCTGCTAGTCTACCGTACATGGCTATTCTGAACTTACCAGACCTAGCCAAGTTAACCAATGATCCTATTAGACACAACCCTACATGGCCACCCATGCCCACAAAGCTTCCCTTAGACATCCTGAAGTTTGAAGGAAAAGCTGGGGAAGATCCCCAAAACAACATCATGTCATTTCACCTATGGTGTTCCTCTAACTCCATAGTAGATGATTCCATTAGACTGCGACTGTTACAACGAACGTTCACTGGCTCTACAACCAAGTGGTGCATTGAGAAACCACATGGGACCCACAACACATTTACATCCCTTGCCTCAACTTTCCTCCAATTTTTTCAACTACCTGTACTCTATGATGCAGGAGTTGAAATCCTTTTGTCTTGTAGACAGAACACGGCTACCCACATCACCGACCATATCCATGAGTGGCTTAAACGCCGTAGCCTCTACAAGATAAAGCTTGACGACCGTATATTTTTGGATTGGTTTCTCAAATCACTCCTACCCATCATAGCCAAAGATGTATCCTCCGAACGACCCCAGTCAGAAGAAGGAGCTATCTTAAAAGCTCAACAATTCGACCTCATATATGCCTAGTCA
Source organism: Larix kaempferi (assembly GCA_027924585.1). Taxonomy (NCBI): domain Eukaryota; kingdom Viridiplantae; phylum Streptophyta; class Pinopsida; order Pinales; family Pinaceae; genus Larix; species Larix kaempferi. Next base: position 376,497 of record BSBM01002326.1, read on the forward strand.
GGATAGCTATACACTATTTTACCTGATGTCCCGTGCGGCGATCCATCCTGCCATGATGCGCCAGGGGCATCCCATGCCGCCGATGTTATTATCGGCCAGGTTACGACAAAAAACAAACCTTTTACCATGACGAGTACAAACAACACCCCAGACCTTTCTAGGGATTCATCTCATTCTGGGGCTACAACTTCGTATGCTCCAGTAACACACACCCATCACATCCATGGACCTTCATGTCCACCACAATTTTATGGGAATGCACCACCAGCTTATGCGCCAGCTCCATATTATAACGAACCGGCCCACCAAACTTCGGTCCAGCCACAAGCCCAAGTGGCTCATTATCCTCCACATGCAGCACCTCTTGTTCCAACACTTCCAGCAGCTCAAGGTTACACACAACTGTAGCCAACACCAGGGCCACCTCCGAAGCCTCCTTTTTACTACCCACCACAACCTACTCTAGAGCCGGCACGACCTCAAAACCCACCTACCGCCCAGGGGCATGTTTACACACAGCAAAACCAACCTCCAAACCAAAACAACCAGCATAACCAAGGAGGTCACAAAACCACGGAAGAGGACGTAATCGCGGGAACATTCAGCAACATAACCAAGGTACACCACCACCTAATCCTCCAAACAATAACAATGCTACTCCTCCCAACCAAAACCCTGACCGTCCACCGAAACAGGATAAAAATAATAATTTGCGAACAAACCATCCTTGTTCCATATGTGGAGTCTACGGCCATTACACACACAATTGTCCCCATTTAGATCAAGCAACATCAACTCTGGACCAACGACGCCCAACGACAAGGACATGCTGCACAGCCATCACCCCCTCCTCAGCCATAAACCATGATATTACAAAATCTCTTACCACGCCAAGGCACGGTAAACACTTGTCATAATGATCCCCCTCAAGGATCCACTGCACCACAGCAGCAAATTACCTATACAGCCGTTGATTACCAGCATGCTGAGTCCAACAATCACCATTTGCTTATGATTTCATCAAATGATGTCAATCTCCAAACCCATCAAAATCAATATGGATCTGCCCCTGAGGCCACACCTACTGACCCATCGTCGAGTACTCTCCCAACCGATCAACCACTTTGCATACCCACTATGCCCATTGACGGGGGCCCTAAAGCACCTCGTTTCCCTTTGAGACGAATTAACAATAACCCGAACGCTCGTGTAGCTTCCAACTATAATATTGTAGAGGATTTAGCTCAATCCCCCACTGCTATGTCCACTCTTGAGATCTTAAAAAACTGTCATGAACAGAGAAAATTATTTTTATCTGCCATTGGTGCCATAGATCCTAATGACTCTAACATGATGGCTTTCGAATTAGAACAGGCTGAACCTCACATTCCTTCATATCTAGCTTTTCAAGTTTCGTCTCCATTCGCAACCTCGTCATTCATCGATGCATAATCGATGAAGGGGCCTCTACCTGCATCATGTCGACTTTCGTATGGCAGAAACTTGGATCCCCAACACTACAACCATCCACTACCGCATTACGAGCTTACGATGGTCGTGCAGCTCAACCCCAAGGTTTGCTAGTGAACGTACCCATACAGCTTGGGCGCAAGTTGGTTCTCATAGATATAGAGGTCATTAATGCCCAACTTGATTATAATCTCCTTCTGGGACGAAGCTACATGTACAAAATGAAAGTTGTCGCTTCTTCAGTTTTTCGCATCATGATGTTCCCCCATGAAGGATGTGTAATTAAAATTGACCAGAATACATACTATGATCCCAATGCCCCCGCAACAACAGAGAATGTTCTTCCCATGATCAAACAACCCTTTCTTAGTGCACCAACATCTTTCATCTCATCAGTCAGACCTGTGACATATTCAGATACTCCCTTGACTAGCTCTTTCCCATCCATCCCACCCCCTCTTGAGGAAACCGTAGTATCTGATATGTGTACCCTATCACACAATGAACAACAACGTTCTCAACATACTCAGCCAACACCACTAGCACCCATCGTGCCTACTCATATCGAAACAAGACCGATTCATACTATCCTGTTCTTGTTTCTGTTTTCAGGAGTCGTCAGCTCGCTAATAATGGCTATGCTCAACCTACCAGGTTTGACAATAGGGTTACCAGTATGGTACTTACCTGCACCAGCCTCCCTTCCGACTCCGACTATTGTTTTAAAACCGGTACAACTCATGAATATTTCAAACCATCCACCACCTAGCATACCAAATCACCAAATACGCCCACCACTTGCTGGTCCCAACCCCCAAAACCGATCAATTCCAGTAGGAGGTACTACATCAAAATCTAGTTATGTCCCCCCTCAATCCTTCCACACTGGGGGCATAGGTCCACAAACCTACAACACTGCACCCACAACTCGCACCCCCCCAGTGACTCCCAAAGTATCCAAGAATCCCCCAACCCGTGTACTCCCTAAGTGCTCCTTGTGCAACGATATTGGCCACGCCACCCATCTGTATCCACAACTACTAGCACTTCAAGAACACATGAATATGTTGGACAATGACATCAACGTTCCAGTTGTCAAATTAGAATTACCATCTCAACCTCGTGATAAGTCATTGCGCACAAACCACCCTTGTGCAATATGCGGAATCTATGGCCATTATTCACATCACTGCCCCGATCTCCCAGATTATAGAGCAGCACTATATGAGATGAATAATGTCGACTTAGAGATATCCCCACCACTTATTGAAGAAATATTCCCTCCAGTATCGTCCCATTCAGAAGAAATCAATACCATTTATATGATTTCAACAACCTACACACTCGACCCAATTCATTTAATGGAACACTATTTCCGTACCGATGAAGAAATCTTAGAAACACTCACTGCACCGGAATACCCTTGGGATGATATGGATCATCGATCATACTTCCTTCCTGAAGCATCTACGTCCACCGTAGCAAACCAACTATCTGTTGAAACTAAGGACTTCTTACCAACCAAGGTCAATTGGTTCAAAGATCCTATACAAGCTCCAGAAGCTTTCGAGGAAGGTAACATGGCTAACATTTCACCCATTATAAAAATCAACATCTCCACTACCCCTAGTAAAACCGAGCTTATTTCTTTAGGTGCATCTTGCACAAAGAAAGACACCCAAGCTTATAAGAAACTCTTCCAAGAGTTTCGAGATGTCTTCGCCTGGTCTTATACCAAGATGCTTGGTCTTGATTACACCATCGTAGAACATCACATAGACACTTAGCCCAGCATATCTTCGGTTCGCCAGAAACAACGTCCCATTCACCCATCCAAGCTTCCGGTCGTCAAAGCAGAAATGGAGAAGCTTCAACTAGCAGGTTTCATATACCCGATTGCATATACCACCTGGGTTTCAAATCTAGTACTAGTTAATAAGAAAGTCGGCACAATCCGCGTCTGTACTGACTTCCGTGAACTCAACCTAGCTTGTCCCAAAGACAACTTCCCCACACCATTTATTGGCCAACTAATTGATGAGTGTGCGGGGCATGAGGTACTCTCTTTTATGGACGGTTTCTCCGGATATAACCAAATCAAAATCCGTAAAGAAGATCAATACAAGACCACTTTTACCACCCCATGGGGCACCTTCTCCTATCGCGTCATGCCTTTCAGTTTGAAGAATGCGGGAGCCACTTTCCAATGAACCATTACTTAATTCTTTCATGATCTGCATAAAATCATTAAAGTTTATCTTGATGACCTCACTGCCCGATCTAAGAAACGATCTAACCACTTAGAAGATCTCCGACAGGTTTTCTTGCATTGTCACAAATAAAAAATCCACTTGAACCCTCTTAGATGTGTATTTTGCATTATAGTAGGTCGTCTGCTGGGGTTTGTCATTTTAGAGAAAGGAATCACCGTTGACCCTCTTAAAGTTCAAGCCATAGTGGACCTCCCCTCACCACGTATATTACGATAGCTGCAAAGCCTATAGGGGAAATCCAACTTCCTTCATTGTTTTGTCCCAGACTATGCCACCACAGTACATGGTTTCCTCCGTTTTCTATGTCTTCACACCCACTTTGTATGGGACAACCAATCAGAAGGAGCCTTCATAGACCTCAAGAAAGCACTTACAAGTGCCCCTTTGATTTCTCCACCAGACTTCACAAAATACTTTACCCTTTACATTTCAGCGTCAGATCACGCCGTCTCTGGAGTTCTTGTCCAAGAAGACTCCGCTCGCCAAGAGCATGTAATTTACTATGTGAGCTAGAGCTTGTCAAGCCCACCCCTCTGCTACCTGCATGAAGAGAAAATGGCCCTCACCGTCGTATTTTCAGTACAAAAGCTGCAACATTACATTCTCCTCATCCACACCATGGTTGTAGCCAATTCCAATCCAATGGTCTATCTCTTGAATTGTCTCCTTCTACAAGGCCGTGTTGCCAAATGGGTGATTATCTTACAAGAATGTGACCTAACTTTTAAAACCCTGAAAAGAACCAAATCTTTAGCACTTGCTCAACTCATCACAGACTTACCATCATCGTCGTCATCACCATGTAACGTCCCCCCCTACCATACCAGCATGATAGAGAGGACGTGATGCTAAAACTGGGCATCTAGCCCCATGAACTTTTAACCAAGCATTCACATAATTGAAAGAACATATGGAAATGCATAAACATTTGAAAGCACAATGGAAGTAAATTCATTTAACACATCCATCATACATTCAAGATATTCATAAGATAATAATTGCAAATTTAACATAAGAGAATACTTATCTCAATAAAGTAGTCCCAAGCAACTGGCTATGCAACTGCAACGTTCCACCCAACCATAGGCCAGTTGTGCTTATCAACCTCTTGATACAACTGCCACCCTCGAGCTGGGAATGATCTCTACAAGGAATCATGGAACAACAGACTCACACATAGCCAAGCATACACCAAGATGAGCCAAGCCAATCTGCAATTGGTTTTATCAGGCTACTAGGACATGGAAAGGAAGAATTGCTAAGCTAGTGAGCTCAACCATAAATCTATGGATACCCCTCCCAGATCTATTCAGCTTGGCACTCACAATGCCTACACACCCAACACAAGGAAGTATTCTCTTCACTGCCACACAGTCCCTCAAGCCATACCTTCCTTTCTAGTGCTCTCAGGGTGTGCATAGAAAAGTAGCCAAAGCCCTCTTGATCTCCTTGATAGGTTACTCCCTTCACTAGGTTTATCAAGCCAATTCTGTCCACTACCACTCCAAGTTTCTTGCTCACAAGTTCAAATCAAAACCGGGATGCACATAACAGCAAACCACAATGGCTGGGCATGAGGAAAAACGTTTGTACAGTGACAAGCATGAAAATGATTCCCTAAGATTCAGAAAAAAAATGTGGGAAGGCTAAAAATGAACAATGGAGGTTTGGGGAAAACCCCAGGAAGCAGAAAACATTTTTAGGAAAAACGCCCATGGCAATTCTAGGACAAAATGACCTCCATACAGTCCCAAATTGCAGCCCCTTCTTCCCAGCTACTGTCCAAAACCAAAAACGAGTTTTTGGGAAAGGAAAACCCTGCGTTTTTTTATGAAAAACGTGAATGTAACTTCCAGCAGTCTCCATCTACATGAGAGAGGAAAAGCTATGGGTCAGAATGGCTTTGGGCACCATTTCGTGGGTTTTTTCTTGCCCAAGGAAACAAAACATGATTTTCTAGGTTGATGGCTTGCCCATACACGAAATAGGTTGCCATACCTTTTCATTCCCAAGGCATTAACTGCCTCAACCAACTCTTGGAAGAATTAAATGATTGGGTCCATAACCCAAAATGGGTAGTTGGTGGTTTATGGGTTTTCTCATTGGCACATGGGTTAACACCATTGGCTCAAGGGTTTGAATAATCTCCCTCCCTATTCCTTGTAGAATCATGCCCCATCTCTTTGTTGCATTGCATAGCTAGTTGTGGGTTTTTCCATTAAAATTCATATTTACATGATGTCTTATTTACATTGTGCCTATCTAGCACAAGAACCATAGGCATCTATTTCTTTAATTACCAATACATAAAACGCTAAATCAATGGTGGGGCCTTGGCCTTGAGCTCCTCACCATGATTAAATAGCAATATTTACATCATTTACGATTTAATACAAAGGGGGTCAAAATGGGGACATTAAACACCAACTATCCATACTGATATGATCGACGAACATTTGTTCATCATCTCATCGGACGACCCTTGGTATGGCGACATTTTGGTATACCTCGTCACACAGAATTTTCAACCCAACATCGACTGTGACGGACGCTGTCGCATCCATCACCATGCCCCCTGTTATCTCCTCTTGGGCGATTTCCTCTATCGACATGGCATCGACACAATATTACGACGATGTCTTTCCCAAGATGAAGCAGAACAAGTCCTTAATGACTGTCATAGCGGTGCCTGCGGCAGCGATTTTTCAGGAATGGCCACCGCCCAAAAGGTAATCCGCGCCAGTTATTTTTGGCCATCATTATTCATGGATTGTATCACAGCAGTCAAACATTGCCAAAACTGCCAGCTCTTTACCCCAAAGGCAAGAACCCCCCCGCCCCCCTTCATCCGGTCGTCACCGCTGGACCATTTTGCAAATGGGCCATCGACTTCATGGATTGCAGCCCCACTTCAGCCAACGGTCACAAACACCTTATTGTGACTATTGATTATTTTACCAAATGGGCGGAGGACATGCCTACTTACAATTGCAAAGCCGACACTACAGCCCGCTTTTTCCTGAACCATGTTATTGCTCATTTCGGGGTACCAAAACAACTCGTCTCAGATCACGGCTCTCACTTCCAAGACTCTATTTGGAGAGAATTGTCCACACTCCTTAAGTTTGAACACCATTTCTCCTATGCCTACTACCCCAAAGGGAACGACCAAGTTGAAGCTGTTAACAAAATTTTGAAGACTATCCTCCAACGTACTGTCAACAAACATAGATCCAATTGGCATCACATGATTTTCCCCGCATTATGGGCTTACCGAACGTCAACCAAGACCGCCACCGGCTTCACCCCATTCCATTTAGTTCATGGCGTGAAATCTGTCCTCCCCATTGAACGCTAGATACCAACATTACAAATGTCCGTAGAACTTCTCCCCGATACATCAATGATTGAAGAATGCTTACTTCTTTTAGAATAGGCCGACGAAGATCTCTGCGTAGCTCTCCAAACAATCGAAGCCACAAAGAACAGATCTAAACTTCATTATGATAAACATGTTCACCCATGAGCATTTAGTGAAGGCGACCTCGTACTTTCCTATGATCAAGATCATGACAAAACGGGAAAAGGAAAGTTTGTGTCCATGTGGCAAGGCCCATTTATTATGCACACCTACCTTAGACAGGGGGCATATATTCTGACCGAATCAGAAGGCAACCCCCTATGCAACCCCTATAATGGGTTGTACCTCAATCATTTTTACCCATAGAAAATTTGATGGACACCATAGTCCACAATTGTACAGTCTTATTTTGTTTTTTACAAAAAATACAAAAACCTAAAAAATTGTTTTTTCCTGCATGACCATAGATGGATCCTGTTCCACTTTGCTATGTTGGTTTCGCTAATGGTGCAAGCCGTTGGTCTCCCAATCTCGCCTCCGCAGCTTGGTTAATATATTCCCCTTCACATGAGTTGATCCACATCGACGGAGTGTGCATAGGTGCCACCACCAACAACCAAGCTGAGTACGATGTCGTGATCGGTCTCCTGGCCGCTGATCTCCAAATGAGCATAAGTCACTTTAGCATTTTCTTTGACTCCCAGCTCCTTGTTTCCCAGCTCAACAATGATTACCAGGTATGCGATCCATGTCTATTCAAAAAATTCTTTCGCACTAAACAAATGATTCGACAGTTTGAGTCCATTTCATTCACACATGTCCCAAGGAATCTCAACAATGTAGCAGACCATATGGAAAACAACATTCTTGATTGGCACACCAATCAAGCCATGTAGTAAAATCAAAATTTGCATCCATGTGCATAACATGTGCCTCCATGGGCATACAAACATAAACATACCCAAATAGCTATGACAAGCCTCCACGGGCATATACAAAAATTAAAATATTGCATCCATGTGCATAATATGTGCCTCCATGGGCATATATAGAAGTTAAAATGTTGCATCCACGTACATAACATGTGCCTCCACGGGCATACAGAAAAACAAACATGCCTCCACGGGCAAACAAAAAGACAAGATGTGCATTCACGTGCATACACGACTATATATCCAAACATATATATACATATATATATAATCATAATACTCAACATGTCATAGGTGCCCTCAGCACCCAATATACAAAAATACATAAGCCGTACAAAAAGGTACATCCCCATATGCTCATCAGCATTTGGGGACAAATATACAATCAACTAGTCATCACGATACCTAGGATCCTCTGGCTCCTCCGGATCCTCCTGATCTTGATCCATCCTCTCGGCCATCACCACTGCTGCTCTAAGTAGGATAGAACGCCACTCACGAGGAGCATAGAAACAACGCTCGATGATGCCCCAGTCCAAGTTCCTCCACCCCTCCTCTGGCGCTCCTGCTAGAATCATGTCCAGAGTCTCTCGGACACCCTCAACTGCATCATCTCGAGGGCACACAACCCCTCGAGCACATGGAGATGGTACCGCTACAGGTGGAGGAACGACCACCATCGCCCATCCCTATGGCCCGCATGATCAGCCGGTGGCACCGGAACAACATCTGCACAATCACACAAGTGAACCAAGTCAATATCATATAAATATCTCTAACTATACTCATAATCCAAACACATGATGTAGTAGAGAACCAAAAATAAAGACATACCATCTAAACCCCAGGCCTACCCCTGAGCTCGAGGCATCTCCAGATCTCCTCGATAATCCATACCAGCATATGGATAGTCATCAATCAGCAGGGGGATATACTCATACATGTCCTCCGAAAAGAACCTGCGGATACCACCACCACCCCGGGGCATCATCTACCCCCACCGCACCATGCGCGACTCACTAACCAACCCATCTCGAACCGGCACACACGACCGCAAGGTCGGTACCCGCTCAAAGAAAAAACAACAAAGGAAGGAGGCATAGAAAATCTCCCCCCCATCCCGACTGACCTTGTCTAGATCTCACCGGACACAGGCCAAAAACATCTAACCCCACGCATAGTAGGTCCCCCTCAACACAGAATCTACCATCATCACTTTCCCCCCAGACAAACGATGTGGTGCTGCGGCACCCAACACACGCAAAACACAGGCCCAACCACCCACATCTCCCACTCCCTCAGAGATCTCAGACTCAATGTGATGTTCTACGCAATATCCCCCGGCACACAGAATCTCTCCAAACGATCCTCAATATCTAAACCAGCCAGGATCCTCGGCAGTAGATCCCCTACCTCCCCTAAATGGGGAAACCCAGTAAGAAAATAAATGTCAAAAAGGGTGATCTCTAACCTCTCACCCCCCACAATGAAAGCAGCCTCTGCTAGAACCTAGAAACCCACCAATTTGTTCAGCAGCTATCTGACTGAACGCATTGGTGGAATCTGTGTGAACTTTAGGAGCTCGCCTGCAGCCAAAGCCTGTCGAACACCCTAGTCGGTCCAAATTCGCACCGTCAAAGCCTCATCCAACTCTCGCTCCTGCCATGATACTAGTGGTCTCTTCAACATCCTGCCAAAAAACAAAGAAATTTTTTAGAAACATAAATTTTTTTCAAAAAATTCCATCACGGCTTTCAGGCCTTTAGTCGTGATGATCATCGCGACTTTTGATCGGCTTTTCCATCAAAAGCCGCGATGATCATCGTGGGTATCAGCCGCGAACCCGCAATGAACATCGCGGGTATCGTCCCTACAGTCGCGATGAACATCGTGACTGTTAGCGCGATAGTCGCGATGAACATCGTGACTGTCGGCCCCAAACCTGCGATGAACATTGCAGGTTTTGAGCCGAAACCCACGATGTCCATTGTGGAAAAGCACGTGAAACCCGCAATATTCCACGTTGGAATGCCAACGTGGAATTTCGCGGCCTTCAAGGTCCCGCCGCTAACCAAAAAAGAAATAATTGAAAAGGCTAAGGCACATAGGCTTACCAGAAACTTGCAAAATGAAATTCCAACGGTCGAATCTCCCACAAATCGAGAAAGAACTCTGACCTCACTCAAATGCTCTGTGAAACTCGCACATAACAATGACACATGTCACATTGGGTCCACACCCTATTTATAGAAATTTGACCATTTTTCCAATAGCGATTTCGATATCATACGGCGTCCATTTTTCAAACCGTTGGTACCATTGGAATCAACACAGCGAGAAATTCATGATAGTCCTTTCCTTTTCCCGATTCCACTAGGTCCATTTTTTGGGCATTTTTTCATGCCCCCTCGTCGCCTCGATTTGCATGCCACATCGGTCATCGTCCGTTTTTGACGAGTCTTATATCCTCAGATTCAGTTTTCCGCGCTCATGATGATGCTTGAGATCATTTCTCGCTCTCACCTCCAGATTTTTCGAGCATTTTTTCCATGCCCCACGTTGCCTTGATTTGCGTGCCACATCGGTCGTCGTCCATTTTTGATGAGTCTTATATCATCAGATTCAGTTTTCCACGCTCATGATGATGCTTGAGATCATTTCTCGCTCTCACCTCCAGATTTTTCGAGCATTTTTTTCATGCCCCTCGTTGCCTCGATTTGTGTGCCACATTGATCGTCGTCTGTTTTTAACGGGTTTATATCGTCAGATTCAGTTTTCGGTGCTCGTGATTATGCTTGAGATCATTTCTTACTCTCATGCCCATATTTTTTGGGCATCTTTTGCATGCCCCCTTTTTGCCTCGATTTGTGTGCCACATCACCCGTCATCCATTTTTGATGAATTTTATGTCACCGGATTCAATTTTCCGCACTCATGACGATGCTTGAGACCATTTCTTTCTCTCATCAATACCTTTTTGTTCGGTATAATTTTATCCCTTTTTCGGGCCGAGCAATTCCTTTACGAAAAGGCACTTAGGGAGTTTCCGTTAGCCTCTTTCATGACCCCTAAAACAATGAAAAGATCGCTAAGCAACCTTACTTCCTTTCATGCTCACTGAACGTATCTGAAAGGGCGTCTACCTGGTATGAGTTTACCCCTTTTCCAGACCTTGTAGACTAATTACGAAAAAGGAATACTCTAGTCACATCAACTAGAAGAGTTCTCTATTTGCATTATTTTATGCTTTTTCGGGCCTTAGAGACTAACTTACGAAAAAGACAACCAATGGAGTTCACTTAACGCTTTCAGACTCTCTAAACATAAAAGTGACCATGAACAATCACCATCCTAGGCTCGTATAAATCCACAGGACGGTAGTCCACCACCACTGCAGAGTCTTCTTATCATTTTCATACTCCTTAAAAATGAAAGCACTCATGAGCACGAATAGTCGTGGGCTCACAAAATGCATAGGATACTACCATTTCAGAGCACACTTTTATCCCTTCTTGGAGCTCATTAAAACTACGAAGAAGGACCCAATGGTGCTTCTCGGCACCACAACAACTCATGTCTACTCATATGGAAGCTTCCCCATTTTGGTCGCCTTTGTTGAGAGTATTCTGCAGTATGTCACCCTGAGACTCCCTCTACAGCATCCATCAGCTTGTCCCCCCCAGAGTCACTCCAATCTACGATACATACCCTTCAATCCTTAAAGCTATGATCCCCACACCTACAAGTCATTTTCCTATGCTGCTAGGTCAACCACGTCATCATGCTCTGAACAAAGGAAGTTTGAGTCCACCCACTCTATGACCCCAGTTATTTCCCATCCCCACAGTATGTCAGTCCTAACGTCAGTGCTATCAAACTTCGGTTGTACACCTCGCACTCCTATCAAGGAAACATCATTGCCTTGATAGTGGTCGGTCTCCCTTTGTCGACGCCAACCAAATTTATTCCAGAGGATAGACCTAGAGGTCCTTGTGCTTTGGACTCATCACCATTTATGATGAGTGCCTACGGATCATTTCAAGAAGAGTCCTCAGTGCCTCTCCAAATGGTTGTTTCTCACATGCTCGACTTCAACACCTTGATTGCATCGTTGAGACTCGCACAAGGTATTGGTCCTTTCATTTATTCGTTGAAGACCCTGGATACCACCTGACTCTTCCACATTTGAGAATCTACTTATGGAAACAACCAGTTATATTTTCCTATAGATATCTGGGTTGCGCATGGCGACAGTATTCAAATGTACCCCAGTTTTATACTCCCTCGAGTATACAGTTACATATACTCCTCAGAGTTGACTCACAGTTGTTGAGTCCCTACAGATATTGGACACCTTTAGTTTAGCAGTTCATCAACCCTCCTGAAACCTTATTCGGAACGGTTGTTGCATTTCCAGTGTATCAGTTATTGAGATTAGTCATGTTACAATCATGAGTACATCCTAGAATAGTGTCCTCTTTGGACCTTTATGCTGTACCAGCATATTTTTTATGTATTATTCAGGTCCCCCTTCTTGGGACTAATTGTTATCTATATGTCTTGATACGAGCATGGGTATTCCCGCCTCATCTATTATCAAAGATTATTCCTCATTCATATTGAGGCCAAGCAATATTTTTTGTTTTTGCAGCCTCCAAGGGGCCATTGATCTAGTCTCCAACCGGTCTCTTCTCTACTCCAAACCCCAGGAAAAACACAAAAGAATTATGATGTCTATCGGCCATACGATGAGCTCCTGCCCTCACACATCAGGGGGCAATATGTTAACACCCAAAAAGTGCTCACTAGCTCATTCCCTTATTCACATGACCCATTTGTCCACTTTTCCACCATTTGAGTCTCTAAAGCCATCAAAAGTTCACCAAAAAGACCATAATACACCCTTTTTTCCCCTCAAAATATATATTTTTCCTCAAAAAATGTAAAAAACCCTAAAAAAGGGTCTAGAATTCCCAAAAATATTAAAAGGGAATAAAAATATTCAGAAAAGGAAAAAAGAGTGAAAAAAGGTACCTAAACCATGTTGGTCAATACCATTGGTTTCCTCAAAACCACAATAGTATTCCCCATCACCAAAAACTATAAAACTGTGATAGGGGATCCTCACTTTCCATCCATCCATCATCCTATCCTCATGCTGTCAAAATCTCTCTTGAGTTCTTTGACCATTGTATCAATCTTGGAGAAGAGACCATTGGAGCCTGGAGCATCTCAACCTTGGAGCTACTCAACACCAAACATCCTCACCATTTGAGGTATTATAATACAAAAGTCATTTTTTATTTTGTTTCTTGTTCTTGTTCTTAAATATTTTCAAGTTTATTGTTATATGCACATGTTAAATTCAAATTAGTTTATAGTTGTATTTGCTTTCAATTTGAAGATTGATACTAAAAGTTAGTAGGTGCATCCTTGCACATGCTTGGTTGAAAAACCAAGCAACAGTGATGAATGTAGTCTTATGTCAGTCTTCCTTCGCGATTTTGATCTGGTGATAACCTGAAAACCCATCTGTGAATGAGTAGATTTACTGACCTCCTACTCCTTCAAGCACCTCATCTGTGAATGGTGTCGGGAATCGGTCGTGTAAGCATGCATCATTGAACTTTTGTAAGTCGTCAAAGATTCAGACTTTCCAAGTTTTCTTGTCTTGAACGACCATCGGCCTTATCCACTCTAATTCCTCTACTAGTTTTATAATGCCTGCTTCCAGCATCCTTTCAATCTCGGCCTACACTGTGTCCTTATGCCTTGGATTCAACCGGTAGGGCCACTGCTTGACTGGCTTCACATCGGGTTTCAGGGGGATCTTTATTTCGCCTAAGTCCCTAGAAATTCCTTTCATCTCTGAGAATTTCATTGGGAACAGATCCTGAAAATCATGCAATAGATCAGTCATCTTTGTAATAGTTGAGTTGTCCCAATAGTCTCCAATTCCTACGAACTTCGGATTCTCCTCCGAACCGATGTTCACCTTCTTGATCTTCAACGTTTGTTGGAATTTATCTGAAGGTATTTATGGTGCCTCGACACTGCGACTTCCTTCCGACTCTGGTACATGCATAGCCCTCAGATCATCCTCATCATCCAGATCTCCTGTGATGTTATAGCACTCCATCATCATTTCGGGTGTCACAATCCACTGAAGTTCTAATGGTTTCTCTGTCGATACTGCTTCAAATACCTTCTCTCGAATCACCTGAAATGCATTATGGATGAAGGGGTTCTCATATGAGAAACAAAACGTTTGGCTAAAGCCAATTGTTAGCTGCTCCGAAGACGTTGTTCCACATCGTAGTTCTACTGCGACATACCAACTCCGCATTACTTCATCCAGTGTATGAATAAACGCATGGACCCATTCCTCTTTTGCTCGTAATCCCCATTTGCTTTCACACTCAGCCAAATGCGCCTTCAGGTAACTTCTACCATCAAAATTCCTTCCATTAGATCCTTCGGCATCGCCGAATCTAACCTCCATGAGGTGTCGACATAGTGGCCAGTTTGTGATATTAGACTTATGTGCCACCCACCAGCGTGTGGGAGTAGCATTTCCAAGGCCAATAGGCGTTGCAGTTCTGCCACTTTCTCCTCAAACTCCACAATAAATCTAGCCAAATTGGGAAATCCTTCATATGTTGGTAGTGTGCACTACTATATGGCTACCCATCACAGTGACTGTGTGATCCGGGCACACCTTCTAAATGACACTTCATGCATTCGGTTCTGCCAATTCTCAAGCGCCTCATCTGAATCCGACGACACTGAGCTAACACTACACCATCCCAATTCTCCGTCTGTGGTATTATTAATGTAATACTCAGATATATTATGTACACTATCCCATCCCTCTGTAAATTCATCTCTCCGGTTCAACGTATCGCTGCCCTTCCGCAGGATCAAGAGGTGCAACAACCCTCATCTCGCGATTCTCAAATGACATAGTCTTCTTCTTGAAGTTGATAACATCTAGATTATCGATTTCCCAGTCAATCCATAGTAGCACTAGGTAGGGTTTGGTATTTTCCACGATTTCAATTGCATCAAAATATGCATAAGTCTTGAGGCCCTCAATCTCGACTGGAAGCTGGTACACCCGACCAAGTGGAGTAACCTTACTCTGATTTTCTAATCGTAGTTGTACCAGTGACCAGGCCAACTACGGTTTCCCCATTATTTCCCATGTCTACTTGGTATGAATGTTGACGTCTGACCTAAGGTCCAAGATAATTGAGTCAACATCAAATGCTCCAATTTGTGCCGACATTCACATCTCTCTCCCCGTCTTCCTCTTGAGTACGCAATTAACCTTTTGTTTTTGGCTTGCACCCTCCCATCGATTCAATAGATTGGATATCTCTTCTAGCGCATCCTGATCCTTTTCTAACTCCAGGAAACTCTTTAAGAAGGATTTTAAGGTGTTAGCCTTCCCCCGCGACTTCGTCGCATCGAACGTCAGTGGCATATCACAAATAATTTCTTCCTAAAGAGGTAGTTTCCTCCTATGTCTCATCACCTCCTATGCTTCCAAGAATACATCCCTTTCGACCTTCGCATAAAGGTGACATGTTTCTGTGTTGTTGGTCGGATAGTATCCCGTGACCCATCGGCTCCTATCACATCTCCTCCTCTTGTCACTACTCCAACAGTCGCATGGTGTCTTTGAGCCTCCGTGGATATCATCTGTACAACCGGTGGTGGATTCTGATTCTGGTTTTGTGGAGGTGGTGGCATATTCTTGGTCTGCCATTTTGTGATGAGCTTCAGACAATATTCAATGCCATGATCCACAGTGCTACAATAAGTGCACTGCGGTGTTCGATTTGGGAAATCCCTATGATAATGTCCCTACTACCCATAATTGTAGCATATAATCGGTCCTCGTCCTCGTCCAACAACTCCTAATTTCCCTGCACCAGCACCTCGACCTCCATGGAATCCTCCTCTAGCCCCTCCATGCGGTGGTCCATATGGTGGGTACTACGGTTTCCCATACTGTGGCTATTGCAGTGGTCCATATGGTGAGGACTGCGGTGGCGGATACTATGGTGCTGGATACTATGGATGACCATACTGTGGTTTCCTATACTACTCCTGATCATACTGCTACGGTTGGTGATTATACTGGGCCAGTGGTTGATTATACTTCTGCTATTGCTGATCCACTGCATGTTCTTCTCCTGCCATGAAGTATGGAGCTGCAATCCTCACCTGGGGTAGGAAATAAGCTCTGCAATTGTTTTCATCGTGGCCAATCGATTTACAGAACTTGCAATACAAGTTCTCTGGTTTTGACACTATCTTCTGTAGATAAAAAAATCTTCTGGTCGATGGCCTCTCATTTGGAAGATACGACACCAAGGAAACCATCCCTGATTGAGGGGATTTGGTGCACCAGATTGCAAATACTCTCGAAATTCTAGGCACTGATCCTTGTGGTGTCCCTTTGTCCTACACTTGGTGCACCAGACATCTTCATGAGCCTCTTTCCCTTTCTTTATGTCTTGTAGTTGGATCGTCAAGTTTGCTAGCTGCGCTTGTATTCGATCCATTCACAACCCCGTTTCACCGATTGGTGAAGCCTCCATCTTCATCGCAATCTCCAATGCTTCAGTCGGGGTCACAACCTTCTATTGCATTAGTGTTCCGTGGATGTGTGGTACCAATCCTACAATAAACCACTCCTTGTGCTGCATATATTTATTCCAAAACTTACCTTTGCTATCAACGTTTTGTACCACTGATCAAATTCCCATACCGACTCGTTTGGGTGTTACTTGATTTCTTTGAGCTCGGTGACATACTATGATTCCGACTTTGGCTTCCTAAATTCATCGATCATTCATGCTTTGATTTGCGCCAACGACTTGGCAAGTGTTCCCGCTGCAACCCTTGTAAATTTCATGAACCAATCTAGCGCATGGCCCCTAAGGGTCGCCGCTAGTTGTCCCTTCTTAATATCTTCATCTTGGGCCTGCTTCACAGTCCATACTACTTCGCACAAGAAACCAAAATTTCTTGGGATCCTCAGTTCCATTCCCCTGGAAAGTGGGCATTTTTGTGTTGTCTTCTATTCTAACGTTCCTAGTATTATTGTTTACTGATGCACTACTTTTACTGCTGCACATAGGGAAACTTTGCACATATCTTGTGTTTCTTCCTGTGAAATTCTGGGTAGTGCATGGGGTTGCAGGTATGTTGTAACTTACGATCCATCCATCTTCTGCTTCTGGGGTATCCTGGTCACCGTCTTCGTCGCAATAAGGTCGCTTCCTCCCTTGTGGTCTTGTTTCACAGTCTTCCATTCCGGTCCTCTCAGGAGACTCTCTCTCAGTACTCCTCTTCTTCTCAGGATGTCGAAATATCACCCCACTCCTCAAGGTACCACACTCTTTGTCATCTTCCCTTAAAAACTTGTCATCTCTCATGTCCATCTACCCTGCATCTTTCTATCGTATCCACGTTCACGCGATACCCACAACCTCCACACACTAATCTTTCTACTTGTCAAAATTCATCCTCAAGATTCCCTTTTCGCAGACAAGCATCTTAATCCCTAGTTTTAGAAACAGTAAGAACCTTCCCCTTGGTCCCTTGAAGAAATTCCTTTTTGCGTCGCTATATGATTTGATTGTTTCTAATGCAAACTTAGTAATATATCCCTCTAGGATACTATCCACCCAGAAATCGACAACCCTTGATATTGTGTTGTCGACACGTATCAGCTGTCAAATCAGTTCTGGTGTACAATGGTCAGGCTCAGTCTTTTGAAAATGGTGCTTCTGGAATGTTAGCTGCACTAACCACTCATGCAACAGTACTGGGAATTCGTAGAAAAAAATCTCGTGGATATTTCAATAAATGTACTTCTGCAACTAACTGCTCACCGTCTATCTAGGGTTTTGCTTCTCTCGTTTGAGATAATGTGACCCAAATAATGGATTTTATCTTTATAAAAGTCACATTTGTTTAACTTTGCATATAGCTTATGCTCCCTCAGCAATTGCAATGTCATTCTCAAATGTTCTTCATGCTCTTCTTCATTCTTAGAATAGATGAGAATGTCGTCTAGAAAAACAAGAACAAACTTGTCCAAATACTTGTTAAAAACACTATTCATGAGACACATGAATGTAACTGGTGCATTTGTGAGACCAAATGGTACCACTACAAACTCATAGTGTCCATACCTTGTTCTAAAGGCTATCTTATGAATAGCTTCCTCTTTGATTCTTACCTGATGGTAACTTGACCTTAATTCAATCTTTGAAAATACCTTTGCTCCTCTCATTTGATCAAAAAGGTCATCAATTCGAGGAAATGGGTATTTGTTCTTTACAGTGACCTTGTTCAACTGCCTGTAGTCAATACATAACATAATATGAGTGTTCCATCTTTCTTTTTCAGAAATAGAACAGGTGCTCCCCATAGGGACACACTTGGCCTGATATATTTATTTTCCAACAACTCTTGTAATTGCATTTTCAATTCTAGCAATTCCAGTGTACTCATCTTGTACGGTGTCTTAGACACTGGTGCTTCTCCTGGCACAAGTTCAATTGTAAAATCAATTTATCTTTGGGGGAAGTCCCAAAATCTCATAAGGAAAAACATCCCTGAATTCCTGCAATACATGATAGTCCTCTAACATAGGAGTTTCATTTTCCGTTGCCTCCAAAACATGGGCTGCATACAATTGACAACCCTTTCTACAGAACTTCTTCAGCTACATGGTTGAAACTTGCCTAACATAAGTCACCTTTGGAATGCCTTTTACAGCCCTTGGGTCTCCTTCTTCATCCATGCATTCAAATGTCTTATTGTAGTAGTCAAGTTTAACCCTATGTGCCTCTAACTAATCCATCCCAATGAGAATATCATAGGAACCAAGTGGCAAAATATTCAGATTTTCATAACTGAATAGCCCGTCCATCTCTAAGGGACATTTCTCTACTATTTCACTAAATTTTCTCTTGGTTCCAGTGGCTAGTTGAACTAACCATGATTTACTATGCTTTGATTTTCTTAGAAGCACAAATCTCAACAATTCTAGGAGTGACATAACTGTGAGTAGATCCAGGATCAATCAAAATAGAAATAGATTGCTTAGCAATCTTACCTTAAACTTCAACAACATTCAATTGATGATCTTCCTGGCAGTCATCTAGTGATGCATAGATTCTAGGGATTGTCCTCGCCACTTGACCCACAGTTTCAACTCCTTGGATGTTGTGAACTTGATTTACATTCCCATTCTGGTGCAGACAATTCCTAAGCATGTGGTCTCCTCCACAACCCCAACTTTGAAGTGGTTCTATTGGCTCCTTTGGATCTCTTGGCTTGTCTCCCATCATCCTAGTTGGATTAGTCACATCCTGTGATGGCTTCCTTTGCTGATTTCTGATATGAGGGGGTTTGAAACCTTTCTTCCTTTGGTCAAACTTCTCATTTTTCTTATCCTTCCATACCTTATGGAAATCGGGTTTTCTTTTTCTTTGATCATAGCAATACTTGGCCTTGCTTATTGCCTCCTCAAGAGTTTGAGGCTCATCAAATTCAATCCTATCTTTATATGACGGCGGTAGCCCACTTAGAAAACGTTGAATTTTCACCTTATCATCTCGAATATACCTGACATACCTGAGTAGCTCCAAGAACTTGTTTGCATACTCTTCCATGGTCAATTGTCCCAATTTCAACTCATGGAACTCTTTGATCTTGTCATCATAGTACCTATCAGAGAGGTATTTTTGCTTGAAGTATTTCTTGAACTGATTCCACACAATCTTTCTTTCATTGATCTTCCTCACTTGCCTAATGTGATCCCACCATATAGATGCTCTTCCATTCATGTTGAATATGGAGATCCTTGCCTTCATATTTCCGGAGTAGTCTTGGACTTGGAAATACTTTCTCATCCCAAGAAGCCAAGCTTCAGCTTCTCGACCGGATTTTACCTCTCCATCAAATGTAGGAGGTTTTGCCTTCTTAAATTCCCCGTGTGAATTGTTCTTGTAATGCCTCTTTCTCTTATTCTTGCGAGATGAAGAGCTTGAACCTTCAATGGATCCTTCAGAGTCAGATGATCCACTAGAAGAGATTTCTGGAGTATATGTTCTATCTCTAGAAACTCTTCTTGAGATATTGGACCTCTTACGGGAATTTCTCCTTGAACTACTCCGACTCCCTTCTGGATTTTCCGACTGATGTCCATGATTAATTTGCCTCTGGATATCTATCAAAATCTGTAGCATGGTTGCATTTAACTGATTCTGCTCTTCCTGAGCTTTAATCATCCTCTCATTATCTTCTCTACAAATCTGTAACTCCACCCTTAGGATCCTCATGGTGGCTGCAATATCAGGGGGAGTCTCTTGATCTCTTCTTCCATTGGATTCTATTTCAGCATTCTCAACATGTATTTTTTCCCCCATGGCATCTGTCTCAGGCTCATAGGGATCCTGTGCATCATCCATGATGTTGATATTTTTGGCTCAACCAAGACCAAGACTTTCCAACTGCACTAACTGGATTGTTGTCTTTGATATGACTATTATTCTTCAAAATGTGTTTATAAACACAACTGTTAGCTGCATTATAATATCGTGAATTGGTTACATGTATATGGGAAAATACTGTATTGACAACTTTGTCCAATCATAGACTTTCTCACAATCAACGACGGTCTCAGGGGGATGACGAGGGTCAAGGGGGATTGCCCCCTTGTGGCTTCCCTTGATTCCGCGCAATCTAGTGCATAACTTTCATGGCGATTTTCCATTTTCGAAACCTGAGAATATTAGTGAAAAACTGCTGCATTTTCCCATTTGGCACAAATATTAAGGTTAAAAATTGTCGCGGGTGGCATGGATGTTAAGGTTATTTTCGCCATTGCGCGCCGCGTGCATCGCAGGTTTTAGTGTTAGAATTGCCGCCAGTGTCGCGCAGGTCTTACCATTAACTTTGCCGCTAGCACCGCACAAAAATTACCATTAACTTTGCCTCCAGCGCCGCGCAAAACTTAACACTAACTCTGCTGCCAGTGCCGCGCAAAACTTAACGCTAACTCTGTCGCCAGCGCTGCACAAAACTTAACGCTAACTCTGCCGCCAGTGCTGCGCAAAACTTAACGCTAACTCTGCCGCTAGTGCCACACAAAACTTAATGCTAACTCTGCCGCCAGCACTGTACAAAACTTAACACTAAATCTGCTGCCAGCGCTGCGCAAAACTTAACGCTAACTCTGCCGCCGCGTGCAAAGAAATTAACGCTAAAATCGCTGACAGAACCTTTAGCAGAACTCACAAATACTTAGAAAAATTTTGCAAATTTTCACAAACAGTTGGAATTTTTTTCTGGAATGTGTCTTTCGTTTCTTTACAGAGGTAAGCCACTTACTTACAGATCATACTCTCATAGAACAAAACAGTTGGAATTTTCCGCACTCATGACGATGCTTGAGACCATTTCTCTCTCTCATCAATACCTTTTTGTTCGGTATAATTTTATCCCTTTTTCGGGCTGAGCAATTCCTTTACGAAAAGGCACTTAGTGAGTTTCCGTTAAGCTCTTTCATGACTCCTAAAACAATGAAAAGATCGCTAAGCAACCTTACTTCCTTTCATGCTCGCTGAATGTATCTGAAAGGGCGTCTACCTGGTATAAGTTTACTCCTTTTCCAGACCTTGTAGACTAATTACGAAAAAGGAATACTCTAGTCACATCAGCTAGAAGAGTTCTCTATTTGCATTATTTTATGCTTTTTCGGGCCTTAGAGACAAACTTACGAAAAAGACAACCAATGGAGTCCACTTAACGCTTTCAGACTCTCTAAACATGAAAGTGACCATGAGCAATCACCATCCTAGGCTCGTATAAATCCACAGGACGGTAGTCCACCACCACTGCAGAGTCTTCTTATCATTTTCATACTCCTTAAAAATGAAAGCAATCATGAGCACGAATAGTCGTGGGCTCACAAAATGCATAGGATAGTACCATTTCAGAGCACACTTTTATCCCTTCTTGGAGCTCATTAAAACTACGAAGAAGGACCCAATGGTGCTTCTCGGCACCACAACAACTCATGTCTACTCATATGGCAGCTTCCCCATTTTGGTCGCCTTTGTTGAGAGTATTCTGCAGTATGTCACCCTGAGACTCCCTCTACAGCATCCATCAGCTTGTCCCCCCCAGAGTCACTCCAATCTACGATACATACCCTTCAATCCTTAAAGCTATGATCCCCACACCTACAAGTCATTTTCCTATGCTGCTAGGTCAACCACGTCATCATGCTCTGAACAAAGGAAGTTTGAGTCCACCCACTCTATGACCCCAGTTATTTCCCATCCCCACAGTATGTCAGTCCTACCGTCAGTGCTATCAAACTTCGGTTGTACACCTCGCACTCCTATCAAGTAAACATCATTGCCTTGATAGTGGTCGGTCTCCCTCTGTCGACGCCAACAAAATTTATTCCAGAGGATAGACCTAGAGGTCCTTGTGCCTTGGACTCATCACCATTTATGATGAGTGCCTACGGATCATTTCGAGAAGAGTCCTTAGTGCCTCTCCAAATGGTTGTTTCTCACATTCTCGACTTCAACACCTTGATTGCATCGTTGAGACTCGCACAGGGTATTGGTCCTTTCATTTATTCGTTGAAGACCCCGGATACCACCTGACTCTTCCACATTTGAGAATCTACTTATGGAAACAACCAGTTATATTTTCCTATAGATATCTGGGTTGCGCACGGCGACAGTATTCAAATGTACCCCAGTTTTATACTCCCTCGAGTATACAGTTACATATACTCCTCAGAGTTGACTCACAGTTGTTGAGTCCCTACAGATATTGGACACCTTTAGTTTAGCAGTTCATCAACCCTCCTGAAACCTTATTCAGAACGGTTGTTGCATTTCCAGTGTATCAGTTATTGAGATTAGTCATGTTACGATCATGAGTACATCCTAGAATAGTGTCCTCTTTGGACCTTTATGCTGTACCAGCAGATTTGTTATGTATTATTCAGGTCCCCCTTCTTGGGACTAATTGTTATCTATATGTCTTGATACGAGCATGGGTATTCCCGCCTCATCTATTATCAAAGATTATTCCTCATTCATATTGAGGCCACGCAATATTTTTTGTTTTTGCAGCCTCCAAGGGGCCATTGATCCAGTCTCCAACCGGTCTCTTCTCTACTCCAAACCCCAGGAAAAACACAAAAGAATTATGATGTCTATCGGCCATACGATGAGCTCCTGCCCTCACACATCAGGGGGCAATATGTTAACACCCAAAAAGTGCTCACTAGCTCATTCCCTTATTCACATGACCCATTTGTCCACTTTTCCACCATTTGAGTCTCTAAAGCCATCAAAAGTTCACCAAAAAGACCATAATACACCCTTTTTTCCCCTCAAAATATATATATTTTCCTCAAAAAATGTAAAAAACCCTAAAAAAGGGTCCAGAATTCCCAAAAATATTAAAAGGGAATAAAAATATTCAGAAAAGGAAAAAAGAGTGAAAAAGGTACCTAAACCATGTTGTTCAATACCATTGGTTTCCTCAAAACCACAATAGTATTCCCCATCACCAAAAACTATAAAATTGTGATAGGGGCTCCTCACTTTCCATCCATCCATCATCCTATCCTCATGCTGTCAAAATCTCTCTTGAGTTCTTTGACCATTGTATCAATCTTGGAGAAGAGACCATTGGAGCCTAGAGCATCTCAACCTTGGAGCTGCTCAACACCAAACATCCTCACCATTTGAGGTATTATAATACAAAAGTCATTTTTTATTTTGTTTCTTGTTCTTGTTCTTAAATATTTTCAAGTTTATTGTTATATGCACATGTTAAATTCAGATTAGTTTATAGTTGTATTTGCTTTCAATTTGAAGACTGCTACTAAAAGTTAGTAGGTGCATCCTTGCACATGCTTGGTTGAAAAACCAAGCAACAGTGATGAATGTAGTCTTATGTCAATCTTCCTTCGCGATTTTGATCTGGTGATAACCTGAAAACCCATCTGTAAATGAGTAGATTTCCTGACCTCCTACTCCTTCAAGCACCTCATCTGTGAATGGTGTCGGGAATCGGTCGTGTAAGCATGCATCATTGAACTTTTGTAAGTCGTCAAAGATTCAGACTTTGCAAGTTTTCTTGTCTTGAACGACCATCGGCCTTATCCACTCTAATTCCTCTACTAGTTTTATAATGCCTGCTTCCAGCATCCTTTCAATCTCGGCCTGCACTCTCTTCTTATGCCTTGGATTCAACCGGTAGGCCCACTGCTTGACTGGCTTCACATCGGGTTTCAGGGGGATCTTTATTACGCCTAAGTCCCCAGAAATTCCTTTCATCTCCAAGAATTTCATTGGGAACAGATCCCGAAACTCATGCAATAGATCAGTCATCTTTGCAATAGTTGAGTTGTGCCAATAGTCTCCATTTCCTATGAACTTCGGATTCTCCTCCGAACCGATGTTCACCTTCTTGATCTTCAACGTTTGTTGGAATTTATCGGAAGGTATTTATGGTGCCTCGACACTGCGACTTCCTTCCGACTCTGGTACATGCATAGCCCTCGGATCATCCTCATCATCCGGATCTCATGTGATGTTATAGCACTCCATCATCATTTCGGGTGTCACAGTCCACTGAAGTTCTAATGGTTTCTCTATCGATACTGCTTCAAATACCTTCTCTCGAATCACCTGAAATGCACTATGGATGAAGGGGTTCTCATATGAGAAACAAAACGTTTGGCTAAAGCCAATTGTTAGCTGCTCCCAAGAAGTTGTTCCACATCGTAGTTCTGCTGCGACATACCAACTCCGCATTACTTCATCCAGTGTATGAATAAACGCATCGACCCATTCCTCTTTTGCTCGTAATCCCCATTTGCTTTCACACTCAGCCAAATGCGCCTTCGGGTAACTTCTACCATCAAAATTCCTTCCATTAGATCCTTCGGCATCGCCGAATCTAACCTCCATGAGGTGTCGACATAGTGGCCAGTTTGTGATATTAGACTTATGTGCCACCCACCAGCGTGTGGGAGTAGCATTTCCAAGGCCAATAGGCGTTGCAGTTCTGCCACTTTCTCCTCAAACTCCACAATAAATCTAGCCAAATTGGGAAATCCTTCATATGTTGGTAGTGTGCACTACTATATGGCTACCCATCACAGTGACTGTGTGATCCGGGCACACCTTCTAAATGACACTTCATGCATTCGGTTCTGCCAATTCTCAAGCGCCTCATCTGAATCCGACGACACTGAGCTAACACTACACCATCCCAATTCTCCGTCTGTGGTAGTATTAATGTAATCCTCAGATATATTGTGTACACTATCCCATCCCTCCGTAAATTCATCTCTCCGGTTCAACGTATCGCTGCCCTTCCGCAGGATCAAGAGGTGCAACAACCCTCATCTCGCGATTCTCGAATGACATAGTCTGCTTCTTGAAGTTGATAACATCTAGATTATCGATTTCCCAGTCAATCCATAGTAGCACTAGGTAGGGGTTGGTATTTTCCACGATTTCAATTGCATCAAAATATGCATAAGTCTTGAGGCCCTCAATCTCGACTGGAAGCTGGTACACCCGACCAAGTGGAGTAACCTTACTCTGATTTTCTAATCGTAGTTGTACCAGTGACCAGGCCAACTACGGTTTCCCCATTATTTCCCATGTCTACTTGGTATGAATGTTGACGTCTGACCTAAGGTCCAAGATAATTGAGTCGACATCAAATGCTCCAATTTGTGCCGACATTCACATCTCTCTCCCCGTCTTCCTCTTGAGTACGCAATTAACCTTTTGTTTTTGGCTTGCACCCTCCCATCGATTCAATAGATTGGATATCTCTTCTAGCGCATCCTGATCCTTTTCTAACTCCAGGAAAATCTTTAAGAAGGATTTTAAGGTGTTAGCCTTCCCCCGTGACTTCGTCGCATCGAACGTCAGTGGCATATTGCAGATAATTTCTTCCTAAAGAGGTAGTTTCCTCCTATGTCTCATCACCTCCTATGCTTCCAAGAATACATCCCTTTCGACCTCCGCATACAGGTGACATGTTTCCGTGTTGTTGGTCGGATAGTATCCCGTGACCCATCGGCTCCTATCACATCTCCTCCTCTTGTCACTACTCCAACAGTCGCATGGTGTCTTTGAGCCTCCGTGGATATCATCTGTACAACCGGTGGTGGATTCTGATTCTGGTTCTGTGGAGGTGGTGGCATATTCTTGGTCTGCCATTTTGTGATGAGCTTCAAACAATATTCAATGCCATGATCCACAGCGCTACAATAAGTGCACTGCGGTGTTCGATTTGGGAAATCCCTATGATAATGTCCCTGCTACCCATAATTGTAGCATATAATCGGTCCTCGTCCTTGTCCAACAACTCCTAATTTCCCTACACCAGCACCTCGACCTCCATGGAATCCTCCTCTAGCCCCTCCATGCGGTGGTCCATATGGTGGGCACTACGGTTTCCCATACTGTGGCTATTGCAGTGGTCCATATGGTGAGGACTGCGGTGGCGGATACTATGGTGCCGGATACTATGGATGACCATACTGTGGTTTCCTATACTACCCCTGATCAGACTGCTACGGTTGGTGATTATACTGGGCCAGTGGTTGATTATACTGCTGCTATTGCTGATCCAGTGCATGTTCTTCTCCTGCCATGAAGTATGGAGCTGCAATCTTCACCTGGGGTAGGAAATAAGCTCTGCAATTGTTTTCATCGTGGCCAATCGATTTACAGAACTTGCAATACAAGTTCTCTGGTTTTGACACTATCTTTTGTAGATAAAAAAATCTTCTGGTCGATGGCCTCTCATTTGGAAGATACGACACCAAGGAAACCATCCCTGATTGAGGGGATTTGGTGCACCAGATTGCAAATACTCTCGAAATTCTAGGCACTGATCCTTGTGGTGTCCCTTTGTCCTACACTTGGTGCACCAGACATCTTCATGAGCCTCTTTCCCTTTCTTTATGTCTTGTAGTTGGATCGTCAAGTTTGCTAGCTGCGCTTGTATTCGATCCATTCACAACCCCGTTTCACCAATTGGTGAAGCCTCCATCTTCATCGCAATCTCCAATGCTTCAGTCGGGGTCACAACCTTCTATTGCATTAGTGTTCCGTGGATGTGTGGTACCAATCCTACAATAAACCACTCCTTGTGTTGCATATATTTATTCCAAAACTTACCTTCGCTATCAACATTTTGTACCACTGATCAAATTCCCATACCGACTCGTTTGGGTGTTGCTTGATTTCTTTGAGCTCGGTGACATACTATGATTCCGACTTTGGCTTCCTAAATTCATCAAGCATTCATGCTTTGATCTCCGCCAACGACTTGGCAAGTGTTCCCGCTGCAACCCTTGTAAATTTCATGAACCAATCTAGCGCATGGCCCCTAAGGGTCGCTGCTAGTTGTCCCTTCTTAATATCTTCATCTTGGTCCTGCTTCACAGTCCATACTACTTCGCACAGAAACCAAAATTGCTTGGGATCCTCGGTTCCATTTCCCTGGAAAGTGGGCATTTTTGTGTTGTCTTCTATTCTAACGTTCCTAGTATTATTGTTTACTGATGCACTACTTTTACTGCTGCACATAGGGAAACTTTGCACATATCTTGTGTTTCTTCCTGTGAAATTTTGGGTAGTGCATGGGGTTGCAGGTATGTTGTAACTTACGATCCATCCATCTTCTACTTCTGGGGTATCCTGGTCACTGTCTTCGTCGCAATAAGGTCGCTTCCTCCCTTGTGGTCTTGTTTCACAGTCTTCCATTCCGGTCCTCTCAGGAGACTCTCTCTCAGTACTCCTCTTCTTCTTAGGATGTTGAAATATCACCCCACTCCTCAAGGTACCACACTCTTTGTCATCTTCCCTTGAGTCTCCTTCTTCATCCATGCATTCAAATGTCTTATTGTAGCAGTCAAGTTTAACCCTATGTGCCTCTAACTAATCCATCCCAATGAGAATATCATAGGAACCAAGTGGCAAAATATTCAGATTTTCATAACTGAATAGCCCGTCCATCTCTAAGGGACATTTCTCTACTATTTCACTAACTTTTCTCTTGGTTCCAGTGGCTAGTTGAACTAACCATGATTTACTATGCTTTGATTTTCTTAGAAGCACAAATCTCAACAATTCTAGGAGTGACATAACTGTGAGTAGATCCAGGATCAATCAAAATAGAAATAGATTGCTTAGCAATCTTACCTTAAACTTCAACAACATTCAATTGATGATCTGCCTGGCAGTCATCTAGTGATGCATAGATTCTAGGGATTGTGCTCACCACTTGACCCACAGTTTCAACTCCTTGGATGTTGTGAACTTGATTTACATTCCCATTCTGGTGTAGACAATTCCTAAGCATGTGGTCTCCTCCACAACCCCAACTTTGAAGTGGTTCTATTGGCTCCTTTGGATCTCTTGGCTTGTCTCCCATCATCCTAATTGGCTTAGTCACATCCTGTGATGGCTTCCTTTGCTGATTTCTGATATGAGGGGGTTTGAAACCTTTCTTCCTTTGGTCAAACTTCTCATTTTTCTTATCCTTCCATACCTTATGGAAATCAGGTTTTCTTTTGCTTTGATCATAGCAATACTTGGCCTTGCTTATTGCCTCCTCAAGAGTTTGAGGCTCATCAAATTCAATCCTATCTTTATATGACTGCGGTAGCCCACTTAGAAAACGTTGAATTTTCACCTTATCATCTCGAATATACCTGACATACCTGAGTAGCTCCAAGAACTTGTTTGCATACTCTTCCATGGTCAATTGTCCCAATTTCAACTCATGGAACTCTTTGATCTTGTCATCATAGTACCTATCAGAGAGGTATTTTTGCTTGAAGTATTTCTTGAACTGATTCCACACAATCTTTCTTTCATTGATCTTCCTCACTTGCCTAATGTGATCCCACCATATAGATGCTCTTCCATTCATTTTGAATATGGCGATCCTTGCCTTCATATTTCCGGAGTAGTCTTGGACTTGGAAATACTTTCTCATCCCAAGAATCCAAGCTTCAGCTTCTCGACCGGATTTTACCTCTCCATCAAATGTAGGAGGTTTTTCCTTCTTAAATTCCCCGTGTGAATTGTTCTTGTAATGCCTCTTTCTCTTATTCTTGCGAGATGAAGAGCTTGAACCTTCAATGGATCCTTCAGAGTCAGATGATCCACTAGAAGAGATTTCTGGAGTATATGTTCTATCTCTAGAAACTCTTCTTGAGATATTGGACCTCTTACGGGAATTTCTCCTTGAACTACTCCGACTCCCTTCTGGATTTTCCGACTGATGTCCATGATTAATTTGCCTCTGGATATCTATCAAAATCTGTAGCATGGTTGCATTTAACTGATTCTGCTCTTCCTGAGCTTTAATCATCCTCTCATTATCTTCTCTACAAATATGTAACTCCACCCTTAGGATCCTCATGGTGGCTGCAATATCAGGGGGAGTCTCTTGATCTCTTCTTCCATTGGATTCTATTTCAGCATTCTCAACATGTATTTTTTCCCCCATGGCATCTGTCTCAGGCTCATAGGGATCATGTGCATCATCCATGATGTTGATATTTTTGGCCCAACCAAGACCAAGACTTTCCAACTGCACTAACTGGATTGTTGTCTTTGATGTGACTATTATTCTTCAAAATGTGTTTATAAACACAACTGTTAGCTGCATTATAATATCGTGAATTGGTTACATGTATATGGGAAAATACTGTATTGACAACTTTTTCCAATCATAGACTTTCTCACAATCAACGACGGTCTCAAGGGATGACTAGGGTTAAGGGGGATTGCCGCCTTGTGGCTTCCCTTGATTCCGCGCAATCTAGTGTATAACTTTCATGGCGATTTTCCATTTCCGGAACCTGAGAATATTAGTGAAAAACTGCTGCATTTTCCCATTTGGCACAAATATTAAGGTTAAAAATTGTCGCGGGTGGCATGGATGTTAAGGTTATTTTCGCCATTGCACGCCGCGTGCATCGCAGGTTTTAGTGTTAGAATTGCCGCCAGTTTCGCGCAGGTCTTACCATTAACTTTGCTGCTAGCACCGCACAAAACTTACCATTAACTTTGCCTCCAGCGCCGCGCAAAACTTAACACTAACTCTGCTTCCAGCGCCGCGCAAAACTTAACGCTAACTCTGTCGCCAGTGCTGCACAAAACTTAACGCTAACTCTGCCGCCAGTGCTGCGCAAAAATTAACGCTAACTCTGCCGCTAGTGCCACACAAAACTTAATGCTAACTCTGCCGCCAGCACTGTACAAAACTTAACACTAACTCTGCCGCCAGCGCTGCACAAAACTTAACGCTAACTCTGCCGCCGCGTGCACAGAAATTAACGCTAAAATCGCTGACAGAACCTTTAGCAGAACTCACAAATACTTAGAAAAATTTTGCAAATTTTCACAAACAGTTGGAATTTTTTTCTGGAATGTGTCTTTCGTTTCTTTACAGAGGTAAGCCACTTACTTACAGATCATACTCTCATAGAACAAAACAGTAAAAGTATTTCAAGAAATTGCACCTCTTCTATGTCAAAAATAAAACAACAAAACAACAAAATAATATAGGATGGCAAGCATTCAACTTGAAAATTGACAACTACAAAACTAAATGCTACTGCATTGGAAACAATGTAAAGCAAGAATTCTACTTGAAAATGGATTTTCTTCCTCCCTCCTCACTTTCATAGCATGAAATCATTGCAAGCAATTTTGCAAGAATCCCCAAAACAGTTACGGAAATGTTTTCCCATCTTAATCAAATAGAATCTATGATATCTTCAGATTTCTCTAACTCATTTTAACTTCAAATACTACATACATATACACACAATGATTTATATCTCCATGAAAGGCCCAACATCCATAGTGTTGAATCATAAGCTCTGCAAACTGTTCAACCTTAGTCTGTTTAGACCCAACATGGTAATCTGTGGTGTTTAGAAGGGAATCTTCCCTTGTAACTGTGATCATACTTGGCCCATAGAGGCCCAATGTTGTAGCCTATGGCTTTGATACCAAAATGTAATGTCCCTCCCATCCTACCAAGACTATGGAGAGGACACTAATGACAATACTGGACATATAGCCCCATACTTAGTAAACAAACATTCATATAAAGTGAAGATGGACATGTGAAAATGCATAAATATTTGAAAACACAGCAGAATTAAGTTCTATTACACATCCATCATACATTCAAAATATTCATGTCATTCATCCATTGAAACAATAGAGAATTAGCACATGAGAGTACTTATCTTGAAAAAAAGTAGTCCCTGAGCAACCAACTATGCAACTGCAACGTTCCTCCCAACCATAGGCCAGTTGTGCTTATCAATCTCTTGATGCAACTTCCACCCCCGAGCTGGGCATGATTTCTACAAGGAACCAGGGAACAACAGACTCACACATAGCCAAGCATACACCAACATGAGCCAAACCAATCTACAATTGGGTTTATCAGGCTGCTAGGAAATGGAAAGGAAGAATTGCTGAGCTAGTGAGCTCAAGCACAGAGCCATGGATTCCTCTACAAGATATATCCATCTTGGAACCCACAATACCTACACACCCCACTCAAGGAAGTATTCCCTTCACCAATTCACAGTCCCTCAGGCCATACCTTCAAATTCTAGAGTGTCCAAGGTGTGCATAGAAGAGTAGCCAGCCCTATTGATCTTCTTAAGAGGCTATTTTCCCCACTAGGTTTATCAAGCCAATTCTATCCACTACCACACCAAATCTCTTGCTCACAGGTTCAAACAAAAACAGGGATGCACATTACAGCAAAACCACAATTGTTGGGCATGAGGAAAAACGTCTCTTCAGTGGGGTGCCCAAAGAGGGGGTTTCTACCAGTTTAGAAAAACATGGGAAAGCCCAAAAATGAAAAGGAAATTGGGGATTCAACTCTGGAGAGAAAAAACCATTTTCAGAAAAACGCCCATGGGTATTTTGGGGAAAAAATGACCTCCCTCACAGTCCCAAATCATGGCCCTCCTCTCCCAGCTGCTGTACAATGAAAAAACGAGCTCCTAGGCATGGAAAATGGAGGAAAAATAGTGAAAAACGTGATGGGGAAAGCCCAGCTAGCTCGGACTGCATGAGAGGGCAAAGGCTATGGGTTCAGAATGGCTTTGGGCACCATTTTGTGGGTGTTTTCTTACCCATGGAGGAAAAATACGATTTTCCAGATTGATGGCTTGCCCATACTCAAGAATTGACTGCCATACCTCTCCCTTCCCAAGGCATTAACTACCTCAACCAACTCTTGGAATAATTAAATGATTGGGTGCATAACCCAAAATGGGTAGTTGGGATTTATGGGTTTTCTCAATGAAATGGATTAACACCATTGGCTCATGGGTTTGAATAATTTCCCTCCCTATGCCTTGTAAAATCATGCCCCATCTCTTTGTTGCATTGCATAGCTAGTTGTGGGGATTTCATTAAAATTTGTATTTACATAATGTATTTACATTGTGCCTATCTAGCACAAGAGCCATATGCACCGATTTTTAATTGCCAATACATAAAACAATAAATCAATGGCGGGACCTTGGCCTTGATCTGTTCACCATGATTAAATAACAATATTTACATGATTTACAATCTTATAGCAATAGGGTCAAGATGGGGACATTACAAAACATATCAACAACTGGATCAAAACCCAAAAGGTCAATTGCTCTATTCATCACCGGCTGCCCTTAGGATTACAATCATACTCCTATTTATACAAAAATAATTGGTTACAAAATGGTCTACATGATCCTTATCTCACAAACTAACTACTTTCGCGCTTCCGCATTCTCCATGAATGACCCTTCTTTCGCGGATTATCACTTTCGCAGCTGTCAGTTTCCGCACTTCATGCAGACTAATCCCATGCCAACACTTGGCAATTGCTTAATCTCCTTGAGCTCAGTGATATAGTGCGACTCAGATTTAGACTTACTGAATTCATCTTCTAATGTAGTTTTAATCTCAACTAATGTTTTCTATGGTGCCACTTGGTGTACAATGAAAAATTTCATAAACCAATTTAATGCATGACATCAGAATGCTGTGATCAACTATGTTTTCTTTACATTATCATCTTGTACTTGTTTAACATTCCACACAGCTTCATAGAGAGACCAATGCTGCTTTGGATCTTTCGATCCATTCCCATGGAAAAGTGGCAATTTAATATCATCTTTTTCCATATTCTTCCTCGAAGTTATTGGTTGAATTTGAACTATAGGGCCAATACTTTCACTATGACCTTTACTAGCTGAACCACTATTTTGACTACTTCGATTACTATCACTTTCTATCATAAGATGCGATGGAATAAAATTACTTACCTCAATTTCAAGAGATGCACATGGGGTCATTGGTATGTCGCAATGTCCAGTTTGAGATGTTTCAATTGGTTCTTCTTCCAATATGAACTGGTACTCTTCCTCTTCTTCTTCTTCTGCACTAACTGACTCTTCTCTGAGCTGCGACACAATGATATAGTCACAAGCTTTGGTCACATTACGAACTTCCTTCCTTTCTATCATAGTCCTTCTCCTCTTACAGTGTCGAAACCTTGCTCCACTTCGCATAAATACACACTCCTTGTCCATTTCACTCTCTTCTCCCTTTAGCATTACAACTCACTCTTTTCCAACATATCCTCAGACCTTCCTCTGGTCAACTCCCAGTTCCCAATGTGCAAATATACTCACTTCTCATATTCCATTCTCATAACACCCTTTTCACAAAGAAGCACGATGATACAAAAATAGATAGATTTCAAATACATACCTCATGAACCTTTGAAAAAGTCTCTTTAAGCTGCACTATAATACTTTAGAGTTTCTACAACAAACTCAGTGACATAACCCACAAATATACTATCAATCCAATATTCAATAGCATGGGAGATATTATTACTAATACCTTTAAGCCTCCAGATTAATGGAAGAGTCCAAACTGCCATCTGACCACCCTAAAATCATCTCTTTTGTTTTACTAACTTTGATAACCACTCAAATATTAATATAGGAAATTCCACAAAGAAATTTTCATGTATATTTGAGAAACAAGCCTTTCCAACCATTATCGCGAGTTGATCCTTGGATTTCTATTATGTTCTTCAAAAAAATCGTATTCCTTCTTCTCTATCCATTATAATATCTCTTGTTTAGTCAGATGCCACATCTACTTGCCCCCTTCAAACACAGATTCCGGTCCCGACAATGGAACCATTTGTTGGATCACTTGTGGGAAGACCTCGGTTCACTATGACACAAACAAACAAACCATAAGATACTAGCCCTTTCAACATCACCTACAAGCAGGAAACTTCTCACCTGAAGTACCTATGGGAATTGCAGGAACCAAGTTTCAATAGTAGTGAAGGGGATCACACTCTATTCTACCACAAAACACATTAACAGATCCTCAAAAGAATGTAATTAACCCATAGAACTAACATAATGTATATATCATCTGTGTAATATTTTGAAACTTAAAACATTCATGGTTCATTGGCATACATTCAACATTTGTCATTCAAAAATCATCATGTAAGTCATCACAAGAGACACACATATAAATAAACACATACACAGACACCATATATTTTTACGTGGAAACCCAAATGCAAGAAAACCATGGTGCTTGTTTATTCTTTGATCCCATTACAAAATCATTTCATCTTCTTTAGATCTATGCACGTAGCCTACAGATCACACCTCTTCTCAAATATTCTTGTATACAAAACAATACATGGGATCATTCTTATTTTTATCGCACTATCTCTCTTACATTCATAACTCTAATTCTTACACAAAACATCTGCATCCTATTCTATCCAACTCGTTACATATTTATACTTCTTGGCATGGTCCCTGCAGACCAGTAAGTGGACCAAAAATATAACTAGCTTCCTAGCTTACTTAACCAATTTCTTGGTTGACCCAATCAAACACTACTCTTTCCCTCTTTTATGGGTGCACTCCCTTTAGAACACTTCACTACACTCTCTTGTTCACATTAATGCAAAACTGGTTCACAAAACCTTACACCCAACACCCCCTCTACAATTCTCCCAATGCTCAATTCTACTTCCCCATCAACCTGCACAATGCCAGGAACAAGCTCCCTTCTTTGATTTACCAGTGTTCTGTGCATCCTCTAGTTCCCTTTTGGCACTCCAGCACAGGCTGGATAGGAAGTGTAATGTACCTTTCCATCAATCCAACCAATAGAGGGGAACATTAACTAATTTGGGGCCTCTAAAATTTCACTCCATAACCATATTATGAATTTCTAATAGCTAAAATACACGTGTATATTCAAAATAAGAACAAATAGTGAAAATAAGCTTTATCCACACACACACAAACTTCATATACAAGCAGGATCATATCAGGAATTAAATAAAACCATTTCATAATCAAATTCATGAGAATACTTATCTTTATCCAACACAGATCCAAGCAACTAGTTGTGTAAGAGCAATTTTCCACCCAATCATAGGCACTCTGTCCAACATATACTCTTTCTACTGAGAGACCGCCCCCAAGCTGGGTTATGAGGCCACTAGGGCAAAGGAAACACCTACAGGCTTCTCTCCCTCAACCCACAACCTGTTCTACTCTCTACGCTTAGCCAAATGCTCCTAGAGAGCTCTATAGTAGTCTCTTGGCTTCCAAATACCTACCCCACACTACACCATTTTGGGCCCAAGCATCCCCTTCACTGATCCACGGTTCTCTTGGGAAATCCATCTTGCTAGGTGCTTCCAGCATGTGTGTAGAATAATTCCAATATGATATGTGCTATTGGAGAGTCACTTGTGTTTGACCTAAAATATGTACTCGAATGCTAGAGTACAGAGCTTAGGCATTTGAAATGGATGACTGAATTTGAGTGTGGTAAATGGATCAACAAGACTGAATGAGAAAGGGAGAGGGAAGTAAGCTAACTATAGATCAGAGATATTCTATTGGGCATAGAGTCAAAACTTGAATCTCAATGGCTTATAGCTAATAAATGGCTAGATTTATTTCTAACAACTCTGAGGCAAGGTAAGCATCGTGTTCAACACATAAACTGATGAATGACAATTAGAAATGAAGGAACAACTCACTACACAAGAGGCATCTATCAAGGATGAATCTCTAACACAGCTTTAGAAGAATTAACTTACAAAATGATTATAAATAGAGCATCCAACAATGATGAATTCCAAAAACAACCATTTACACATAACATGTATAATCATAATGGAGAGGAGAACCAAATAGATTAATTACTTCACCAAACTACAAAGCATACTAGTAGATAAAACACCGTCATGAATGTAGACAATAGGAACACATACTGAACAATAATACTATAATGAATCTTAGGTCAAGAAAGGAATTAAAGCTTCTGTATTAGCTTCAAAAAGATAAGAAAGCTTCAATACAGTCCAGAAGTCTTCTTCTTGTTTGACGGACAATCTACCAAGAGTGGACTCGAGGCCTGATTTCCCTAGCTCAATGTGAGTCTAGAACAAATATAGATAGAATAGAAATGACTTTCCTAGATCTAGTTAAGGATCGAGTCGCTAGGTGCCTTACCTTTCAGATCGTTGATCCTTTCTCCTTGATGTTTGCTCCAAGTTTGATGGTCTTCAAATCTCAGCTGCAAAACCTGTCAAGACAACATAGAAACAAAACAAGTAGTAAAGTGCATCTATACAATAACAAATCTAAGTAAGCAGTTACACAGGAAAAATACACAAAACATCATCAATGCAATGAGATTTGGTGGAAAGCATTTGTATTACTGTATAATAAGGGAAAGTACACAGAAGGAAGTGATTACAACTAATGACTTAACGTATCAATCCTTCTCCAAACAATCCAACGCCAAAGCCTCCAAAGGGATGATGGATCTCTCAATGGATGAGTAGAGATCTCTTCTAAGCTAATTTCACCAGCATGTACATACCATAGACTTCCTCCCTTTGGAATGGGAGTGAGATTCAATTATATAGGACTAAGTGGATAGGATAGGTTGAGATATGGTAGCAGAGAGTTAGGGGATCCTTCCAAGAGGCTAGGAATCGAATGCCTGTTAAATTTTCTGAATTTACTTCAATCTGATCTAGGATCTTAACTGAGAGAACAACATGTACAGCATATCTATAGCATATCAATCATGGAGACAATAATGCAAGCACACAAGAGACACAAAGATTTACTTGGGGAAAACCATAAAGGTGAAAAACCCCAATAACTTCCTCAGAGATAGATAGAGCAATGATACAACCAACCATGAGAGATAGATATAACCTAGCAGCAGATCCTCCTCCTCCATAAGTGCGCCACTCCTCCTTGAGTGCATGTGTGAGAAGTGAGTGAGTAAATAGAGTGCCTCCCGCACTCTATTTATACTTTACTTGACTTGCCTTTTTACCTGACTCATGTAGGCTCGAACTTAACCACATAACATAATGCTGACTGGGCCGACCCCCAATAGGGTGGTCTAATAACCCTTCGACCCACATGGCCGACCCCCAATAGGGTGGTCTAATAACCCTTTGACCCACATGACTTATACAGGGCTGACCCCAAACAAGGTGGTCTAATAACCCATCAAGTATAAGTTACGAAACTTACAATATAAATAATGACACTTCCGTATAGAGGAATAATAACATCTCTATAGGAATACAATATACATATATGTGAAATACATTCCGAAGTTACATAGACATCAACAATGCCAACTTCCCTAAAGGTTAGGGATAGAGATCCACATCACCTTGCTTCGAGAATGGGCTCGAAGATGCTATTTTGATCAATTAACTGACATTGTCGTAGGATATAAGAGAAAAACCCACGACGTCGCAGGTTGCATTAGAACAACTTGCGACGACCTCTCAAAACCTAGTAAGAAAAGGTTTGTATATCTTCCAAGTTAGTGACTTAGACAAGGAACTTCAAGGAATGTTTACATTGAGTCTCATGATGATAATATTTAGGTGTAACACTTCTCCCTTCAACTTGAAGTCCCCCTACAGCTCTTTCAATTCTCTTTGACTGAACCTCCTCCTTTTACAATTAAAAATGAAATAATTTATAGAGAAATGCACAATGTTAACTCTTACAAATTTGCCTACGAGAGATATGGAATGGTTGGAATCAAAGGCCACTGAATCTGGAAACAATCTTATATTCATCGATGTTGATATTTGCAATATTCTTCCACATATGCATTTGAATACCTGGAAATGCTTGTCTTTAAAGATAAAAGTAAATCTGGAAAATCCCTTTCCTTAGATACTCTGCCACATGTAATTCTCAACAACTTAAAACCTATACATTAAAGTCTGGATTTGCTTCTTTAAATTCTGCCAGCTGTGTATTCTAGATGCTTCATCCCCTTCTAGGTAATTCCCTCTGACCTGTAATTGAACATAATATTGAATACTCTGCCAACTACTCTGCTTGTTTGGTGCCACCAAATCTGGAGCTATTGTATACACAAAAGACTAAATAATTTCTCCTCAGGGCGCTTAGCAGCATATAGCGTTGGCAGTATTTCATCATCTTTGTCATTTACACTTTGGAACTCATCGATCATTTGACGTTAGTGCTTTGACTATGGCGTTCATTTGAAGTATGATCTCAATCTCAATTTCCATTTGGTGTTTTCTAGCATGCATTTCATTTGGCACTCATGGTTGATAATACTTGATTTATCTCTTTGTTGGCATCCGTTGAGCAATCTCAAACACACTGTGTTTTTCATGTAATGCCACTTATGAATTCTTCCTTCTATTGCGCGCTTACCTTGACAACACTATGAATGTTATCGGGCTTTGGATTAAATGCTTTTGTAACGAATGGGACATATCCCACATGCAACATGGAAATATATTTCAGATATTGTATAACTCAAATTATTCAACTCCATTATTGATGCGTAGATCCCTTTGTGCCTTCATTGTGGGGTTTCCATGGCTCTTATGATATGAACTTGACGTGGAGATGGATGAAAGCCCTTAATGTTTTTATAAAACCTAACTCATCATCTTTTTTATGGCAACGTGAGAGGATTTTAACAAAAAAGACACATCTTTATGCTTTCCATAAAATAATAATTTAATCTTTATGCTTCCCTTGTATTCCTTGTTTGGTGAGGAGATCATGTCTTTTAATGAAAATAATAATTTTTCTTTAAAATTAGAAATTATTAAATAGTAATTTTATTTTTAAAATAAAATTACTATTTAATAATTTCTAATTTTAAAGAAAAATTATTATTTTCATTAAAAGACATGATCTCCTCACCAAACAAGGAATACAAGGGAACAAATATTCATTACGAGCTGACCTGAAAGTGGCAAAGCTCTAACAATTTCAACTCTAATATTTAACTTTGATCAATGGAGAAAAGAGGCCAACCAAGTTAACACAGGGAGCTCAAGGTTATGGCCATTTCGACAGTGAAAAACGAGGTCTCTCTCTATAAGTGTGCTGTTGGAATCTAAAATTTTTGGTGGGGCAAATCCTGGTACCAACATTTGGATCCTTCTAGAGATGGCATGTTCCCTGCGTGCTGCCAAGAACAAGTAGACCATGTTCCCTGCGTGCTGCCAAGAACAAGTAGACCATGTCCCTACTTTATGTTCATCCGTGCAACTTGAACCTGCAAACTTTCCATAATTTTTATACTGTGCCTAGTCCATTGGGCTAATGGAGTCATTTATACCGTTACCAAATATCTTCAACTTTTTAAAATCTAAACACACACTTTTGGAATGACAAGATACTAGTGCAAACTAGTTGCTCGAGAAACGAGCCTATTCATCTACCTTATCCTACTTCTAATTGGTAGAAGCAAACTGATTATGTGTAATCATGCTTCCAATGAAACCATGATAGAATCCATACGAATATAAGAGCTTCTTGCATGCAGATATAAGTAAAAGAAAAATTTAACATTTGCAGCAAAAATTGATTTCCAACACATACTTACAACTATTTTCTACTTTGATTCCAAATTCTAGAAAGCTAAAACTTTTTGATAACCATTATTCCATGTAAATGGCCACTGGGTCTTGCCAATTGTGCTGCATTTCTAGTTGATATATCTACTTCATTGATCAAATGATACTTTATGGGTTCTCCTAGAAAAAGAGCATGAACATCATTTTGGAATTGGCAATCAAAGGCATCAAGGTCATCCTGAATCTGCTCACAAGTTTCTTGAACAACAACAACAACAATGTCATCCTGAGAATCAATAAACTGATCCATGTATTCCTCACTGCCATCATATGCATAGATGTCATATACCAACTCTAGTTGTTCATGGATAATGAACTGAATGTCTTCATGAATCTGCTGACCAGATTCTGCCACATCACAAATATCTGGATCTTGCATTTTGAGATCATCATCATATTCATCATAGACATGTGCTAATCTGAAAAGGCATAAGCCTGATCTTCTGTTTCTTTTTTTTGAAAAATATCTTCAACCGGATGTAATTCTTCTTACACATGACTATCACATGCTTCAGTATCAATGGATACGTTATGAAAATTTTCCTTAATAAATTTCTGATCTTGAATACATGGTACAAAGGACAAATACGTGGGGTTGAGAAATTGTTGATCATGATCATTCTTTTCAATTTCAAGTTTCTCCTGAATAAAAGAGTTTGAAATGTTTTCTTTAAGGATTGACTCTTCTTTAATTCCTTTTCAACAAAATCTTCATAAATTTCATCACGAGAGGAACATTTTACTATCTCTGGAATATAAGACTCAAACTATTCACAACAATATTCAAGAAGTGTGTCAGGAGAATAATACCTTTTACAATACTTGTTGAACACTATACATAATTACTTCAAGGAAGATATGCTGGAAGCATGAAGAGACAAATACCATTCTCATGCAT
The DNA here is from genome assembly GCA_027924585.1 of Larix kaempferi. Classification (NCBI taxonomy): domain Eukaryota; kingdom Viridiplantae; phylum Streptophyta; class Pinopsida; order Pinales; family Pinaceae; genus Larix; species Larix kaempferi. The sequence goes on from BSBM01002326.1 coordinate 417,585, forward strand.
CTTCATCGAGTGAATACATGAACATTTTCATTAGTACATCTTCATGATGAATTCCCAGCTGATACATAAATTCATGGAATCTAAACAAATGTGCTGCTGGATTGTCATCTTTTTTCTCTCTGAATTTGGGAAGGAAATCTCCCCACACGTCCACAATAGGTACTACATTTGGAAATCCTAGAATAGCTGAAAAATTGAAAGGTGTAAACCTCCAAGCCAAAATGGCTTCCATGGTATTCAGAATCTTGAATCGGTGCAATCACCAATATATTTGTTTGTGATGAAGCTGGAGTCGCTAGGTAGAAAATTGCAGTCAAGCTAGTGTTCTGTTCATGTCCACCATCAAGAGATGGATCTGATCATTGTCATTCTTCCTGGGGAATATATCTTCAATCCTCCGTCCCTGGTAACGGCACTAAAATATGTTTGTCCTACAATATGTACTGGACTGCTAGAGTACATAGATTAGGCATCTAAAATGGATGATTGAATTTGAGTGTGGTAAATGGATCAATAAGAATGGATGAGAAAGGGAGAGGGCAGTATGCTAACTGTAGATCAGAGATATTCTATTGGGCATGGAGTCAAAACTTGAATCTTAATGGCTTATATCTAATAACTGGCTATATTTATTTCTAACAACTTCAAGGCAAGGTAAGCATCATGTTCAACACATAAACTGATGAATGACAGTTAGAAATGAAGGAACAACCCACTGCACAAGAGGCATCTATCAAGGATGAATCTCTAACACAACTTTAGAAGAATTAACTTACAAAATGATTATAAACAGAGCATCCAACAGTGATGAATTCCGAAAACAACCATTTACACATAACATGTATAATCATAATGGAGAGGAGCACCAAATAGATGAATTCCTTCACCAAACTACAGAGCATACTAACAAAAAAAAACATAGTCATGAATGTAGACAATAGGACAATAATACCATAATGAATCTTAGGTCCAGAAAGGAAAAGCTTATGTATTAAATTCAAAAATATAAGCAAACATCAATACAGTCCATAAATCTTCTTCTCCCTTTAGCTTGAAGTCCCCCTACAGCTCTTTCAAGCCTCTTCGACTGAACCTCCTCCTTTTACAATAAAAAATGAAAGAATTTATAGAGAAATGCACAACGTTAACTGTTACAAATTTGCCTCCAAGAGATATGATATGGAATGGTTGGGATCAAAGGCCACTGCATTGGAAACAATCTTATATTCCTCATGTTTATCTTTGCAATCGTCTTCCACATATGCATTTGAATACCTTGAAATGCTTGTATTTAAAGAGAAAAGTAAATATGGAAAATATGGAATGTGGGAAATCCCTTGCCTTAGATACTCTGCCACATGTAATTCTCAACAACTTAAAACCTATGCATTAAAGTCTGGATTTGCTTCTTTAAATTATGCCAGCTGCGTATTCTAGATGCTTCATCACCTTCTAGGTAATTTTCTCTGACCTGGAATTGACCATAATCTTGAATACTCTGCCGGCTACCCTGCTTATTTGGTGCCACCAAATCTGGAGCTATCGTATACAAAAAAGACTAAAGTATTTCTCCTCAGGGCGCTTAGCAGCATATAGCGTTGGCAGTCTTTCATTTGCTTTGTCATTTACACTTTGGAACTCGTCAAGCATTTGACGTTAGTGCTTTGAATATGGCGTTCATTTGAAGTATGATCTCAATCTCAATTTCCATTTGTGGTTTGCTGGAAGGCACTTTATTTGGCACTCATGGTTGATAATACTTGATTTATCTCTTTGTTGTCATCCGTTGAGAAATCTCAAGCACATTGTGTTTTTCATGTAATGCCACTTATGAATTCTTCCTTCTATTGTGCGCTTACCTTGACAACACTATGCATGTTATCGGGCTCTGGATTAAATGCTTTTGTAACGCATGGGACATATCCCACATGCAACGCGAAAATATATTTTAGACATTGTATAACTCAAATTATTCACCTCCACTATTGATGCGTAGATCCCTTTGTGCCTTCCTTGTGGGGTTTCCATTGGCTCTTATGATATGAACAAGACGTGGAGATGGATAAAAGCCCATAAACTTCTTATAAAACTCAGCTCATCATCTCTTTATGGCAACGTGAGAGAATTTTACCAAAAAAGGAAAATCTTTATTGTTTCCATAAAATACTATTTGTTTTTAAATAAAACTATTAAATAATAATTTTATGTTAAAATAAAATTACTATTTAATAATTTCTAATTTTAAATAAAAATTATTATTTTAATTAAAAGATGTGATCTCCTCACCAAACAAGGAATACAAGGGCACAAATATTCATTACGAACTGACCTGAAACTGGAAAAGCTCCAACTATTTGAACTATGATATTTAACTCTGTTCAATGGAGAAAAGAGGCCAACCAAGTTAACACAAGGAGCTCAAGTTTCTGACCATTCCGACAGCGAAAAACGAGGTCTCTCTCTCTATAAGTGCATTGCTGGAATCTAAAATTTTTGGTGGGGTAGATCTTGGTACCAACAACTTGTAAACTCAATTTATGGCTTCTCAAGCATCTATGACCAGAACAACTCAATGGTTAAGGGTTCTTATCTTTCCAAACCTCTCTTCTCACCTACAACCATCAATTGTTGCTTCCAAATATGCAACACTATCTCCAAATTCGAATTTCTGGGTTAAACATAGTATGGTAAGGTCATGAATAGCAATGGAGAACTTTTCCTAGTATAGATCTACGTGCCGAAATGAGGGAATGAGTGTTGACTCAAAGGGATAGGAGAAAAATGGTGAAAAGAGAACTGGCATAGCTTTTGACAATAGAAGAAAGGACTCCTGGAAGCTATGGACTAACTTCTGTCATGACAGAACTGTGACAAAAGTGTAGTCATCCCCCATGCTTCAATAACTGCATGAGGTGACTTTCCCACCAACCTTAGTACACGTGCATTCAACGATTGGAAAATAGTCCAAAAATAAGATAATTGAGTTATTCAAAGCTCATGATAGATTTTGGGTGAATTCTAAGGTTGACACTTGGAAACAAGGATTTAGTCTCCCATAGATGCCCCTTTCCTCTTTCCCTTTGGTGGAATCATAACCCCTTTGGTTCTCTTTACACAACCATTCTTGGACAATTTTATTATTTATGCACATAATATTTACATATATTCTAAATCAATATGACAATCCAACCACACATTCCAAATAAAAATATATACATCATAAATGCCTAGCCATTCACTAGTTGGACCTTGACATTGAGCTCCGCACTAGGAATATGCACTAGCATATTTACATCATTTACATAATTTTGGTTAAATACATTCCAATTCAAAACTGGGGGTATTACAATCCCCTCCCCCTTAGAATAACACCATCCTCTGTGTTTACTCAAAATTAAAACAAAAAGGGGTATGCCTCTCTCATGGCATCCTCTAGCTCCCATGTAGCCTAATCGGGATTGAAGTGTTTCCATTGCACCTTTACCTATCCGATGGCTCAGTTTCGAAGCAATGTCACCTTCCTATCTAGGATGCATAGTGGATTGGTTTGGAACTCTCCCTCAAGTTCCACCTAGATCACATCTCAATCAATCACATGGTTAGGATCGTGTACATATTTCTTAAGCAAAGAAACATGAAAAACATTATGAGCTCTAGTGTTACTAAGAAAATCAATTCTATATGCAACTGGCCCTATTCTCTCAAGCACTTCAAATGGCCGACAATATATTGGTGATAGCTTGGCACAACTTCCAAGCTTCAAGGAACTATTCATTTGCCTCACTTCGAGGTAAACATGATCCCCAACATGAAACTCCCTATTCACTCTATTCCTATTTGCATAACTTTTCTATCTATCTTGGGTTGCCTTTAAATTCTACCTAATTTTCAAAACCTCCTGTTCCATTTTTTTAAGCAATTCTAGACCAAGTACAATTCTATTCACTAGATTATCCCAAGTAGCTGGTGTTCTACACCTCCTTCCACACAAAGCTTCAATTGGACTCATGCCTAATGATGCTTGTTTCCCATTATTAGATGTAAACTCTACCAAGTGTAGATAGTCCTCCCACTTGGATGGTTTGTCAATCACATACATGCGTAGTATGTCTTCAAGCACTTGATTTACTCTTTCCATTTTACCATTTGTTTGTGGATGGTAGGAAGCACTAAATTTTAGCTATGTACCCAAATCAATGAAAATGATTTTTCATAAATTCGAGGTGAACTTGGCATCCCTGTCTGAAATTATTGCCTTAGGAAATCCATGTAATGTGAAAATTTCCTTCATAAAAATATTTCCAATGGAATCCATTTTATACGTTGATTTACCTAGTATAAAGTGTGTTTCCTTTGATAATTTATCCACCACAGCCATGATGGAATCATGTTGCCTCATTGTCATCAAAAAACCTATAATAAAATCCATGGAAATAATTTCTCATTTCCATTTCGGAATTGGAAAACACTGCAATAAACCTGTTGGGTGTTGATGTTCAACTTTCACTTGGTGACATTTCATACACTTAGAAATATACTCAACAATGTCCTTCTTCATTCTCGACCAAATTTGTTTCTTTCTTGCTGTAGCAATTTTTTTTTTGGTATCCTCGGTGACTAGAATATGGCATTTTATGGATTTCATCCATAACAATCCTCCTCAAGTTTTCTGTATTTTTAATATAAATTCTATTCTTATAAATGAGAATTCTGTCATTCTCCAAATGGTACCCTTTCATACCTCTTTTCTAAATTCTGATGCTGTAATTTGTCTTTTATTTGCACATACAATTCATCTTCAAGAACATAGTTAGCAATCTGCTACCTTAATTCTAATTGGAAGGTACTAATGGCTACCACATGCATTTCATGTAATTTTATTGTAAGTGCATCGACCACCTTATTTTCCTTATCCTTTATGTGTTTGATCTCAAAATAAAATTCACACAAATATTCCAACCATCTAGCTTTCCTAGCATTTAATGTTGGATTCTCAAGCAAATATTTCAAACCACAGTGGTCTGTCCTTAGCTCCAATTTCATGTCCATTAAATAGTGCCTCCACATTTTCAAAGTGTGCACTATGGATGCAAGTCCTAAATCATGGGTAGCATAGTTCTTCTCGTGCTCTTTCAACTTCCTTGATTCATAGCATACCACATGGTTATCTTGCGTAATAACTCCTCCAAGTCCTTGGAGAATCCTTCAATGAACCTTTTATAGTAACCAGTAAGACCCATAAGAGATATCACATCTATCACATTTCTTGGAGTTGACCAATTCATGATGGCTTCAATATTCTCAACGTCCACCAATATTCCTTCTTTTGAAATAATGTGACCCAAATAATGAATTTTCTTCTTGTAGAAGCTCAAACTTCCTTTCTTTAGAGTATCATGGTAAGGTTAACCTGGCAGCATATGAAACTGACTTTAGGGAAGGGGATCATAGGTTAAGGGACCATGGATTATGACTGCAATGGGGGAGACTCGAGGGGGGAACTGATGAGTGATATCAGGAGACTCAAAGGGTGACACATCGCATATTACTATGAACAAAGGAGACCATACTGGGTAGGCTTCCACATGAATGCTTTCAGAAAGTGGCTTAGAAATGTTATTAATGACCAGTAGGAGTAAAATGTTAGATCCTGATTGATTTTAAATTGATGAACTGATAAAATGACTCCTCTGCATTTTTCCCCATACGTGAGGCTGCATTGTACTCCAGTACAGAGAGGTAGCATTAAATATGTTCATTTAAAGTGAAACTTAACATGCATCTAAATTCCTAACCCCAAGAGACAACCATGCATAAACTTATATTCCCCATGCATCTTATATTTTAGCAGCTGCAAATTAGATCTCTGCATGCACTGAATATACTGCTCAACTCTGTATGCTAAAACAACATACTAGAAACTAGCTATAACAGTAATTTCTTTTTTGACTTCTGAAGGTGGACATGGTGTTAACATCTAGGTTTATTGATCATCGGTTATTTCTTCAAAAAGAAACCAATATCATGCATTCTGTTTAACCACATGCCCATTCTTTTATTTTAAATGTTATTTGAATCTGACCGATCTTTATAGAAATTATTGTCATCACTGTATTATCTTTTTGCAAAAAGAAAGGTACTATATTGTTCTATCATTTCTCCAGAGGCCCAAACTGGACAAATACAAGGAGATAGAGTTAAAGTAGACAAAATGTTAAACTAATAGGAAAATTAAAACTAACTGATGAATACTCTGTAAATTTCTTTGATTCTGTATTATCAACTATACGTGGCAAAATTTAAATCACAGAATAGCATGTTATTAAATAAAAAGAAAAGGGTAGTAATTATTTTATCAACTGACAGAGTAAAATACTACATCTCTACACCCAAACCAGGGTTTGATCTATTCTTGCCATACTAATATTTACAAACATTTAACATCTGCAAAATCAAATGTTTTCATCTCATAAAATTATCATAGATATTCTAACTACAGAAATAGAACTGTTGTTCTTGCATGTAAACATCATTACAGCCCAGCACTTTTCATTTTAGAACCTCGTTCTTGCATTATCATCGACAGGATAGGGTTTAACATCAAACACGGTTGTATTCAAACTGAACCTAATACCCTTTTATTAGCTGCTTAACTCATAGTATGCACAGATGTATAGTAAGCCAAGTATTCCGTTATCAGCTTACAGCCATCCTTGGGATAAAAACTTCAAACATGCTTTTCATTCTTTCAGAAACAAATTCGAAAATCAGATTTCAAAACACTGTACATAAACGTTAAACCCTAGCACTGAAAATTTCCATTTAAAATACGATCGCAACATCCTATAGAACACCTTATTTGTTTACTGATTGTTTCATTCAAAACCCATTTCACACTGCACAGCTATTGCCGAGACGAACCATAGTCAACATTTCTATTCCTTACAGTTCAATATTTGTTTCCACCATCAATTTAGAAGTGCAAAACTATAAACATTAAACGTTTAAATGTTGTAAAATTCATTGCAACAATGAAGGCTCAAACCCTATCGAGCTTGCCGAGTCGAGGCATGGCTGGCCTTAAATTTTAGAAAAGATTTACATCATCTACGCTAACTAAAAACCATAACAGTAATGTTTTCCCCAAAGTTGCAGGGGAGGCAAAAGTCATTGCCAAGAACACACATTTCCAAAACCCTGCTAGCACTCACAACTGTTGACCAAGTCCGAATCCAGGAGAACCAAAAGGTAGGGTTACCACCGATGCTTATCAGTGGTTACACTGTAGTTTCCCCATCAAACATTCCAGGAACACCACTATTCGCTGAGAGCCAACCTAACAAGCAAAACCTACTCAAGGTTAAACGATATTCATAAAATGCCGATGCATGCATAAAGCAAACTCTAAGTTATTCAACAACACTGTACCTGCGTCGTTGATAGAAGAATGACAAAGCCATCCATCCGCCTTGAAGGAGAAAGACCCAACTCGTAGGGCACAATGTGTCAACACTTGGGAAACTTTCTACCCGATTCTGAAACCCCAAATCTTTAGATTACTATAACTCCACCAAACTGACGCACTCATCCAACACTATGGTTGCTGCACTATTCTTTTCCAGACTCAGCCCCCATTGATCGTATTCACTTACAGATTGAAGGTTGCTGCAGGTCTCAGGTTTGATCCTGAGGGAGGCTAAAAAAAAATCAAAACCTAAGAGCCTCTCGGCCGATTGGTCTCACCCCAAAACCTACCACTGAAACGAATGACCAAGAAAACGTTACAAAACCCTAAAGATTACGTTTAGGGTTCACTACGATCCCAACGCACAACAAATCGACGACAGAGATCTACTTTCAATGAGCTAGGTTGGAGGGTGGTAGATGCGGTATTAAATCACCCATCCACCTCCTAAGCCACAACCTTTCCAACTCAGTCGACACCGAGGCAGGAGGCCTGTTACAACGCAGCGCTGGTGAACCTTTTCACGTGCTGGACATCCACTATAACAGGCACGTAATATTACCATTAAAGCTGTAGCCAGATGACTTGATTACAAACCCAATCATTTACGATACCTTTAACTCATACGCGGACATTTATCACGCCATCATACCCACCTGCCAACCATAGGATCGACGTTATTGCATTCACTTTATAAATCATACAAAGGTTAAAATATATATTAGTAGCATGCATAAAAGATTTCGGATGTTCCATTTAAGTCAATATAAGTGCACTCATAGCATAACACATCAACCTAGGTTGCATTCGATATCTAAGGTGGATAGGTCCACCCCACTTAGTATAAAGATCATCATACTTTCCCATGTTATAAATTCAAAGGGTTACACCCCTTTAGGGTATAGTTGCCACATAAAAACCATCGCATAAATTGCATGGTAGGGTGATAATACATATTACATTACCAATAATTGCTTAGGTAATAAAAAAAAAAGGTGACTTAGAAGCACCTCGTTGCCTTCACCATGGTTTGCATAGGACCACGTTTCCTTGCTTTGGTTATGTCACGAGGCGAAATTTATAAAAATATTATTTGAAAAAGCCCAAGTCATTCGTGGAATGGTAACAAGGGAAACTATAAACTCTTAATGCAAAAAACTAATAACAACCACACTCAAAAATTTATGACTTCTGCAGCTTTTGAGCTAGTCAAGTTACTTCTTACAAAAATTGAAAAGAAACCATACCTGTGGCGTCGAAGTACTAGCAGTTTTTATTTATTGAAAACGGTGATTAAACACTCTGAATTTTATCGCTATCTCTTACCTGCGAATCTGCGCATGAAGGACGGGTACAATGCTTTAACCGAGTAGCTAAGTAAGCCTCGGGGCACCTCGTGGGACCCCTTTCATCATCATCCAGAAATTTTAAACTGTCAATACCTTGTCGAGGAGAATTCTGTTTTCCAAATGTATCGAAATTTCAATCATTCAAGCATATAAATAAATGTCGTAATCATTATTTGGATTCATGACATGTCGCCAACACAAAACGCCATCAGAAACAAAAAAAACATAGCAGTTAAGTTGTTCCTACAAAATGACTTAATTATTAATTACTGCTTTACTAAACATTTATTGTTTATGTATTTTACAATTATTAGCATTTAATGATGATTTAGAAATTTTAAATTTTTATGAAAATATCGGGATGTTACAAGTCTGGAAGCGATAAGAAGACTATGGAATGGTGGAAAGGTACCATCGTGTAGATTTATATGAGCCCAGGATGGTGAATACCTGTGGTTGCTTTCAATTTTAGAGAGTCTGAAAGCAATAAGAAGACTCCGAGGGGGTGATTTTTCTTGTGTTAGTCTCCAAGGCCTAAAGAAGCATAAAAGTATGCAATGAAGAACTCTTCTAGCCGAAGTGACTTGAGTATTCCTTTTTCATAATTAGTCTACCAGGTCCGGAATAAGGGTTAAACTTATACCAGATAGACGCCCTTTCATATACTTTTAGCAAGCATGAAAGGAAGCAAGATTGCTCAGTGATATTTTCATTATTTTTAGGATTCAGAAAAGAGCTTAACATAAAATCCCTAAGTGCCTTTTTCGTAAAGGAAGTGCTCAGCCCGAAAAGGGGTAAAATTATATCGAACAGGGAAAATTTTAAGAATCCCCCATAAATTTCTATGTATAATAATTGGGCTAATCCCCATGATACATAGGAAAATATGAAGGCTATTTTATCAATTAAATAATACGTATATATAATTTTTTGGCGAATGTCACACCAAATTATATAATCTTGTAAAATCTCAGCGAATCTTTTATTGAATTATAAAATCTTGTAAAAACTTGGCGAATCTTTCACTAAATTATAAAACCTTGTAAAGTCTTGGCGAATCTTTTATTACATTATAAAACATTATGAAGACTTGGCGAATTTTTCAATAATGCATAAACCGCATATAATAATAAAATAACATATTCATTAAACTATAATATCCTAGAGAAAGAGCCATTATCCAGTACTTGTTGAATTAAAATAATTTTTATTTTATTTCTTGCCTATTCACATATGATTTCTTCAATCAATTCCATTATGATACAATTACATAAAACTAGGTTTGGCTAAAATCCATGTTTTTCCATTCTCCTAAGTAACCTTCAATAAATTCAAAATCCTTCAACTTCATTGACTTTTTTAATGCAAACTTCAGTCAGTTTTCAGTGCCAAAATATTTTCTTCGAACTTTAATATATTATACTTGCAAATGGGATGTTACTAGATCCTTCCCCCTCCATTGATATGCCCAGATAAATATCAAAATGCAATCCTTCTCGGATACATATTCAACACTTTATGGATCCATATCCATAAAGGGTTATAACATGGATCTGTATGGGATCTATAAAGATTCAACCATCAAAACACCTTTTCACAGGTTAAATAGGGTTATTTGACAGGTTTGCATTACCACACAATTTGATAGAAAATTTAGTGTCTATTTGTATATAAGGTGTTTCCAGCCACATTGTATCAAAAATGTCTAAAAATGGTGTTTGTCTCCTCTGCATTCCCTAATAACTGGGCACATTTACAATATCAAAATTAACTTTGTGGAAAGTATGATATTCAACTTCAAACAAATTTAAGGAAAAATATCTTCCTACATCCCATCAAAACCAGTTGCTCAAAGATTGATAGGAAACTCTATTGTGATAATGTTTATACATAGGGTTAACCCTCTTCTTGGGCTTGTTCAAGGCCACACAACTAGATTTTTTTAATATTATTTAATTGCTTACCTCACTTACCAAGGGGTTATTTCGAATTGTATATTTTAATGGTTTTGTAATTGAAATTGGTGAACAATGACAAGGAGAGAGCATCCCTTGTTTTGTAGGAAGAGATGTTTTGGATGGGGTGGTAGGTAGGTAGTTCAAGTATGAATCGCTAAGATTTCAATCAAGAAATATGCAAAGCTCCGATCAATTTAGAGTGAGGATAAAGGTTTGGATTTGCATTAGTGGTAGGAGTTATATTTATAACATCGCATCACGCCTAACTATTAGTTTTCTACTTCAGCACGCCGGTTTTACCATTTGAAGATGCTGGGTGTTTTATTAAGGAGATCACATGGGTTGTTAGATTTTTTTAATATTATTTAATTGATTACCTCACTCACCAAGGGATTATTTTGAATTTTATATTTGTAATTGAAATTGGTGAACAATGACAAGGAGAGAGCATCCCTTGTTTTGTAGGAAGAGATGTTTTTCATGGGGTGGTAGGTAGGTACTTCAAGTATGTATTGCTAAGATTTCAATCAAGAAATCTACAAAGCTCCAATAAATTTAGAGTGAGGATGATAGAAGTTGTTAGCTGGATCTCATTGCGTGATCTATGCCATACTTGTACAAGAAGTGACTTTTTGAATAAATGTTTGATATGCCCCAAGGCACATGGAGTTTAATCATTGAACATATGGATTGTAGGTGATAGTTTGTAGGGTTTCTTATTTTATATTTTAATGAGAAGGTTTTTATGTTGTTACTTAAGGCACACGGAATTTTAACCACTTTTTATATATAAATGGAAAATGAGTGTACATGGGTACATTTCAGCAACACTAGTGTTTCTTTTTAGGTCTGATTTATCACTACAACTTCTTTTTCTTTGGCTCATCAATGTTGCACAAGCATGCATAATTTAAACTTTACACAATCAAAACCAAGTTTTCACATGTAATGCAGCTTCAAAGTTTTGACAATTAACTAGATTCAACCCTTAGACTTGGGCATGGAAATGGAGTGTGCAACATGCTAAATTTGGATATCAACCATGGGTGGGTAGAGGTCATGGTATACCTTTGCAGACTATGGCATAAGTGAGTTGTTGGATTTGACTACATAATCCATGTCATTTTTGCAACTACAACTAGCATTGAATACTATCCACACACAGATAGAGATGGATGCAATTTGAAAGTAGATAGCCTCATTACAACACAATAAGACAAGTAAATATGATATATGTTGCATTCAAATTGAAAATATGTCATGTAGATATAATATATATATGGCAACTAAATGAAACAACATGAAAATACGTTTAGATAAAGGGGAGTTTCCAATAGTTTCTCCCAATGATGTGAGTTAGAGCTATACAGTTGATTTGAGCAGTGATCAACCAAAAATATATCTATGATTATAGAATATTTCCTTAAAGTGTGTCATGACAACTTATAGTAGGCTGAAATAGGGGTAAATGATATTATACCTATAGGAAGGAATTGGCGATGTAGGAGCATGTTAGAGTAAGATAAGCACCTATATCACTGAAGTTAGTAAACCAACAACAACCAGCTCAGCATTAAGGAAATAAATATGTAAGGAGTCCTTAGAAGCACACTTTCATACTCTCCGTTGCTTCTTTGCCTTATTTTCCTTTCAATTATCAGCATTTTCCTGGCGGACTCTAGGGGGTCTATTCTTTGCTTTGCTAGCCACTCATTGTTCAACCAAGACTTTTCCTGGAGTAACTTGTAGGTAGCCATGATATGCTTTGGTGCGAAAGACGCGAGACTCATCCCGGTGTTGTCATTAATGAATCTTGTGTTAGTTTTCACATGAGGAATTATCCAACCAATAACTTCTGAGCATGGAAATAGCTCGAGACGAGTTGCTACCATGTGAAGGCTATACTTCTTGATTTCGAGTAGACCATGCTTTCTTCTAAGGTTGCGTCGAGGTACTTCTAGTCTCTGATAAATTTGTATAACTCACCCCACTAAAATTCTGGGGCGGCTCCCGATGCTACTCCCGTGACATCTTTTGTATTACAAAACATTGTCTCAAGCGAGGTATCCAACAAGACTTCTACATCCGAGTCTGACTCGACAAGCTTAGCCTTCTGTCTAAAAGATCTCTTGTGCATGTGAAACCTGCAATGTCGAGGAGAGCACAAATGAGAAGTTTACAAGTTTATGAGCAACACACAGTTAGCAAGCATTTGAATTTATGATGTTTAACAGAGCTTGAGCATACACAAGTGTTAGCTTTCAATTAAACTAGTCTTTCAAAGATAAAAATAACAAAGAGGAGCACTTAAACAAATTCATCCATGCATTTAAATGAAAACAAGAGCGCTAATAGATGGAATTTAACAATATCTTATCATTACAAGCCAAAACATCCTACTGGGGCTAGCCTTTAGAAAACATGAACATGCAAAGAATGTCGCTGTGGGATAAGGTGTTTCCTCAAAACATTATTTGGATTTTTCACAAGTTCATCCTTGAGTAACCAAACGAATGCGAGGGAAGAGCCCTTTTGATAACAAAAAGAACGACTGACAGAACAAATTGTATGCATGTGGGGCACAATGCATAGTGGTCGCGGAACTAGTTTACGGGGATGTGCATAAAATGGTTTTCTTTCGAATTTATGTGAGACCTGCTTGGAAATATAAGGGAAAAGAAGTTCTTATTGGGCACAGGGTTCCCAAAAATCACATGAAAACAGGAACCATTCAAGTGTTCTAACTACACAGGTTCAGCCTTGAGGGACAACCCATAAACAACTTTAAAGCTAACAATGAGCACTTAACGGGGTTTCCTACTAGAAAAAAAATAAAGGGAGGAAATCGAGGACCTACGGGTCAGTCTTAGAATGACTCCCTGTGGTTGATGCACATACCAAGCTAGTGACATTTTGAAGCTTCCAATGGCGAACAACAATGTTTCTTGGTTTTGGCACGGATCGAATGAAAAACCCCGTTGGGTAAATATATATCTATATATATATATATATATATATACCCGCTTTCCAAAAAAGGAGGCGCCATGGTCAGTGACTCAAATGGAAACCCATGCGCAATGGTCGGCAATTTTAAGTGTAACTCCTACAACCAGACACTGCTACGAGGATTGAAACAAAGGTCGACGAATTCTAAGCTAACAAGACATGCAGCGGTTGGGGAGATTAATCCTAAGAGATGCGACCGGGAAGCGTGATGGAAGAAACGAGGGTGAGTCCAAAGGATGGCGCAAAAAACGGTCAGTGAACTTGAGGTCAGGACCAGTGCAAATAGCATTAAAACCTGTGACCAATGCTGATTTTAGTGCCATCGATCGACAACAATAAAAGTGGGACTCTGCGCAACGGTTGAGACTTTTGGATTTAAAACTTGCGACTGATCAATGCAAGATAAACTTAACAATTGCGCAATGGTCGAGTAAGATAAGGTTAAAATTTGTGCAACGGTCGGTGCTGTTATCGTTAAAAATGCGACCAAAGTTGATTAAGAGGAAACTTTGCCTTAGCAGAAAAACAAAAATTTGTTGAAGAAAGAGAAGACTTGAAGAGTTTAAAAACAAGCTTTAAAAAGACCAAAGGACTTCTTCAAAAAATCAAAGGAGGGGCCCCAATATTCAAAAAAATTTGGGGGGGATGTTGCAGCAACAATAGGTCATCACACCCTTGGACCCTTCACAAGGAGAAAGATACAGTGATCCGATACAGGAAGAATCCTGAGCACAGGACCTCGATCGTGTCTATAAGATGACTACGAATCAGGACGATTACATCAATCCCACAACCGATGGAACACTTAGTTGGCGATGCGACAGCTCTTACGTATCAGATTCTGACGTAGTCCTGGAGAACTGGAAAAGTCGAATGCATGAAGTATTTGCAAGAAGATGTGCGCAGATCACAAAGTCACTGCGATGGATTGGAACAGAGGTGAGTCCAATTCCCACTTATGATGCTTTAACTAATGTCTATACCTTTTTGAAAGAATATACTGTATCAGTTGCAACTGAACACCACATACCAGCATTGGATATAGCACTACACACTACACCTACTAGATGGTGGGTCGCACATAGGAAGACTTTGATCACATGGGAACAAGCAGACATATGATGCAAATTAGATTCACAGAGAAAGTCACATTGACAATGGAAAAGTATAATGGACAAACAGATCCGAGGAATCACATAGAGAGTTGTTCACAGGTATGGATAAACAGACCACAGACATAATGGGTTCATCTGTTTTTCCACACATTGGAGCAGATTCCAAAGAATTGGTACACAGACGCCGAACTTCGCAGAGAAACACTAGATTGGTCTATCATGACTTTAAAATTCCAGAGAACTTTCAGTTTTGAAGATGAATCTCCAAGCATAAACGAAGCTCTACTGATTATTAAAGAAGAATGCCCAAGTACAAATGAGGCATTAGAGGCAATCAAAGACAGGATAATTGAAGATGTAAAAGTACCTGTGAACCTACAACCAAAATGGGAAAGAGAAATAGAACATGCCCTTGAATGTTACAATCTCTCCGCAGATAAAGATGAGGAGAGTGATGAGGAGGATCCACGCAACATCAATATACCTGGATCCGAAGGAGCGCGTGATGTAGAGGGACCTTCACTAGAAATTTCAGATATGAGCATCCCTATCAAGACAAAGAAAGTGAACATTGGCACAAGAAAAGAGCCGAAGTTTGCATCCATTGGAGATTACTAGGATGGTGAAATGGTTGAGTAGATCGAAAACCTTCTACATGAGTATCAGGATTTGTTTCCAATGAATTTCACCGAAATGAAAGGCATTTTGGACAACTTGGGGGTCATGAAGATACCTCTCAAGCTAGGCGTGAAGCCCATTAAGAAAAGGCCTTATAGAATGAATCCCAGATACAAAGAAAGGGTTGAGGCAGAGATTGATAAGATGCTTCATACAGTGATCATCGAGCCAGTTGAAGAATTAGAATGGATAATCCCTATGGTTATCCAGGACAAGAAGACCAAAGGAGAAATAAGAATCTGTGTAGATCTGAGGAAACTGAATGATGCTTCTCTACATGACCCATTTCCTACTTCATTTACAAATGAAGTATTAGATAATGTTGGAGGAAATGAGGCCTATTCTTTCACTGATGGATTTTCTGGATACCATCAGATTAGGATCGATGAAGCAGACAGGAATAAGACAATATTTGCTACTGAATGGGGATCATATCAGTATACAGTTATGCCATTTGGGTTAAAGAATGCACCTGCCATATTTTCCAGATTTGTTGTGGCCGCATTCAAGGACTTTATCCATAAGTTCTTAGAAGTCGATTTCGATGATTGGATTGTCTTTGGTTTACTGAAGAACCACTATGAGAATTTGAGAATGATGTTAGCAAAATGAAGACAACATCAGATCTCTTTGAATTTGAAGAAATGTATCTTTTGTGTGCCCTATGGAATTATGTTGGGACACATTGTCTGTAAACAGGGATTGATGGTTGACCCTGCGAAGATTGCAGTTATTGTGAACCTGCCAGCACCGAATTCAGTGAAACAACTTCGCACCACATTGGGACATACAGGGTGCTATAGAAAATTTATCAAGGGTTATGCACAAATAACAATTCCAATGGAGAATTTGTTGAAGAAAGAAGCGCAGTTCATATGGAATGCAAAATGTGAGCGAGGCCTAAACACACTAAAGGAGAAAATGGTAATTGCACCTATCCTTGTCTTTCTGAATTGGGATAAGCAATTCCATGTACACAACAATGCTTCGTCCAATGCACTTGGTGTGGTGCTAGCATAGCTATGAGAGGGAGGCATTGACCATCCCAATGCATTTTCGAGCAGGAAGCTCTCATTAGCTGAAAAGAACTATACAACTACAGAAAGAGAGGGTCTAGCTATGGTGTACACACTCCAGAAATTCAGGCACTATTTGTTGGGTGCACACTTCTCAATGTTTACTGACCATTCCGCTTTAAATTATTTGGTCAATAAACCAGTGTTAGGGGGGAGAATTTGTAGATTGTTGTTACTATTCCAAGAATATGAAAACTATACAAGTTGGGACCAGATGAAGTGTTGTGCAGATGCGTGTTAGAGCATGAGAAGTCATTTATATTGGCTGAGGCACATTTAGGTGCATCAGGAGTTCACTACGCAGGTAGAGCTACTGCGTAGAAGATATTAAGAGTAGGGTTATGATGGCATACAATCCATAAATATTCAAAGAAACATTGCCAGAGTTATGATGTCTGTTAGAAAATGGGAAATCTGTCGCGAAGAGATGAAATGTCATTGAAACCACAATTGACATTACAATCATGTGACAAATGGCCTATTGATTTCGTGGGACTTATTAACCTACTGGGAAAGAGGACTAGCGCAATATATATTATCACCGTGAGTGATTATCTCACCAGATGGGAAGAGGCTAAACCAGTGAAGGACTGTAGCACAACTACTGTCACACAATTCATCTTCGAGAACATCCTTACCATATTTGGATGCCCAAAGATTTTAATGAGTGATCAAGGGACTCACTTTTTGAATAGAACTATTGAATCCCTTACTGAAGGGTTCCACATTTATCATCATAGTACATTGTATCATCCTTAGGCTAATGGAACTATTGAAGCTTTCAACAAGGTATTAGAGAATGCATTGACAAAGGTATGCAATGTAAGCAGGGATGATTGGGATCTGTGCATTCCAACCGTATTATGGGCATACAAAACAACTTGCAAGAAGCTAACAGGCCATACACCCTTCAGATTGGCCTATGGACATGAAGCTATGATGCCAATGGAATACATTGTACCAAGCTTAAGGATTGTTGCATTCATATGCATGAAGGATGAAGAAACAATAGAACAAAGGCTTCTACACGTAGTTGGATTGGAAGAAGATTGCTTCATTACAGGCTTTCACTAGCAAGTGTAGAAAGACAGAGAAAAAGCATGGCATGATCGCCACATCAAGAACAAGTCTAGGTAGGTGATCTTGTCCTCCAGTATGATAGCAAGTTCATGAAATTTCTGGACAAATTTAAAATGCATTGGCTTGGCCCATATACTGTTGTGCATGTTACTAATGGTGGCACAGTTTAGTTAGCCATGTTAGCCAGAGATAACTTACCAGGTTTGGTTAATGGGAGTAGACTAAAACCCTACAGGGATAGCCCTACTTCGCACAACCCTCAGTGATCAGAAGAGAAGGAAATTTCTAAGTGTCAAGTACAATTGAAATTGGGCACTAGAAATTCGAAAGAGTCTGTACATCGTTTTGGTATGATACACGTAGTTTGATGAAAAGAATGCATCAACCGCGCGACACTAGTTGAGAAGTGAAGTTGCCCAGGAAAAAAACATAAAATGAAAAGAAAATAAAAAGCACGCAGTTGAGCAAATCAAATAGAACAACAAAGATACAAAGTTCAAAACAAAGAAGCAGGACACTGCGAAGTAACCATGCCAGGAATAGTGACAACCCACTACGCAGTTCGACAAAACACACCAAGAAACTAGTCATTAAAATGTCATTTGGAAAACTAGCCGTTATATAGTGATTTTGTCGACGATCGCTTGAGCATTTAATGCAAAAATAACCGTTATGAAGAAGTTAATGAAGGAAAGGACCCAATTCTTAGGTGGATTTGGCCAATGGGCATAACCATTAATTCTTATTTAACCATTTATGGGCGCGGATGAGCTTAACTGTGCCTATAAATACCGTGAAAATTGGACTCGCGGGAGTTAGTGAAACCTTTGAAATTTTTCTGCATGCCATAGATTCAATTTGTTTATGGTGAGTGCTAAGCAATTCCGTGAGCTTGCAGAGAAATTCTAGTGAATGTCTGATGATTCTATAGTTGAGCAAGAGTCCCCAGTCGAGTAGGCTATGAGGGATTTCAAACAAACCAGACTTGAAGGGTTGATGAGAACCCCTGCTAAAAAAGTTGTCACAAAACAAGTCCAGGGTTCCCGCAGATCACCATGACATTCTACACAAATGAAAAGCAAGGGTAAGGAACCCGTAGCTGAGAATGTCAAGGCGAAGGTAATGGGATCCAAGCTACCAGAAGTTCCACCAGAGGACAGATATATTTCATTGACCTTAACCCCAGAGTATATTTCACCATGCACAACAAATGCACCGGCGATAAAGCTTGCTAGAAATGCAAAGTATGAGATACCACTTTTGCCTATGTCCAAACATGTGAAACCATAAGCAAATATGTTGGGAAAGCTCGCAGACTGTAAGTTCGAAGACTACGAATTACTTCAAATGCAGAAGGATCCAGACAAGCCAAAATACCCACAATTCCAGCCAGATAGATATATGTGCTGGAAGATGGATGTGAAGAAAAACCCATTGTTGGTCGTGCAGAGTTGGTTGTCTAAAGTTATGGAATCAAGCCTTCTAAACCTGTTGAGGCTTCCACTCTTCAACTGAAGCCTGGAACTAAATGTGGTGGTGTGCACACTGATATTGTGCACAAACCAAGGTTACCTTTGGTTGGACAGAAACGTCAACCTCAATATAGACTTGATCCATAGGATCACATGGCTAAGCAAGCGAGGCGATGACCCAAAGAAGTTCTTTGCTGACAAAACTAGAGACAAGGAGATCATCGCACAGATGAAGGAGACATATCAGATTCCCAAAGGAAAAAGAGGATTTGTCACAGAGGACCTAATTGATGATGCTACAAGGTTTCTAGTGCAACTGCTCGTAGGAAAAATATTGCGCAAGGCACGACTGACAGAAGTACCAATAGGAGCAATTCTCCTCAGTGCAAAGGCAGCGCAGGGAGGCAGATTCAACTGGTGTCAATACTTATTGAATGATTTTCTGGAAGATGTCCGCGAAACTTAGGTCAATGGCGCTACTTTCCATTACAATTGGTTAATGGTTTGATTGCCTTTGTGGGTTGGAAGGAGACAATGCATTATGTTGGTCTCATGGGTAACATCAATGACTGCCGAGGAACTAGATATGCGAATCTCTGGGCAAATATGCTACCGGAATGACAACACACTTCAAACGAAGTATTCCTTACATACTACGAGCAGTTGTGCAATGTCATTATTCGGACATTGTGCATCTCCAAAGAGGTAACATCCAAGTATATTCACACTTTAAATTTTCCTGTTGATATGCATTCCATTTACATTTTAGCAAAGGCACAGAAAAATAACCCAGAATGGTTCCAAGGGAACTATCACATGGACGAAGTGGATATCGACCTCATTATGAAGGAATGGTTAGATGAATGGAAGGTCGAAGGACCTATGATCATCGACAGTCACTCGGATGAAAGTAACCCAATACCAACAACGGTTGTTGAAGAGTCACCAATAGGAAAAAGGAAGGAGCCTAGAAGCTCTGTGGTGAGCTCCTTATATGGATGCCTAATGAGGGCAGCTATACCAACAACCTACTTTAAATGTCAATCTGGGGAACGTACAAACTTGAGAGATGCATGCACTATCTGTGCTCTTTATAGGATAATCTCTTGTCATAGTTAAAGGGAGGTATCAATTGTCACAGTTAAAGGGCGGTATCAATGTTCTAAAGATTGTCTACTAAATGTGAAGATTGTCTACTTAATGTGAAAACTAATTATGCTATGAAATTGAATGCTGGAAAGCAATGGATCTGATTAAAAGAATTAAAGTGTTGAAAGCAGTAAATATGTTATGAGAAATAAAGGAGGGAATCTATTCTAAGTAATTAAAATGCTGAAGTAATTAGATGTTGATATGTTCTAAGAAGT
>BSBM01002327.1:0-48831 GCA_027924585.1 Larix kaempferi
TTCGCTAGACTTGGGCTTAAAGGGGGAGAAAATAGATCGGAACGTCACGAAAGTTGGCATGTGCATTTGTCTACCAACGGGACATCCAAATCTATGCTGAATTTTCAATTCCAAGAAGTTGGTCAAATTGGAAACTCGACCGTTCGTTTTCGCTAGACTAGGGCTTAAAGGGGGAGAAAATAGCTCGGAACGTCACGAAAGTTGGTGTGGACGCTTGTCTACCAATGGGATATCCAAATCTATGCTCAATTTTCAATTCCGAGAAGTTGGTCAGATTGGAAACTCGACCGTGCATTTTCGCTCGACTTGGGCTTAAAGGGTGAGAAAATAGCTCGGAATGTCACGAAAGTTGGTGTGGACGCTTGTCTACCAATGGGACATCCAAAACTATTCTTAAATTTCAATTCCGAGAAGTTGGTCAAAGTTGAAAATCGACCGTGCATTTTCGCTAGACTTGGGCTGAAAGGGTGAGAAAATAGCTCGGAATGTCACAAAATTTGGTGTTCGCATTTGTCTCCCAACGGGACATCCACATCTATGCTCAATTTTTAATTCCGAGAAGTTGGTCAAATTCGAAACTCGACCATGCGTTTTCGCTAGACATAGGCTTAAAGGGTGAGAAAATAGCTCGGAACTTCACGAGAGTTGACATGCGCATTTGTCTACCAACGGGACATCCAAATGCTCAATTTTCAATTCTGAGAAGTTGGTCAAATTCGAAACTCGACCGTGCGTTTTCGCTAGACTTGGGCTTTAAAGGGCGAGAAAATAGCTCGAAACGTCACAAAAGTTGGTGTGGACGCTTGTCGACCAATGGGACATCCAAAACTATCCTCAAATTTCAATTCCGAGAAGTTAGTCAAAGTTGAAACTCGTTCGTGCGTTTTCGCTAGCCTTGGGCTTAAAGGGTGTTAAAATAGCTCGTAACGTTACGAAAGTTGGCGTGGACGCTCGTCTACCAATGTGACATCCAAATCCATTCTCAAATTTGAATTTCGAGAAGTTGGTCAAAGTTTAAAATCGACCGTGCATTTTCGCTAGACTTAGGCTTAAAGGGTGAGAAAATAGCTCGGAACGTCACGAAAGTTGGCGTGCGCATTTGTCTACCAACGGGACATCCAAATCTATGCTCAATTTTCAATTCCGAGAAGTTGGTCAAATTGGAAACTCGACCGTGCGTTTTCGCTAGACCTGGGCTTAAAGGGGGAGAAAATAGCTCGGAACGTCACGAATGTTGGTGTGGACGTTTTGTCTACCAATGGGACATCCAAAACTATTCTCAAATTTCAATTCCGAGAAGTTGGTCAAAGTTCAAACTCGATCGTGCGTTTTCGCTAGACTTGGGCTTAAAGGGGAAGAAAATAGCTCGAAACGTCATGAAAGTTGGTGTGGACGCTTGTCTACCAATGGACATCCGAAACTATTCTCAAATTTCAATTCCGAGAAGTTGGTCAAAGTTGAAACTCGATCGTGTGTTTTTGCTAGACTTGGGGTTAAAGGGTGTGAAAATAGCTTGGAACGTCACGAAAGTTGGCGTGGAAGCTCGTCTACCAATGTGACATCCTAATGCATTCTCAAATTTAAATTCGAGAAGTTGGTCAAAGTTCAAAATCGACCGTGCATTTTCGCTAGACTTAGGCTTAAAGGGTGAAAAAATAGCTCGGAACGTCACGAAAGTTGGCGTGCGCATTTGTTTACCAACGGGACATCCAAATCTATGCTCAATTTTCAATTCCGAGAAGTTGGTCAAATTCGAAACTCGACCGTGGCATTTTCGCTAGACTTTGGCTTAAGGGTGAGAAAATAGCTTGAAATGTCACGAAAGTTGGTGTGCGCATTTGTCTACTAACGGGACCTCCAAATCTATGCTCAATTTTCAATTCCGAGAAGTTGGTCAAATTGGAAACTCGACCATGCGGTTTCGCTAGACTTGGGTTTAAAGGGGGAGAAAATAGCTCGGAACGTCACAAAAGTTGGTGTTGACGCTTGTCTACCAATGCGACATCCAAATCCATTCTCAAATTTAAATTCCGAGAAGATGGTCAAAGTTGAAAATCGACTGTGCATTTTCGCTAGACTTAGCGTTAAAGGGTGAGAAAATAGCTCGGAACGTCACGAAAGTTGGCGTGCACATTTGCCTACCAACAGGACATCCAAATCTATGCTCAATTTTCAATTCTGAGAAGTTGGTCAAATTCGAAACTCGACCGTGCGTTTTCGCTAGACCTAGGCTTAAAGGGGGAGAAAATAGCTCGGAACGTCACGAAAGTTGGTGTGGACGCTTGTCTACCAATGGGATATCCAAATCTATGCTCAATTTTCAATTCCGAGAAGTTGGTCAGATTGGAAACTCGACCGTGCATTTTCGCTCGACTTGGGCTTAAAGGGTGAGAAAATAGCTCGGAATGTCACGAAAGTTGGTGTGGACGCTTGTCTACCAATGGGACATCCAAAACTATTCTTAAATTTCAATTCCGAGAAGTTGGTCAAAGTTGAAAATTGACCGTGCATTTTCGCTAGACTTGGGCTGAAAGGGTGAGAAAATAGCTCCGAATGTCACGAAATTTGGTGTTCGCATTTGTCTCCCAACGGGACATCCAAATCTATGCTCAATTTTTAATTCCGAGAAGTTGGTCAAATTCGAAACTCGACCATGCGTTTTCGCTAGACATAGGCTTAAAGGGTGAGAAAATAGCTCGGAACTTCACGAGAGTTGACATGCGCATTTGTCTACCAACGGGACATCCAAATGCTCAATTTTCAATTCTGAGAAGTTGGTCAAATTCGAAACTCGACCGTGCGTTTTCGCTAGACTTGCTCTTAAAGGGCGAGAAAATAGCTCGAAACGTCACAAAAGTTGGTGTGGACGCTTGTCGACCAATGGGACATCCAAAACTATCCTCAAATTTCAATTCCGAGAAGTTAGTCAAAGTTGAAACTCGTTCGTGCGTTTTCGCTAGCCTTGGGCTTAAAGGGTGTTAAAATAGCTCGTAACGTTACGAAAGTTGGCGTGGACGCTCGTCTACCAATGTGACATCCAAATCCATTCTCAAATTTGAATTTCGAGAAGTTGGTCAAAGTTTAAAATCGACCGTGCATTTTCGCTAGACTTAGGCTTAAAGGGTGAGAAAATAGCTCGGAACGTCACGAAAGTTGGCGTGCGCATTTGTCTACCAACGGGACATCCAAATCTATGCTCAATTTTCAATTCCGAGAAGTTGGTCAAATTGGAAACTCGACCGTGCATTTTCGCTAGACCTGGGCTTAAAGGGGGAGAAAATAGCTCGGAACGTCACGAATGTTGGTGTGGACGCTTGTCTACCAATGGGACATCCAAAACTATTCTCAAATTTCAATTCCGAGAAGTTGGTCAAAGTTCAAACTCGATCGTGCGTTTTCGCTAGACTTGGGCTTAAAGAGGAAGAAAATAGCTCGAAACGTCATGAAAGTCGGTGTGGACGCTTGTCTACCAATGGGACATCCGAAACTATTCTCAAATTTCAATTCCGAGAAGTTGGTCAAAGTTGAAACTCGATCGTGTGTTTTTGCTAGACTTGGGGTTAAAGGGTGTGAAAATAGCTTGGAACGTCACGAAAGTTGGCGTGGAAGCTCGTCTACCAATGTGACATCCTAATGCATTCTCAAATTTAAATTCCGAGAAGTTGGTCAAAGTTCAAAATCGACCGTGCATTTTCGCTAGACTTAGGCTTAAAGGGTGAAAAAATAGCTCGGAACGTCACGAAAGTTGGCGTGCGCATTTGTTTACCAACGGGACATCCAAATCTATGCTCAATTTTCAATTCCGAGAAGTCGGTCAAATTCGAAACTCGACCGTGCATTTTCGCTAGACTTTGGCTTAAAGGGTGAGAAAATAGCTCGAAATGTCACGAACGTTGGTGTGCGCATTTGTCTACTAACGGGACATCCAAATCTATGCTCAATTTTCAATTCCGAGAAGTTGGTCAAATTGGAAACTCGACCGTGCGTTTTCGCTAGACTTTGGGCTTAAAGGGGGAGAAAATAGCTCGGAACGTCACAAAAGTTGGTGTTGACGCTTGTCTACCAATGCGACATCCAAATCCATTCTCAAATTTAAATTCCGAGAAGATGGTCAAAGTTGAAAATCGACTGTGCATTTTCGCTAGACTTAGGCTTAAAGGGTGAGAAAATAGCTCGGAACGTCACGAAAGTTGGCGTGCACATTTGCCTACCAACAGGACATCCAAATCTATGCTCAATTTTCAATTCTGAGAAGTTGGTCAAATTCGAAACTCGACCGTGCGTTTTCGCTAGACCTAGGCTTAAAGGGGGAGAAAATAGCTCGGAACGTCACGATAGTTGGCGTGCGCATTTGTCTACCAACGGGACATCCAAATCTATGCTGAATTTTCAATTCCAAGAAGTCGATCAAATTGGAAACTCGACCTTGCGTTTTCGCTAGACTTGGGCTTAAAGGGGGAGAAAATAGCTCGGAACGTCACGAAATTTGGCGTGCGCATTTGTCTACCAACGGGACATCCAAATCTATGCTGAATTTTCAATTCCAAGAAGTCGGTCAAATTGGAAACTCGATCGTGCCTTTTCACTAGACTTGGGCTTAAAGGGTGTGAAAATAACTCAGAACGTTACGAAATTTGGCGTGGACGCTCGTCTACCAATGTGACATCCAAATATATTCGCAAATTTAAATTCCGAGAAGTTGGTCAAAGTTGAAAATCGACCGTGCATTTTCGCTAGAATTAGGTTTAAGGCGTGAAAAAATAGCTCGGAACGTCACGAAAGTTGGTGTGCACGCTTGTCTACCAATGGGACATCCAAAACTATTCTCAAATTTCAATTCCGAGAAGTTAGTCAAAGTTGAAACTCGATCGTGCATTTTCGCTAGACTTGGGCTTAAAGGGTGTGAAAATAGCTCGGAACGTTACGAAAGTTGGCGTGGACGCTCGTCTACCAATGTGACATCCAAATCTATTCGCAAATCTAAATTTCAAGAAGTTGGTCAAAGTTGAAAATCGACCGTGCATTTTCGCTACACTTAGGCTTAAAGGGTGAGAAAATAGCTTGGAACGTCACGAAAGTTGGCGTGCGCATTTGTCTACCAACGGGACATCCAAATCTATGCTCAATTTTCAATTCCGAGAAGTTGGTCAAATTAGAAACTCGACCGTGCGTTTTCGCTAGACTTGGGCTTAAAGGGGGAGAAAATAGCTCGAAACGTCACAAAAGTTGGTGTGGAAACTTGTCGACCAATGGGACATCCAAAACTATCCTCAAATTTCAATTCCGAGAAGTTAGTCAAAGTTGAAACTCGTTCGTGCGTTTTTGCTAGACTTGGGATTAAAGGGTGTGAAAATAGCTTGGAACGTCACGAAAGTTGGCGTGGACGCTCGTCTACCAATGTGACATGCTAATCCATTCTCAAATTTAAATTCCAAGAAGTTGGTCAAAGTTCAAAATCGACCGTGCATTTTCGCTAGACTTAGGCTTAAAGGGTGAAAAAATAGCTCGGAACGTCACGAAAGTTGGCGTGCGCATTTGTTTACCAACGGGACATCCAAATCTATGCTCAATTTTCAATTCCGAGAAGTTGGTCAAATTCGAAACTCGACCGTGCATTTTCGCTAGACTTTGGCTTAAAGGGCGAGAAAATAGCTCGAAATGTCACGAAAGTTGGTGTGCGCATTTGTCTACTAACGGGACATCCAAATCTATGCTGAATTTTCAATTATGAGAAGTTGGTCAAATTCGAAACTCGACCGTGCGTTTTCGCTAGACCTAGGCTTAAAGGGGGAGAAAATAGCTCGAAACGTCACGAAAGTTGGCGTGCGCATTTGTCAACCAACGGGACATCCAAATCTATGCTGAATTTTCAATTCCAAGAAGTCGGTCAAATTGGAAACTCGACCGTGCGTTTTCGCTAGACTTGGGCTAAAAGGGGGAGAAAATAGCTCGGAACGTCACGAAAGTTGGTGTGGACGCTTGTCTACCAATGGGACATCTAAAACTATTCTCAAATTTCAATTCCGAGAAGTTTGTCCTAAGTTGATACTCGATCGTACGTTTTCGCTAGACTTGGGCTTAAAGGGTGTGAAATTAGCTCAGAATCTAACGAAAGTTGTTGTGCGCAAATTTCTACAAATGGGACATCCAAAACAATGCTCAATCTTCAATTACGAGAAGTTGGTGAAAGTTGAAACTCGACCGTACGTTTTCGGTAGAGGAGAAAATAGCTTGGAACGTCACGAAAATTGGTGTGGATGCTTGTCTACCAATGGGACATCCAAAACTATTCTCAAATTTCAATTCCAAGAAATTGGTCAAAGTCGAAACGCCACCATGCGTTTTCTCTAGACTTGGGATTAAAGTGTCTGAAATTAGTTCATAAAATCACGAAAGTTGAAGTGCGCACATGTCTACAAATGTGACATCCAAATCTATTGTCAAATTTAAATTGTGAGAGGTTGGTCAAAGTTGAAAATCGACCGTGCGTTTTCCCTAGACTTGGGCTTAAAGGGTGTGAAATTAGTTCGGAACGTCATGAAAGTTGGCATGCGCACTTGTCTACCAACGGGACATCCAAATCTATGCTCAATTTTCCATTCCGGGAATTTGGTGAAAGTCGAAACTCGATCGTGCTTTTTCCCTAGATTTGGGCTTAAAGGGTGTGAAATTAGCTCGCAACGTCACGATAGTTGGCGTGGACGCTCGTCTACCAATGTAACATCCAAATCTATTCGCAAATTTAAATTCCGAGAAGTTGGTCAAAGTTGAAAATCGACCGTGCATTTTCGCTACACTTAGGCTTAAAGGGTTAGAAAATAGCTTGGAACGTCACGAAAGTTGGCGTGCGCATTTGTCTACCAACGGGACATCCAAATCTATGCTCAATTTTCAATTCCGAGAAGTTGGTCAAATTTGAAACTCGACCGTGCGTTTTCGCTAGACTTGGGCTTAAAGGAGAAGAAAATAGCTCGGAACGTCACAAAAGTTAGTGTGGACGCTTGTCTACCAATGGGACATCCAAAACTATTCTCAAATTTCAATTCCGAGAAGTTGGTAAAAGTTGAAACTCGATCGTGCGTTTTCGCTAGACTTGGGCTTAAAGGGGGAGAAAATAGCTCGGAACGTCACGAAAGTTGGTGTGGACGCTTGTCTACCAATGGGATATCCAAATCTATGCTCAATTTTCAATTTCGAGAAGTTGGTCAAATTGGAAACTCGACCGTGCATTTTCGCTAGACTTGGGCTGAAAGGGTGAGAAAATAGCTCGGAATGTCACGAAAGTTGGTGTGCGCATTTGTCTACCAACGGGACATCCAAATCTATGCTCACTTTTTAATTCCGAGAAGTTGGTCAAATTCGAAACTTGACCGTGCGTTTTCGCTCGACTTAGGCTTAAAGGGTAAGAAAATAGCTCGGAACGTCACGAAAGTTGGCGTGCGCATTTGTCTACCAACGGGACATCCAAATTTAGGCTGAATTTTCAATTTCAAGAAGTTGGTCAAATTGGAAACTCGACTGTGCGTTTTCGCTAGACTTGGGCTTAAAGGGGGAGAAAATAGCTCGAAACGTCACGAAAGTTGGTGTGGACGCTTGTCTACCAATGGGACATCCAAAACTATTCTCAAATTTCAATTCCGAGAAGTTGGTCAAAGTTCAAACTCGATCGTGTGTTTTTGCTAGACTTGGGCTTAAAAGGTGTGAAAATAGCTCGGAACGTCACGAAAGTTGGCGTGGACGCTCGTCTACCAATGTGACATCCAAATCCATTCTCAAATTTGAATTCTGAGAAGTTGGTCAAAGTTTAAAATCGACCGTGCATTTTCGCTAGACTTAGGCTTAAAGGGTGAGAAAATAGCTCGGAACGTCACGAAAGTTGGCGTGCGCATTTGTCTACCAACGGGACATCCAAATCTATGCTCAATTTTCAATTCCGAGAAGTTGGTCAAATTGGAAACTCGACCGTGCATGTTTGCTCGACTTGAGCTTAAAGGGTGTGAAATTAGCTCGTAATGTGACGAAAGTTGGCGTGCGCATTTGTCTACCAACGGGACATCCAAATCTATGCTCACTTTTTAATTCCGAGAAGTTGGTCAAATTCGAAACTTGACCGTACGTTTTCGCTCGACTTAGGCTTAAAGGGTGAGAAAATAGCTCGGAACGTCACGAAAGTTGGCGTGCGCATTTGTCTACCAATGGGACATCCAAATTTAGGCTGAATTTTCAATTCTGAGAAGTTGGTCAAATTGGAAACTCGACCGAGCGTTTTCGCTAGACTTGGGCTTAAAGGGGCAGAAAATAGCTCGGAACATCACGAAAGTTGGTGTGGACGCTTGTCTACCAATGGGACTTCCAAAACTATTCTCAAATTTCAATTCCGAGATGTTGGTCAAAGTTCAAACCCGATCGTACGTTTTCGCTAGACTTGGGCTTAAAGGGGAAGAAAATAGCTCGAAACGTCACGAAAGTTGGTGTGGACGCTTGTCTACCAATGGGACATCCAAAACTATTTTCAAATTTTAATTGCGAGAAGTCGGTCAAAGTTGAAACTCGATCGTGCGTTTTTGCTAGACTTGGGCTTAAAGGGCGTGAAAATAGCTCGGAACGTTACGAAAGATGGCGTGGACGCTCGTCTACCAATGTGACATCCTAATCCATTCTCAAATTTAAATTCCGAGAAGTTGGTCAAAGTTCAAAATCGACCGTGCATTTTCGCTAGACTTAGGCTTAAAGGGTGAAAAAATAGCTCGGAACATCATGAAAGTTGGCGTGCGCATTTGTTTACCAACGGGACATCCAAATCTATGCTCAATTTTCAATTCTGAGAAGTTGGTCAAATTCGAAACTCGACCCTGCATTTTCGCGAGACTTTGGCTTAAAGGGTGAGAAAATAGCTCGGAATGTCACGAAAGTTGGCGTGCGCATTTGTCTCCCAACGAGACATCCAAATCTATGCTCAATTTTCAATTCCGAGAAGTTGGTCAAATTCGAAACTCGACCGTGCATTTTCGCTAGACTTTGGCTTAAAGGGTGAGAAAATAGCTCGGAATGTCACGAAAGTTGGTGTGCGCATTTGTCTACTAACGGGACATCCAAATCTATGCTCAATTTTCAATTCTGGGAAGTTGGTCAAATTGGAAACTCGACCGTGTGTTTTCGCTAGACTTGGGCTTAAAGGGGGAGAAAATAGCTCGGAACGTCACGAAAGTTGGCGTGCGCATTTGTCTACCAACGGGACATCCAGATCTATGCTGAATTTTCAATTCTAAGAAGTTGGTCAAATTGGAAACTCGACCGTGCGTTTTCGCTAGACTTGGGCTTAAAGGGGGAGAAAATAGCTCGGAACGTCACGAAAGTTGGTGTGGACGCTTGTCTACCAATGGGACATCCAAAACTATTCTCAAATTTCAATTCCGAGAAGTTGGTCAAAGTCGAAACGCCACCATGCGTTTTCTCTAGACTTGGGATTAAAGTGTCTGAAATTAGTTCGTAAAATCACGAAAGTTGAAGTGCGCATATGTCTACAAATGCGACATCCAAATCTATTCTCAAATTTAAATTCTGAGAGGTTGGTCAAACTTGAAAATTGACCGTGCGTTTTCCCTAGACTTGGGCTTAAAGGGTGTGAAATTAGTTCGGAACGTCATGAAAGTTGGCGTGCGCACTTGTCTACCAACGGGACATCCAAATCTATGCTCAATTTTCCATTCCGGGAATTTGGTGAAAGTCAAAACTCGATCGTGCATTTTCCCTAGATTTGGCCTTAAAGGGTGTGAAATTAGCTCGCAACGTCACGATAGTTGGCGTGGACGCTCGTCTACCAATGTAACATCCAAATCTATTCGCAAATTTAAATTCCGAGAAGTTGGTCAAAGTTGAAAATCGACCGTGCATTTTCTCTACACTTAGGCTTAAAGTGTGAGAAAATAGCTTGGAACGTCACGAAAGTTGGCGTGCGCATTTGTCTACCAACGGGACATCCAAATCTATGCTCAATTTTCAATTCCGAGAAGTTGGTCAAATTCGAAACTCGACCGTGCGTTTTCGCTAGACTTGGGATTAAAGGAGGAGAAAATAGCTCGGATCGTCACAAAAGTTAGTGTGGACACTGGTCTACCAATGGGACATCCAAAACTATTCTCAAATTACAATTCCGAGAAGTTGGTAAAAGTTGAAACTCAATCGTGCATTTTCGCTAGACTTGGGCTTAAAGGGGGAGAAAATAGCTCGGAACGTCACGAAAGTTGGTGTGGACGCTTGTCTACCAATGGGATATCCAAATCTATGCTCAATTTTCAATTCCGAGAAGTTGGTCAAATTGGAAACTCGACCGTGCGTTTTCGCTCGACTTGGGCTTAAAGGGGGAGAAAATAGCTCGGAACGTCACGAAAGTTGGTGTGGACGCTTGTCTACCAATGGGAAATCCAAAACTATTCTTAAATTTCAATTCCGAGAAGTTGGTCAAAGTTGAAAATCGACCGTGCATTTTCGCTAGACTCTGGCTAAAAGGGTGAGAGAATAGCTCGGAATGTCACGAAAGTTGGTGTGCGCATTTGTCTACCAACGGGACATCCAAATCTATGCTCAATTTTTTATTCCGAGAAGTTGGTCAAATTCGAAACTCGACCATGCCTTTTCGCTAGACATAGGCTTAAAGGGTGAGAAAATAGCTCGAAACTTCACGAAAGCTGACATGCCCATTTGTCTACCAACGGGACATCCAAATCTATGCTCAATTTTCAATTACGAGAAGTTGGTCAAATTCGAAACTCTACCGTACGTTTTCGCTAGACTTGGGCTTAAAGGGGGAGAAAATAGCTCGAAACGTCACAAAAGTTGGTGTGGACGCTTGTCGACCAATGGGACATCCAAAACTATCCTCAAATTTCAATTCCGAGAAGTTAGTCAAAGTTGAAACTCGTTCGTGCGTTTTCGCTAGACTTGGACTTAAAGGGTTTTAAAATAGCTCGAAACGTTACAAAAGTTGGCGTGGACGCTCGTCTACCAATGTGACATACAAATCCATTCTCAAATTTGAATTCCGAGAAGTTGGTAAAAGTTTAAAATCGACCGTGCATTTTCGCTAGACTTAGGCTTAAAGGGTGAGAAAATAGCTCGGAACGTCACGAAAGTTGGTGTGCGCATTTTTCTACCAACGGGACATCCAAATCTATGCTCAATTTTCAATTCCGAGAAGTTGGTCAAATTGGAAACTCGACCGTGCATTTTTGCTCGACTTGAGCTTAAAGGGTGTGAAATTAGGTCGTAATGTGACGAAAGTTGGCGTGCGCATTTGTCTACCAACGGGACATCCAAATCTATGCTCACTTTTTAATTCCAAGAAGTTGGTCAAATTCAAAACTTGACTGTGCGTTTTCGCTCGACTTAGGCTTAAAGGGTGAGAAAATAAATCGGAACGTCACGAAAGTTGGCGTGCGCATTTGTCTACCAACGGGACATCCAAATTTAGGCTGAATTTTCAATTCCGAGAAGTTGGTCAAATTGGAAACTCGACCGTGCGTTTTCGCTAGACTTGGGCTTAAAGGGGGAGAAAATAGCTCGGAACGTCACGAAAGTTGGTGTGGACGCTTGTCTACAAATGGGACATCCAAAACTATTCTCAAATTTCAATTCCGAGAAGTTGGTCAAAGTTCAAACTCGATCGTGCGTTTTCGCTAGACTTGGGCTTAAAGGGGAAGAAAATAGCTCGAAACGTCACGAAAGTTGGTGTGGACGCTTGTCTACCAATGGGACATCAAAAACTATTCTCAAATTTCAATTCCAAGAAGTCGCTCAAAGTTGAAACTCGATCGTGCGTTTTTGCTAGACTTGGGCTTAAAGGGTGTGAAAATAGCTCGGAACGTCACGAAAGTTGGTGTGGACGATCGTCTACCAATGTGACATCCTAATCCATTCTCAAATTTAAATTCCGAGAACTTGGTCAAAGTTCAAAATCGACCGTGCATTTTCGCCAGACTTAGGCTTAAAGGGTGAAAAAATAGCTCAGAACGTCACGAAAGTTGGCATGTGCATTTGTTTACCAACGGGACATCCAAATCTATGCTCAATTTTCAATTCTGAGAAGTTGGTCAAATTCGAAACTCGACCGTGCATTTTCGCTAGACTTTGGCTTAAAGAGTGAGAAAATAACTCGGAACGTCACGAAAGTTGGCGTGCGCATTTGTCTACCAACGGGACATCCAAATTTAGGCTGAATTTTCAATTCCGAGAAGTTGGTCAAATTGGAAACGCGACCGTGCGTTTTTCGCTAGAGTTGGGCTTAAAGGGGGAGAAAATAGCTCGGAACGTCACGAAAGTTGGTGTTGACGCTTGTCTACCAATGTGACATCCAAATCCATTCTCAAATTTAAATTCGGAGAAGTTGGTCAAAGTTGAAAATCGATCGTGCATTTTCGCTAGACTTAGGCTTAAAGGGTGAGAAAATAGCTCGGAACGTCACGAAAGTTGGCGTGCGCATTTGTCTACCAACGGGACATCCAAATCTATGCTCAATTTTCAATTCCGAGAAGTTGGTCAAATTGGAAACTCGACCGTGCGTTTTCGCTAGACTTGGGCTTAAAGGGGGAGAAAATAGCTCGAAACGTCACGAAAGTTGGTGTTGACGCTTGTCTACCAATGTGACATCCAAATCCATTCTCAAATTTAAATTCCGAGAAGTTGGTCAAAGTTGAAAATCGACCGTGCATTTTCGCTAGACTTAGGCTTAAAGGGTGAGAAAATAGCTCGGAACATCATGAAAGTTGGCATGCGCATTTGTCTACCAACGGGACATCCAAATCTATGCTCAATTTTCAATTCTGAGAAGTTGGTCAAATTCGAAACTCGATCGTGCCTTTTCGCTAGACTTGGGCTTAAAGGGTGTGGAAATAGCTCAGAACGTTACGAAAGTTGGCGTGGACGCTCGTCTACCAATGTGACATCCAAATATATTCGCAAATTTAAATTCCGAGAAGTTGGTCAAAGTTGAAAATCGACAGTGCATTTTCGCTAGACTTAGGTTTAAGGCGTGAGAAAATAGCTCGGAACGTCACGAAAGTTGGTGTGCACGCTTGTCTACTAATGGGACATCCAAAACTATTCTCAAATTTCAATTCTGAGAAGTTAGTCAAAGTTGAAACTCGATCGTGCATTTTCGCTAGACTTGGGCTTAAAGGGTGTGAAAATAGCTCGGAACGTTACGAAAGTTGGCATGGACGCTTTTCTACCAATGTGACATCCAGATCTATTCGCAAATCTAAATTTCGAGAAGTTGGTCAAAGTTGAAAATCGACGGTGCATTTTCGCTAGACTTAGGTTTAAAGCGTGAGAAAATAGCTCGGAACGTCACGAAAGTTGGCGTGCGCATTTATCTACCAACGGGACATCCAAATCTACGCTCAATTTTTAATTCCGAGAAGTTGGTCAAATTCGAAACTCGACCGTGCGTTTTCGCTAGACTTAGGCTTAAAGGGTGAGAAAATAGCTTGGAACGTCACGAAAGTTGGCGTGCGCATTTGTCTACCAACGGGACATCCAAATCTATGCTGAATTTTCAATTCCGGGAATTTGGTCGAATTGGAAACTCTACGGTGCGCTTTCGCTCGACTTGAGCTTAAAGGGTGTGAAATTAGCTCGTAATGTGACGAAAGTTGGCGTGCACATTTGTCTACCAACGGGACATCCAAATCTATGCTGAATTTTCAATTCTGAGAAGTTGGTCAAATTGGAAACTCGACCGTGCGTTTTCGCTAGACTTGGGCTTAAAGGGGGAGAAAATAGCTCGGAACGTCACGAAAGTTGGCGTGCGCATTTGTCTACGAACGGGACATCCAGATCTATGCTGAATTTTCAATTCCAAGAAGTTGTTCAAATTGGAAACTCGACCGTGCGTTTTCGCTAGACTTGGGCTTAAAGGGGGAGAAAATAGCTCGGAATGTCAAGAAAGTTGCTGTGGATGCTTGTCTACCAATGGGACATCCAAAACTATTCTCAAATTTCAATTCCAAGAAATTGGTCAACGTCGAAACGCAACCATGCGTTTTCTCTAGACTTGGGATTAAAGTGTCTGAAATTAGTTCGTAAAATCACGAAAGCTGAAGTGCGCACATGTCTACAAATGCGACATCCCAATCTATTCTCAAATTTAAATTGTGAGAGGTTGGTCAAAGTTGAAAATCGACCGTGCGTTTTCCCTAGACTTGGGCTTAAAGTGTGTGAAATTAGTTCGGAACGTCATGAAAGTTGGCGTGCGCACTTGTCTACCAACGGGACATCCAAATCTATGCTCAATTTTCCATTCCAGGAATTTGGTGAAAGTCGAAACTCGATCGTGCATTTTCCCTAGATTTGGGCGTAAAGGGTGTGAAATTAGCTCGCAACGTCACGATAGTTGGCGTTGACGCTCGTCTACCAATGTAACATCCAAATCTATTCGCAAATTTCAATTCCGAGAAGTTGGTCAAAGTTGAAAATCGACCGTGCATTTTCGCTACACTTAGGCTTAAAGGGTGAGAAAATAGCTTGGAACGTCACGCAAGTTTGCGTGCGCATTTGTCTACCAACGGGACATCCAAATCTATCTCAATTTTCAATTCCGAGAAGTTGGTCAAATTTGAAACTCGACCGTGCGTTTTCGCTAGACTTGGGCTTAAAGGAGGAGAAAATAGCTCGGAACGTCACAAAAGTTAGTGTGGACGCTTGTCTACCAATGGGACATCCAAAACTATTCTCAAATTTCAATTCCGAGAAGTTGGTAAAAGTTGAAACTCGATCGTGCGTTTTCGCTAGACTAGGGCTTAAAGGGGGAGAAAATAGCTCGGAACGTCACGAAAGTTGGTGTGGACGCTTGTCTACCAATGGGATATCCAAATCTATGCTCAATTTTCAATTCCGAGAAGTTGGTCAAATTGGAAACTCGACCGTGCGTTTTCGCTCAACTTGGGCTTAAAGGGGGAGAAAATAGCCCGGAACGTCAGGAAAGTTGGTGTGGACGCTTGTCTACCAATGGGACATCCAAAACTATTCTTAAATTTCAATTCCGAGAAGTTGGTCAAAGTTGATAATCGACCGTGCATTTTCGCTAGACTTGGGCTGAAAGGGTGAGAAAATAGCTCGGAATGTCACGAAAGTTGGTGTGCGCATTTGTCTACCAACGGGACATCCAAATCTATGCTCAATTTTTTATTCTGAGAAGTTGGTCAAATTCGAAACTCGACCATGCGTTTTCGCTAGACATAGGCTTAAAGGGTGAGAAAATAGCTCGGAACTTCACCAAAGCTGACATGCGCATTTGTCTACCAGCGGGACATCCAAATCTATGCTCAATTTTCAATTCAGAGAAGTTGGTCAAATTCGAAACTCGACCGTGCGTTTTCGCTAGACTTGGGCTTAAAGGTGGAGAAAATAGCTCGAAACGTCACAAAAGTTGGTGTGGACGCTTGTCGACCAATGGGACATCCAAAACTATCCTCAGATTTCAATTCCGAGAAGTTAGTCAAAGTTGAAACTCGTTCGTGCGTTTTCGCTAGACTTGGGCTTAAAGGGTGTTAAAATAGCTCGAAACGTTACGAAAGTTGGCGTGGACGCTCGTCTACCAATGTGACATCCAAATCCATTCTCAAATTTGAATACCGAGAAGTTGGTCAAAGTTCAAAATCGAAACTTGACCGTGTGTTTTCGCTCGACTTAGGCTTAAAGAGTGAGAAAATAGCTCGGAACGTCACGAAAGTTGGCGTGCGCATTTGTCTACCAACGGGACATCCAAATTTAGGCTGAATTTTAAATTCCGAGAAGTTGGTCAAATTGGAAACTCGACCGTGCGTTTTCGCTAGACTTTGGATTAAAGGGGGAGAAAATAGCTCGGAACGTCACGAAAGTTGGTGTGGACGCTTGTCTACCAATGGGACATCCAAAACTATTCTCAAATTTCAATTCCGAGAAGTTGGTCAAAGTTCAAACTCGATCGTGCGTTTTCGCTAGACTTGGGCTTAAAGGGGAAGAAAATAGCTCGAAACGTCACGAAAGTTGGTGTGGACGCTTGTCTACCAGTGGGACATCCAAAACTATAATCAAATTTCAATTCCGAGAAGTCGGTCAAAGTTGAAACTCGATCGTGCGTTTTTGCTAGACTTGGGCTTAAAGGGTGTGAAAATAGCTCGGAACGTCACAAAAGTTGGTGTGGACGCTCGTCTACCAATGTGACATCCTAATCCATTCTCAAATTTAAATTCTGAGAAGTTGGTCAAAGTTCAAAATCGACCGTGCATTTTCGCTAGACTTAGGCTTAAAGGGTGAGAAAATAGCTCGGAACGTCACGAAAGTTGGCGTGCGCATTTGCCTACCAACGGGACATCCAAATCTATGCTCAATTTTCAATTCTGAGAAGTTGGTCAAATTCGAAACTCGACCGTGCATTTTCGCTAGACTTTGGCTTAAAGGGTGAGAAAATAGCTCGGAATGTCACGAAACTTGGCGTGCGCATTTGTCTACCAACAGGACATCCAAATCTATGCTCAATTTTTAATTCCGAGATGTTGGTCAAATTCGAAACTCGACCGTGCGTTTTCGCTAGACCTAGGCTTAAATAGTGAGAAAATAGCTCGGAACGTCACGAAAGTTGGTATGCGCATTTGTCTACCAACGGGACATCCAAATCTATGCTCAATTTTCAATTCCGAGAAGTTGGTCAAATTCGAAACTCGATCGTGCCTTTTCGCTAGACTTGGGCTTAAAGGGTGTGAAAATAGCTCAGAACGTTACGAAAGTTGGCGTGGACTCTCGTCTACGAATGTGACATCCAAATATATTCGCAAATTTAAATTTCGAGAAGTTGGTCAAAGTTTAAAATCGACCGTGCATTTTCGCTAGACATAGGTTTAAGGCGTGAGAAAATAGCTCGGAACGTCACGAAAGTTGGCGTGCGCATTTGTCTACCAACGGGACATCCAAATCTATGCTCAATTTTCAATTTCGGGAAGTTGGTCGAATTGGAAACTCTACGGTGCGCTTTCGCTCGACTTGAGCTTAAAGGGTGTGAAATTAGCTCGTAATGTGACGAAAGTTGGCGTGCACATTTGTCTACCAACGAGACATCCAAATATATGCTGAATTTTTAATTCTGAGAAGTTGGTCAAATTGGAAACTCGACCGTGCGTTTTCGCTAGACTTGGGCTTAAAGGGGGAGAAAATAGCTCGGAACGTCACGAAAGTTGGCGTGCGCATTTGTCTACCAACGGGACATCCAGATCTATGCTGAATTTTCAATTCTGAGAAGTTGGTCAAATTGGAAACTCGACCGTGCGTTTTCGCTAGACTTGGGCTTAAAGGGGGAGAAAATAGCTCGGAACGTCACGAAAGTTGGCGTGTGCATTTGTCTACCAACGGGACATCCAAATCTATGCTGAATTTTCAATTCCAAGAAGTTGGTCAAATTGGAAACTCGACCGTGCGTTTTCGCTAGACTAGGGCTTAAAGGGGGAGAAAATAGCTCAGAACGTCACGAAAGTTGGTGTGGACGCTTGTCTACCAATGGGATATCCAAATCTATGCTCAATTTTCAATTCCGAGAAGTTGGTCAGATTGGAAACTCGACCGTGCATTTTCACTCGACTTGGGCTTAAAGGGTGAGAAAATAGCTCGGAATGTCAAGAAAGTTGGTGTGGACGTTTGTCTACCAATGGGACATCCAAAACTATTCTTAAATTTCAATTCCGAGAAGTTGGTCAAAGTTGAAAATCGACCGTGCATTTTCGCTAGACTTGGGCTGAAAGGGTGAGAAAATAGCTCGGAATGTCACGGAATTTGGTGTTCGCATTTGTCTCCCAACGGGACATCCAAATCTATGCTCAATTTTTAATTCCGAGAAGTTGGTCAAATTCGAAACTCGACCATGTGTTTTCTCTAGACATAGGCTTAAAGGGTGAGAAAATAGCTCGGAACTTCACCAAAGTTGACATGCGCATTTGTCTACCAACGGGACATCCAAATGCTCAATTTTCAATTCTGAGAAGTTGGTCAAATTAAAAACTCGACCGTGTGTTTTCGCTAGACTTGGGCTTAAAGGGCGAGAAAATAGCTCGAAACGTCACAAAAGTTGGTGTGGACGCTTGTCGACCAATGGGACATCCAAAACTATCCTCAAATTTCAATTCCGAGAAGTTAGTCAAAGTTGAAACTCGTTCGTGCGTTTTCGCTAGACTTGGGCTCTAAGGGTGTTAAAATAGCTCGTAACGTTACAAAAGTTGGCGTGGACGCTCGTCTACCAATGTGACATCCAAATCCATTCTCAAATTTGAATTTCGAGAAGTTGGTCAAAGTTTAAAATCGACCGTGCATTTTCGCTAGACTTAGGCTTAAAGGGTGAGAAAATAGCTCGGAACGTCACGAAAGTTGGCGTGCGCATTTGTCTACAACCGGGACATCCAAATCTATGCTGAATTTTCAATTCCGAGAAGTTGGTCAATTTGGAAACTCGACCGTGCATTTTTGCTTGACTTGAGCTTAAAGGGTGTGAAATTAGCTCGTAATGTGACGAAAGTTGGCATGCACATTTGTCTACCAACGGGACATCCAAATCTATGCTCACTTTTTAATTCCGAGAAGTTGGTCAAATTCGAAACTTGACCGTGCGTTTTCTCTCGACTTAGGCTTAAAGTGTGAGAAAATAGCTCCGAACGTCACGAAAGTTGGCGTGCACATTTGTCTACCAACGGGACATCCAAATTTAGGCTGAATTTTCAATTCTGAGAAGTTGGTCAAATTGGAAACTCGACCGTGCGTTTTCGCTAGAGTTGGGCTTAAATGGGGAGAAAATAGCTCGGAACGTCACCAAAGTTGGTGTGGACGCTTGTCTACCAATGGGACATCCAAAACTATTCTCAAATTTCAATTCCGAGAAGTTGGTCAAAGTTGAAACTCGATCGTGCGTTTTTGCTAGACTTGGGCTTAAAGGGTGTGAAAATACCTCGGAACGTCACGAAAGTTGGCGTGGACGCTCGTCTACCAATGTGACATCCTAATCCATTCTCAAATTTAAATTCCGAGAAGTTGGTCAAAGTTCAAAATCGACCGTGCATTTTCACTAGACTTAGGCTTAAAGGGTGAAAAAATAGCTCGGAACGTCACGAAAGTTGGCGTGCGCATTTGTTTACCAATGGGACATCCAAATCTATGCTCAATTTTCAATTCTGAGAAGTTGGTCAAATTCGAAACTCGACCGTGCATTTTCGCTAGACTTTGGCTTAAAGGGTGAGAAAATAGCTCGGAATGTCACGAAAGTTGGCGTGCGCATTTGTCTCCCAACGAGACATCCAAATCTATGCTCAATTTCCAATTCCGAGAAGTTGGTCAAATTCGAAACTTGACCGTGCATTTTCGCTAGACTTTGGCTTAAAGGGTGAGAAAATAGCTCGGAATGTCACGAAAGTTGGTGTGCGCATTTGTCTACTAATGGGACATCCAAATCTACGCTCAATTTTCAATTCCGAGAAGTTGGTCAAATTGGAAACTCGACCGTGCGTTTTCGCTCGACTTGAGCTTAAAGGGTGTGAAATTAGCTCGTAATGTGACGAAAGTTGGCGTGCACATTTGACTACCAACGGGACATCCTAATCTATGCTGAATTTTAAATTATGAGAAGTTGGTCAAATTGGAAACTCGACCGTGCGTTTTCGCTAGACATGGGCTTAAAGGGGGAGAAAATAGCTCGAAACGTCACGAAAGTTGGCGTGCGCATTTGTCTACCAACGGGACATCCAAATCTATGCTGAATTTTCAATTCCAAGATGTTGGTCAAATTGGAAACTCGACCGTGCATTTTCGCTAGACTTGGGCTTAAAGGGGGAGAAAATAGCTCGGAACATCATGAAAGTTGGCGTCCGCATTTGTCTACCAACGAGACATCCAAATCTATGCTCAATTTTCAATTCCGACAAGTTGGTCAAATTTGAAACTCGACCGTGCGTTTTTGCTAGACTTGGGCTTAAAGGGGGAGAAAATAGCTCGGAACATTGCGAAAGTTGGTGTGGACGCTTGTCTACCAATGGGATATCCAAATCTATGCTGAATTTTTAATTCCAAGAAGTTGGTCAGATTGGAAACTCGACCGTGCGTTTTTCGCTCGACTTGGGCTTAAAGGTGGAGAAAATAGCTCAGAACGTCATGAAAGTTGGTGTGGACGCTTGTCTACCAATGGGACATCCAAAACTATTCTTAAATTTCAATTCCAAGAAGTTGGTCAAAGTTGAAACTCGTTCGTACGTTTTCGCTAGACTTGGGCTTAAAGGGGGAGAAAATAGCTCGGAACATCGCGAAAGTTGGTGTGGACGCTTGCCTACCAATGGGATATCCAAATCTATGCTGAATTTTCAATTCCAAGAAGTTGGTCAGATTGGAAACTCGACCGTGCGTTTTTCGCTAGACTTGGGCTTAAAGGGGGAGAAAATAGCTTGGAATGTCAAGAAAGTTGCTGTGGATGCTTGTCTACCAATGGGACATCCAAAACTATTCTCAAATTTCAATTCCAAGAAATTGGTCAACGTCGAAACGCCACCATGCGTTTTCTCTAGACTTGGGATTAAAGTGTCTGAAATTAGTTCGTAAAATCACGAAAGCTGAAGTGCGCACATGTCTACAAATGCTACATCCAAATCTATTCTCAAATTTAAATTGTGAGAGGTTGGTCAAAGTTGAAAATCGACCGTGCGTTTTCCCTAGACTTGGGCATAAAAGGGTGTGAAATTAGTTCGGAACGTCATGAAAGTTGGCGTGCGCACTTGTCTACCAACGGGACATCCAAATCTATGCTCAATTTTCCATTCCGGGAATTTGGTGAAAGTTGAAACTCGATCGTGCATTTTCCCTAGATTTGGGCATAAAGGGTGTGAAATTAGCACGCAACGTCACGATAGTTGGCGTGGACGCTCGTCTACCAATGTAACATCCAAATCTATTCGCAAATTTCAATTCCGAGAAGTTGGTCAAAGTTGAAAATCGACCGTGCATTTTCGCTACACTTAGGCTTAAAGGGTGAGAAAATAGCTTGGAACGTCACGCAAGTTTGCGTGCGCATTTGTCTACCAACGGGACATCCAAATCTATCTCAATTTTCAATTCCGAGAAGTTGGTCAAATTTGAAACTCGACCGTGCGTTTTCGCTAGACTTGGGCTTAAAGGAGGAGAAAATAGCTCGGAACGCCACACAACTTAGTGTGGACGCTTGTCTACCAATGGGACATCCAAAACTATTCTCAAATTTCAATTCCGAGAAGTTGGTAAAAGTTGAAACTCGATCGTGCGTTTTCGCTAGACTAGGGCTTAAAGGGGGAGAAAATAGCTCGGAACGTCACGAAAGTTGGTGTGGATGCTTGTCTACCAATGGGATATCAAAATATATGCTCAATTGTCAATTCCGAGAAGTTGGTCAAATTGGAAACTCGACCGTGCGTTTTCTCTCAACTTGGGCTTAAAGGGGGAGAAAATAGCTCGGAACGTCACGAAAGTTGGTGTGGACGCTTGTCTACCAATGGGACATCCAAAACTATTCTTAAATTTCAATTCCGAGAAGTTGGTCAAAGTTGATAATCGACCGTGCATTTTCGCTAGACTTGGGCTGAAAGGGTGAGAAAATAGCTCGGAATGTCACGAAAGTTGGTGTGCGCATTTGTCTACCAACGGGACATCCAAATCTATGCTCAATTTTTTATTCTGAGAAGTTGGTCAAATTCGAAACTCGACCATGCGTTTTCGCTAGACATAGGCTTAAAGGGTGAGAAAATAGCTCGGAACTTCACGAAAGCTGACATGCGCATTTGTCTACCAACGGGACATCCAAATCTATGCTCAATTTTCAATTCAGAGAAGTTGGTCAAATTCGAAACTCGACCGTGCGTTTTCGCTAGACTTGGGCTTAAAGGTGGAGAAAATAGCTCGAAATGTCACAAAAGTTGGTGTGGACGCTTGTCGACCAATGGGACATCCAAAACTATCCTCAAATTTCAATTCCGAGAAGTTAGTCAAAGTTGAAACTCGTTCGTGCGTTTTCGCAAGACTTGGGCTTAAAGGGTGTTAAAATAGCTCGAAACGTTATGAAAGTTGGCGTGGACGCTCGTCTACCAATGTGACATCCAAATCCATTCTCAAATTTGAATACCGAGAAGTTGGTCAAAGCTCAAAATCGAAACTTGACCGTGTGTTTTCGCTCGACTTAGGCTTAAAGAGTGAGAAAATAGCTCGGAACGTCACGAAAGTTGGCGTGCGCATTTGTCTACCAACGGGACATCCAAATTTAGGCTGAATTTTAAATTCCGAGAAGTTGGTCAAATTGGAAACTCGACCGTGCGTTTTCGCTAGACTTGGGATTAAAGGGGGAGAAAATAGCTCGGAACGTCACGAAAGTTGGTGTGGACGCTTGTCTACCAATGGGACATCCAAAACTATTCTCAAATTTCAATTCCGAGAA
Organism: Larix kaempferi; assembly: GCA_027924585.1. Lineage (NCBI taxonomy): Eukaryota > Viridiplantae > Streptophyta > Pinopsida > Pinales > Pinaceae > Larix > Larix kaempferi. The sequence goes on from BSBM01002327.1 coordinate 22,457, forward strand.
GTTGGTCAAAGTTCAAACTCGATCGTGCGTTTTCGCTAGACTTGGGCTTAAAGGGGAAGAAAATAGCTCGAAAAGTCACGAAAGTTGGTGTGGACGCTTGTCTACCAGTGGGACATCCAAAACTATAATCAAATTTCAATTCCGAGAAGTCGGTCAAAGTTGAAACTCGATCCTGCGTTTTTGCTAGACTTGGGCTTAAAGGGTGTGAAAATAGCTCGGAACGTCACGAAAGTTGGTGTGGACGCTCGTCTACCAATGTGACATCCTAATCCATTCTCAAATTTAAATTCTGAGAAGTTGGTCAAAGTTCAAAATCGACCGTGCATTTTCGCTAGAATTAGGCTTAAAGGGTGAGAAAATAGCTCGGAACGTCACGAAAGTTGGCGTGCGCATTTGCCTACCAACGGGACATCCAAATCTATGCTCAATTTTCAATTCTGAGAAGTTGGTCAAATTCGAAACTCGACCGTGCATTTTTGCTAGACTTTGGCTTAAAGGGTGAGAAAATAACTCGGAATGTCACGAAACTTGGCGTGCGCATTTGTCTACCAACAGGACATCCAAATCTATGCTCAATTTTTAATTCCGAGATGTTGGTCAAATTCGAAACTCGACCGTGCGTTTTCGCTAGACCTAGGCTTAAATAGTAAGAAAATAGCTTGAAACGTCACGAAAGTTGGCATTCGCATTTGTCTACCAACGGGACATCCAAATCTATGCTCAATTTTCAATTCCGAGAAGTTGGTCAAATTCGAAACTCGATCGTGCCTTTTCGCTAGACTTGGGATTAAAGGGTGTGAAAATAGCTCAGAACGTTACGAAAGTTGGCGTGGACGCTCGTCTACGAATGTGACATCCAAATATATTCGAAAATTTAAATTTCGAGAAGTTGGTCAAAGTTGAAAATCGACCGTGCATTTTCGCTAGACATAGGTTTAAGGCGTGAGAAAATAGCTCGGAACGTCACGAAAGTTGGCGTGCGCATTTGTCTACCAACGGGACATCCAAATCTATGCTGAATTTTCAATTCCGGGAAGTTGGTCGAATTGGAAACTCTACGGTGCGCTTTCGCTCGAGTTGAGCTTAAAGGGTGTGAAATTAGCTCGTAATGTGACGAAAGTTGCCGTGCACATTTGTCTACCAACGAGACATCCAAATCTATGCTGAATTTTTAATTCTGAGAAGTTGGTCAAATTGGAAACTCGACCGTGCGTTTTCGCTAGACTTGGGCTTAAAGGGGGAGAAAATAGCTCGGAACGTCACGAAAGTTTGCGTGCGCATTTGTCTACCAACGGGACATCCAGATCTATGCTGAATTTTCAATTCTGAGAAGTTGGTCAAACTGGAAACTCGACCGTGCGTTTTCGCTAGACTTGGGCTTAAAGGGGGAGAAAATAGCTTGCAACGTCACGAAAGTTGGCGTGTGCATTTGTCTACCAACGGGACATCCAAATCTATGCTGAATTTTCAATTCCAAGAAGTTGGTCAAATTGGAAACTCGACCGTGCGTTTTCGCTAGACTAGGGCTTAAAGGGGGAGAAAATAGCTCGGAACGTCACGAAAGTTGGTGTGGACGCTTGTCTGCCAATGGGATATCCAAATCTATGCTCAATTTTCAATTCCGAGAAGTTGGTCAGATTGGAAACTCGACCGTGCATTTTCGCTCGACTTGGGCTTAAAGGGTGAGAAAATAGCTCGGAATGTCACGAAAGTTGGTGTGGACGCTTGTCTACCAATGGGACATCCAAAACTATTCTTAAATTTCAATTCCGAGAAGTTGGTCAAAGTTGAAAATCGACCGTGCATTTTCGCTAGACTTGGGCTGAAAGGGTGAGAAAATAGCTCGGAATGTCACGAAATTTGGTGTTCGCATTTGTCTCCCAACGGGACATCCAAATCTATGCTCAATTTTTAATTCCGAGAAGTTGGTCAAATTCGAAACTCGACCATGCGTTTTCGCTAGACATAGGCTTAAAGGGTGAGAAAATAGCTCGGAACTTCACGAAAGTTGACATGCGCATTTGTCTACCAACGGGACATCCAAATGCTCAATTTTCAATTCTGAGAAGTTGGTCAAATTCGAAACTCGACCGTGCGTTTTCGCTAGACTTGGGCTTAAAGGGCGAGAAAATAGCTCGAAACGTCACAAAAGTTGGTGTGGACGCTTGTCGACCAATGGGACATCCAAAACTATCCTCAAATTTCAATTCCGAGAAGTTAGTCAAAGTTGAAACTCGTTCGTGCGTTTTCGCTAGACTTGGGCTTAAAGGGTGTTAAAATAGCTCGTAACGTTACGAAAGTTGGCGTGGACGCTCGTATACCAATGTGACATCCAAATCCATTCTCAAATTTGAATTTCGAGAAGTTGGTCAAAGTTTAAAATCGACCGTGCATTTTCGCTAGACTTAGGCTTAAAGGGTGAGAAAATAGCTCGGAATGTCACGAAAGTTGGCGTGCGCATTTGTCTACCAACGGGACATCCAAATCTATGCTCAATTTTCAATTCCGAGAAGTTGGTCAATTTGGAAACTCGACCGTGCATTTTTGCTCGACTTGAGCTTAAAGGGTGTGAAATTAGCTCGTAATGTGACGAAAGTTGGCGTGCGCATTTGTCTACCAACGGGACATCCAAATCTATGCTCACTTTTTAATTCCGAGAAGTTGGTCAAATTCGAAACTTGACCGTGCGTTTTCTCTCGACTTAGGCTTAAAGGGTGAGAAAATAGTTCCGAACGTCACGAAAGTTGGCGTGCACATTTGTCTACCAACGGGACATCCAAATTTAGGCTGAATTTTCAATTCTGAGAAGTTGGTCAAATTGGAAACTCGACCGTGCGTTTTCGCTAGACTTGGGCTTAAATGGGGAGAAAATAGCTCGGAACGTCACCAAAGTTGGTGTGGACGCTTGTCTACCAATGGGACATCCAAAACTATTCTCAAATTTCAATTCCGAGAAGTTGGTCAAAGTTGATAATCGACCATGCATTTTCGCTAGACTTGGGCTGAAAGGGTGAGAAAATAGCTCGGAATGTCACGAAAGTTGGTGTGCGCATTTGTCTACCAACGGGACATCCAAATCTATGCTCAATTTTTAATTCCGAGAAGTTGGTCAAATTCGAAACTCGACCATGCGTTTTCGCTAGACATAGGCTTAAAGGGTGAGAAAATAGCTCGGAACTTCACAAAAGTTGACATGCGCATTTGTCTACCAACGGGACATCCAAATGCTCAATTTTCAATTCTGAGAAGTTGGTCAAATTCGAAACTCGACCGTGCGTTTTCGCTAGACTTGGGCTTAAAGGGGGAGAAAATAGCTCGAAACGTCACAAAAGATGCTGTGGACGCTTGTTGACCAATGGGACATCCAAAACTATCCTCAAATTTCAATTCCGAGAAGTTAGTCAAAGTTGAAACTCGTTCGTGCGTTTTCGCTAGATTTGGGCTTAAAGGATGTGAAAATAGCTCGGAACGTCACGAAAGTTGGCGTGGACGCTCGTCTACCAATGTGACATCCTAATCCATTCTCAAATTTAAATTCCGAGAAGTTGGTCAAAGTTCAAAATCGACCGTGCATTTTTGCTAGACTTAGGCATAAAGGGTGAAAAAATAGCTCGGAACGTCACGAAAGTTGGCGTGCGCATTTGTTTACCAACAAGACATCCAACTCTATGCTCAATTTTCAATTCTGAGAAGTTGGTCAAATTCGAAACTCGACCGTGCATTTTCACTAGACTTTGGCTTAAAGGGTGAGAAAATAGCTCGGAATGTCACGAAAGTTGGCGTGCGCATTTGCCTACCAACGGAACATCAAAATCTATGCTCAATTTTCAATTCCGAGAAGTTGGTCAAATTGGAAACTCGACCGTGCATTTTTGCTCGACTTGAGCTTAAAGGGTGAGAAATTAGCTCGGAATGTCACGAAACTTGGCGTGCGCATTTGTCTACCAACGGGACATCCAAATCTATGCTCACTTTTTAATTCCGAGAAGTTGGTCAAATTCGAAACTTGACCGTGCGTTTTCGCTCGACTTAGGCTTAAAGGGTGAGAAAATAGCTCGGAACGTCACGAAAGTTGGCGTGCGCATTTGTCTCCCAACGGGATATCCAAATTTAGGCTGAATTTTCAATTCCGAGAAGTTGGTCAAATTGGAAACTCGACCGTGCGTTTTCGCAAGACTTGGGCTTAAAGGGGGAGAAAATAGCTCGGAACGTCACGAAAGTTGGTGTGGACGCTTGTCTACCAATGGGACATCCAAAACTATTCTCAAATTTCAATTCCGAGAAGTTGGTCAAAGTTCAAACCCGATCGTGCGTTTTCGCTAGACTTGGGCTTAAAGGGGGAGAAAATAGCTCAGAACGTCACGAAAGTTGGTGTGGACGCTTGTCTACCAATGGGATATCCAAATCTATGCTCAATTTTCAATTCCGAGAAGTTGGTCAAATTGGAAACTCGACCGTGCGTTTTCGCTCGACTTGGGCTTAAAGGGGGAGAAAATAGCTCGGAACGTCACGAAAGTTGGTGTGGACGCTTGTCTACCAATGGGACATCCAAAACTATTCTTAAATTTCAATTCCGAGAAGTTGGTCAAAGTTGAAAATCGACCATGCATTTTCGCTAGACTTGGGCTGAAAGGGTGAGAAAATAGCTCGGAATGTCACGAAAGTTGGTGTGCGCATTTGTCTACCAACGGGACATCCAAATCTATCCTCAATTTTTAATGCCGAGAAGTTGGTCAAATTCGAAACTCGACCATGCGTTTTCGCTAGACATAGGCTTAAAGGGTGAGAAAATAGCTCGGACCTTCACGAGAGTTGACATGCGCATTTGTCTACCAACGGGACATCCAAATCTATGCTCAATTTTCAATTCCGAGAAGTTGGTCAAATTCGAAACTCGACCGTGCGTTTTCGCTAGACTTGGGCTTAAAGGGGGAGAAAATAGCTCGAAACGTCACAAAAGTTGGTGTGGACGCTTGTCGACCAATGTGACATCCAAATCAATTCTCAAATTTCAATTCCGAGAAGCTGGTCAAAGTTTAAAATCGACCGTGCATTTTCGTTAGACTTAGGCTTAAAGGGTGAGAAAATAGCTCGGAACGTCACGAAAGTTGGCGTGCGCATTTGTCTACCAACGGGACATCCAAATCTATGCTGAATTTTCAATTCCGAGAAGTTGGTCGAGTTGGAAACTCGACCGTGCGTTTTCGCTAGACCTGGGCTTAAAGGGGGAGAAAATAGCTCGGAACGTCACGAATGTTGGTGTGGACGCTTGTCTACCAATGGGACATCCAAAACTATTCTGAAATTTCAATTCCGAGAAGTTGGTCAAAGTTCAAACTCGATCGTGCGTTTTCGCTAGACTTGGGCTTAAAGGGGAAGAAAATAGCTCGAAACGTCATGAAAGTTGGTGTGGACGCTTGTCTACCAATGGGACATCCGAAACTATTCTCAAATTTCAATTCCGAGAAGTTGGTCAAAGTTGGAACTCGATCGTGTGTTTTTGCTAGACTTGGGCTTAAAGGGTGTGAAAATAGCTTGGAACGTCACGAAAGTTGGCGTGGACGCTCGTCTACCAATGTGACATCCTAATCCATTCTCAAATTTAAATTCCGAGAAGTTGGTCAAAGTTCAAAATCGACCGTGCATTTTCGCTAGACTTAGGCTTAAAGGGTGAAAAAATAGCTCGGAACGTCACGAAAGTTGGCGTGCGCATTTGTTTACCAACGGGACATCCAAATCTATGCTCAATTTTCAATTCCGAGAAGTTGGTCAAATTCGAAACTCGACCGTGCATTTTCGCTAGACTTTGGCTTAAAGGGTGAGAAAATAGCTCGAAATGTCACGAAAGTTGGTGTGCGCATTTGTCTACTAACGGGACATCCAAATCTATGCTCAATTTTCAATTCCGAGAAGTTGGTCAAATTGGAATCTCGACCGTGCGTTTTCGCTAGACTTGGGCTTAAAGGGGGAGAAAATAGCTCGGAACGTCACAAAAGTTGGTGTTGACGCTTGTCTACCAATGCGACATCCAAATCCATTCTCAAATTTGAATTCCGAGAAGATGGTCAAAGTTGAAAATCGACTGTGCATTTTCGCTAGACTTAGGCTTAAAGGGTGAGAAAATAGCTCGGAACGTCACGAAAGTTGGCGTGCACATTTTCCTACCAACAGGACATCCAAATCTATGCTCAATTTTCAATTCTGAGAAGTTGGTCAAATTCGAAACTCGACCGTGCGTTTTCGCTAGACCTAGGCTTAAAGGGGGAGAAAATAGCTCGGAACGTCACGAAAGTTGGCGTGCGCATTTGTCTACCAACGGGACATCCAAATCTATGCTGAATTTTCAATTCCAAGAAGTCGGTCAATTTGAAAACTCGACCGTGCGTTTTCGCTAGACTTGGGCTTAAAGGGGGAGAAAATAGCTCGAAACGTCACGAAAGTTGGTGTGGACGCTTGTCTACCAATGGGACATCTAAAACTATTCTCAAATTTCAATTCCGAGAAGTTTGTCCTAAGTTGATACTCGATCGTGCGTTTTCGCTAGACTTGGGCTTAAAGGGTGTGAAATTAGCTCAGAATCTAACGAAAGTTGTTGTGCGTAAATTTCTACAAATGGGACATCCAAAACAATGCTCAATCTTCAATTACGAGAAGTTGGTGAAAGTTGAAACTCGACCGTACGTTTTCGGTAGAGGAGAATATAGCTTGGAACGTCACGAAAATTGGTGTGGATGCTTGTCTACCAATGGGACATCCAAAACTATTCTCAAATTTCAATTCCAAGAAATTGTTCAAAGTCGAAACGCCACCATGCGTTTTCTCTAGACTTGGGATTAAAGTGTCTGAAATTAGTTCATAAAATCACGAAAGTTGAAGTGCGCACATGTCTACAAATGTGACATCCAAATCTATTCTCAAATTTAAATTGTGAGAGGTTGGTCAAAGTTGAAAATCGACCGTGCGTTTTCCCTAGACTTGGGCTTAAAGGGTGTGAAATTAGTTCAGAACGTCATGAAAGTTGGCATGCGCACTTGTCTACCAATGGGACATCCAAATCTATGCTCAATTTTCCATTCCGGGAATTTGGTGAAACTCGAAACTCGATCGTGCTTTTTCCCTAGATTTGGGCTTAAAGGGTGTGAAATTAGCTCGCAACGTCACGATAGTTGGCATGGACGCTCGTCTATAAATGTAACATCCAAATCTATTCGCAAATTTAAATTCCGAGAAGTTGGTCAAAGTTGAAAATCGACCGTGCATTTTCGCTACACTTAGGCTTAAAGGGTGAGAAAATAGCTTGGAACGTCACGAAAGTTGGCGTGCGCATTTGTCTACCAACGGGACATCCAAATCTATGCTCAATTTTCAATTCCGAGAAGTTGGTCAAATTTGAAACTCGACCGTGCGTTTTCGCTAGACTTGGGCTTAAAGGAGGAGAAAATAGCTCGGAACGTCACAAAAGTTAGTGTGGACTCTTGTCTACCAATGGGACATCCAAAACTATTCTCAAATTTCAATTCCGAGAAGTTGTTAAAAGTTGAAACTCGATCGTGCGTTTTCGCTAGACTTGGGCTTAAAGGGGGAGAAAATAGCTCGGAACGTCACGAAAGTTGGTGTGGATGCTTGTCTACCAATGGGATATCCAAATCTATTCTCAATTTTCAATTTCGAGAAGTTGGTCAAATTGGAAACTCGACCGTGCATTTTCGCTAGACTTGGGCTGAAAGGGTGAGAAAATAGCTCGGAATGTCACGAAAGTTGGTGTGCGCATTTGTCTACCAACGGGACATCCAAATCTATCCTCACTTTTTAATTCTGAGAAGTTGGTCAAATTCGAAACTTGACCGTGCGTTTTCGCTCGACTTAGGCTTAAAGGGTAAGAAAATAGCTCGGAACGTCACGAAAGTTGGCGTGCGCATTTGTCTACCAACGGGACATCCAAATTTAGGCTGAATTTTCAACTTCAAGAAGTTGGTCAAATTGGAAACTTGACCGTGCGTTTTCGCTAGACTTGGGCTTAAAGGGGGAGAAAATAGCTCGAAACGTCACGAAAGTTGGTGTGGACGCTTGTCTACCAATGGGACATCCAAAACTATTCTCAAATTTCAATTCCGAGAAGTTGGTCAAAGTTGAAACTCGATCGTGTGGTTTTGCTAGACTTGGGCTTAAAAGGTGTGAAAATAGCTCGGAACGTCACGAAAGTTGGCGTGGACGCTCGTCTACCAATGTGACATCCTAATCCATTCTCAAATTTAAATTCCGAGAAGTTGGTCAAATTCGAAACTCGACCGTGCATTTTCGCTAGACTTTGGCTTAAAGGGTGAGAAAATAGCTCGGAATATCACGAAAGTTGGCGTGCGCATTTGTCTCCCAACGAGACATCCAAATCTATGCTCAATTTTCAATTCCGAGAAGTTGGTCAAATTCGAAACTCGACCGTGCATTTTTGCTAGACTTTGGCTTAAAGGGTGAGAAAATAGCTCGGAATGTCACGAAAGTTGGTGTGCGCATTTGTCTACTAACGGGACATCCAAATCTATGCTCAATTTTCAATTCCGAGAAGTTGGTCAAATTGGAAACTCGACCATGCGTTTTCGCTAGACTTGGGCTTAAAGGGGGAGAAAATACCTCGGAACGTCACGAAAGTTGGTGTTGACGCTTGTCTACCAATGTGACATCCAAATCCATTCTCAAATTTAAATTCCGAGAAGTTGGTCAAAGTTGAAAATCGACCGTGCATTTTCGCTAGACTTAGGCTTAAATGGTGAGAAAATAGCTCGGAACGTCACGAAAGTTGGCGTGCGCATTTGTCTACCAACGGGACATCCAAATCTATTCTCAAATTTCAATTCCGAGAAGTTAGTCAAAGTTGAAACTCGATCATGCATTTTCGCTAGACTTGGGCTTAAAGGGTGTGAAAATAGCTCGGAACGTTACGAAAGTTGGCGTGGACGCTCGTCTACCAATGTGACATCCAAATCTATTCGCAAATCTAAATTTCGAGAAGTTGGTCAAAGTTGAAAATCGACCGTGCATTTTCGCTACACTTAGGCTTAAAGGGTGAGAAAATAGCTTGGAACGTCACGAAAGTTAGCGTGCGCATTTCTCTACCAACGGGACATCCAAATCTATGCTCAATTTTCAATTCCGAGAAGTTGGTCAAATTGGAAACTCGACTGTGCATTTTCGCTCGACTTGGGCTTAAAGGGGGAGAAAATAGCTCGGAACGTCACGAAAGTTGGTGTGGACGCTTGTCTACCAATGGGACATCCAAAACTATTCTTAAATTTCAATTCCGAGAAGTTGGTCAAAGTTGAAAATCGACCGTGCATTTTTGCTAGACTTGGGCTGAAAGGGTGAGAAAATAGCTCGGAATGTCACGAAAGTTGGTGTGCGCATTTGTCTACCAACGGAACATCCAAATCTATGCTCAATTTTTAATTCCGAGAAGTTGGTCAAATTTGAAACTCGACCATGCGTTTTCGCTAGACATAGGCTTAAAGGGTGAGAAAATAGCTCGGAACTTCACGAAAGCTGACATGCGCATTTGTCTACCAACGGGACATCCAAATCTATGCTCAATTTTAAATTACGAGAAGTTGGTCGAATTCGAAACTCGACCGTGCGTTTTCGCTAGACTTGCGCTTAAAGGGGGAGAAAATAGCTCGAAACGTCACAAAAGTTGGTGTGGAAGCTTGTCGACCAATGGTACATCCAAAACTATCCTCAAATTTCAATTCCGAGAAGTTAGTCAAAGTTGAAACTCGTTCGTGCGTTTTCGCTAGACTTGGGCTTAAAGGGTGTTAAAATAGCTCGAAACATACGAAAGTTGGCGTGGACGCTCGTCTACCAATGTGACATCCAAATCCATTCTCAAATTTGAATTCTGAGAAGTTGGTCAAAGTTGGCGTCACGAAAGTTGGCGTGCGCATTTTTCTACCAACGGGACATCCAAATCTATGCTCAATTTTCAATTCTGAGAAGTTGGTCAAATTGGAAACTCGACCGTGCATTTTTGCTCGACTTGATCTTAAAGGGTGTGAAATTAGCTTGTAATGTGATGAATTTGGCGTGCGCATTTGTCTACCAACGGGACATCCAAATCTATGCTCACTTTTTAATTCCGAGAAGTTGGTCAAATTCGAAACTTGACCGTGCGTTTTCGCTCGACTTAGGCTTAAAGGGTGAGAAAATAGCTCGGAACGTCACGAAAGTTGGCGTGCGCATTTGTCTACCAACGGGACATCCATATTTAGGCTGAATTTTCAATTCCGAGAAGTTGGTCAAATTGGAAACTCGACCGAGCGTTTTCGCTAGATTTGGGCTTAAAGGGGGAGAAAATAGCTCGGAACGTCACGAAAGTTGGTGTGGACGCTTGTCTACCAATGGGACATCCAAAACTATTCTCAAATTTCAATTCCGAGAAGTTGGTCAAAGTTCAAACCCGATCGTGCGTTTTCGCTAGACTTGGGCTTAATGGGGAAGAAAATAGCTCGAAACGTCACGAAAGTTGGTTTGGACGCTTGTCTTCCAATGGGACATCCAAAACTATTCTCAAATTTCAATTCCGAGAAGTCGGTCAAAGTTGAAACTCGATCGTGCATTTTTGCTAGACTTGGGCTTAAAGGGTGTCAAAATAGCTCGGAACGTCACGAAAGTTGGGATGGACGCTCGTCTACCCATGTGACATCCTAATCCATTCTCAAATTTAAATTCTGAGAAGTTGGTCAAAGTTCAAAATCGACCGTGCATTTTCGCTAGACTTAGGCTTAAAGGGTGAAAAAATAGCTCAGAACGTCATGAAAGTTGGCGTGCGCATTTGTCTACCAACGGGACATCCAAATCTATGCTCAATTTTCAATTTTGAGAAGTTGGTCAAATTCGAAACTCGACCGTTGCATTTTCGCTAGACTTTGGCTTAAAGGGTGAGAAAATAGCTCGGAATGTCACGAAAGTTGGCGTGCGCATTTGTCTCCCAACGAGACATCCAAATCTATGCTCAATTTTCAATTCCGAGAAGTTGGTCAAATTCAAAACTCGACCGTGCATTTTCGCTAGACTTTGGCTTAAAGGGTGAGAAAATAGCTCGGAATGTCACGAAAGTTCGTGTGCGCATTTGTCTACTAACGGGACATCCAAATCTATGCTTAATTTTCAATTCCGAGAAGTTGGTCAAATTGGAAACTCGACCGTGCGTTTTCGCTAGAGTTGGGCTTAAAGGGGGAGAAAATAGCTCGGAACGTCACGAAAGTTGGTGTTGACGCTTGTCTACCAATGTGACATCCAAATCCATTCTCAAATTTAAATTCCGAGAAGTTGGTCAAAGTTGAAAATCGATCGTGCATTTTCGCTAGACTTAGGCTTAAAGGGTTAGAAAATAGCTCAGAACGTCACGAAAGTTGGCGTGCGCATTTGTCTACCAACGGGACATCCAAATCTATGCTCAATTTTCAATTCCCAGAAGTTGGTCAAATTGGAAACTCGACCGTGCATTTTTGCTCGACTTGAGCTTAAAGGGTGTGAAATTAGCTCGTAATGTGACGAAAGTTGGCGTGCGCATTTGTCTACCAACGGGACATCCAAATCTATGCTCACTTTTTAATTCCGAGAAGTTGGTCAAATTCGAAACTTGACCGTACGTTTTCGCTCGACTTAGGCTTAAAGGGTGAGAAAATAGCTCGGAACGTCACGAAAGTTGGCGTGCGCATTTGTCTACCAATGGGACATCCAAATTTAGGCTGAATTTTCAATTCCGAGAAGTTGGTCAAATTGGAAACTCGACCGAGCGTTTTCGCTAGACTTGGGCTTAAAGGGGGAGAAAATAGCTCGGAACGTCACGAAAGTTGGTGTGGACGCTTGTCTACCAATGGGACATCCAAAACTATTCTCAAATTTCAATTCCAAGATGTTGGTCAAAGTTCAAACCCGATCGTGCGTTTTCGCTAGACTTGGGCTTAAAGGGGAAGAAAATAGCTCGAAACGTCACGAAAGTTAGTGTGGACGCTTGTCTACCAATGGGACATCCAAAACTATTTTCAAATTTTAATTCCGAGAAGTCAGTCAAAGTTGAAACTCGATCGTGCGTTTTTGCTAGACTTGGGCTTAAAGGGTGTGAAAATAGCTCGGAACGTTACGAAAGATGGCGTGGACGCTCGTCTACCAATGTGACATCCTAATCCATTCTCAAATTTAAATTCCGAGAAGTTGGTCAAAGTTCAAAATCGACCGTGCATTTTCGCTAGACTTAGGCTTAAAGGGTGAAAAAATAGCTCGGAACATCACGAAAGTTGGCGTGCGCATTTGTTTACCAACGGGACATCCAAATCTATGCTCAATTTTCAATTCTGAGAAGTTGGTCAAATTCGAAACTCGACCGTGCATTTTCGCTAGACTTTGGCTTAAAGGGTGAGAAAATAGCTCGGAACGTCATGAAAGTTGGTGTGGACGCTTGTCTACCAATGGGATATCCAAATCTATGCTCAATTTTCAATTCCGAGAAGTTGGTCAAATTGGAAACTCGACCGTGCGTTTTCGCTCGACTTGGGCTTAAAGGGGGAGAAAATAGCTCGGAACGTCACGAAAGTTGGTGTGGACGCTTGTCTACCAATGGGACATCCAAAACTATTCTTAAATTTCAATTCCGAGAAGTTGGTCAAAGTTGAAAATCGACCGTGCATTTTCGCTAGACTTGGGATGAAAGGGTGGGAAAATAGCTCGGAATGTCACGAAAGTTGGTGTGCGCATTTGTCTACCAACGGGACATCCAAATCTATGCTCAATTTTTAATTCCGAGAAGTTGGTCAAATTCGAAACTCGACCATGCGTTTTCGCTAGACATAGGCTTAAAGGGTGAGAAAATAGCTCGGAACTTCACGAAAGTTGACATGCGCATTTGTCTACCAACGGGACATCCAAATCTATGCTCAATTTTCAATTCCGAGAAGTTGGTCAAATTCGAAACTCGACTATGCGTTTTCACTAGACTTGGGCTTAAAGGGGGAGAAAATAGCTCGAAACGTCACAAAAGTTGGTGTGGACGCTTGTCGACCAATGGGACATCCAAAATTATCCTCAAATTTCAATTCCGAGAAGATAGTCAAAGTTGAAACTCGTTCGTGCGTTTTCGCTAGACTTGGGCTTAAAGGGTGTTAAAATAGCTCGAAACGTTACGAAAGTTGGTGTGGACGCTCGTCTACCAATGTGACATCCAAAACCCTTCTCAAATTTGAATTCCGAGAAGTTGGTCACAGTTTAAAATCGACCGTGCATTTTCACTAGACTTAGGCTTAAAGGGTGAGAAAATAGCTCGGAACGTCACGAAAGTTGGCGTGCGCATTTGTCTGTTAAATTTTCAGTATTAAATCACAATACTATAGATTCTTTGCTGAGAGAATAACATCTACACTATATCAATGCATGACAATCATAATATGACAAGCATCACAAGCATCACAAGAATCAAAAGCATAGAGACAAGAGACACAGAGTTTCCGTGGGGAAAACCCTAAGGTGAAAAACCCCACAACTTCCTCAGAGATAGAGAGAGCAATGGCTCAACCAAAATACAACCAAATAACACTGAGATAGTCTCCTAGCAGATGATCATCCTCCTCCTCACTAGTGCGCCACTTTTCAGAGAGAGAGATAGTTACTTTTCTAAGTGAGTAAAATAGACATCTCCTATCTCTATTTATACTCACCTTTTTGCCCAGTGACCTACTGGGGCCGACTTGTCAACTTGGATACATCCACATTATATTATATATTAATTAGGGCCGACCCCATAAGGTGGTCTAATAACCCATCGGCAAGTACACACACTTGCGACACTTGTCAATCCACATGACGACACTTCCTTATAGAGGAATAACACATCTCTTATAAGGGTACAATAAATATATATAAAATATACATATGAAATACATTCCGAAGTTACATATACATCAACACTCCCTCTTAACTAGGAAGGTATTTCTCGACACAGATCTGCTAGACAAGTCTTCTTCTCTGGATCATCGTCATCATCATCGTCACTGCTGCTGCTATCTCATCCAATCTCTGTCTCTACTCGTCATAGGAAGTTCTACAGAGCCAGTTCTTTTTCATACTGGATGTAGGCCCACCACCTGCAGGTCTTCGTCATCACTGGCCATACTATGGAATCCTCAGGACTTTTACGTGCGTCACAAAACCTCGAAAGAGCATCCCAGGCTGTTACAAGCACACAGCTCTACCTATAGGATCTCCCAGGGCGCTATTACATGTGACCCCACCACAAAACCTCGCAAGAGCATCTCAGGATGTTACGGGTACACAACTCCGACCTGAAATCTCCCAGGGCGCTATTATATGTGGTCCACCACAAAACCTCGTAAGAGCATCTTAGGATGTTACGGGTACACAACTCCATCCTGAAATCTCCCAGGGCGCTATTACATGTGGTCATGGAAAAACCTCGCAAGAGCATCCCAGGACTGATTACGGGCACACAGCCCAACCTATCGGATCTCCCAGGGCGCTATTACATTCCATAGGACAAAACCTCGCAAGAGCATCTGCCAGATATCCCAGGGCGCTATTACATGCCATAAGAAAAACCTTGAAAGACTATCTGCAGATCTCCCAGGGCGCTATTACATGTCCTCCCAGAGCAAAACCTCGAAAGAGCATTTGCCAGATGTCCCAGGGCACCGATATTACATGCCATAGGCAAAACCTCGAAATACCATCTGCAAATCTCCCAGGGTGCTATTAAATGCTCATCTGCACAACCTGATCCACGGCCATAGAGTATCAACCTGATACTCACCATACATCATCCCGATGTATCCATGATCATCCTGATCATCATCACTGCAACGTCCTGCTGCATGTCATCTGGAGCAACATCCTGAAGCTCGTCATCCATGATCATCCTGATCATCACTGCAACATCCTGCTGCATGTCATCTGGAGCAACATCCTGAAGCTCGTCATCCATGATCATCCTGATCATCACTGCAACATCCTGTTGCATGTCATCTGGAGCAACATCCTGAAGCTCGTCATCCATGATCATCCTGATCATCACTGCAACATCCTGCTGCATACCAAGTATCTACCTGATACATATCATCATACATGATCCTCCTGATCATACAATGTATCCACCTGATACAAATACAAATACATGATACATATCACCATACATGATCCTCCTCATCATACAATGTATCCACCTGATACATATACAGATACAAGGTCCAAGCATCCAACATGATGCGTACATACATACATAAAAATGATCCAACTGATCATATCCAGCATCCAACATGATGCGTTCATACATAAAAATGATCCAACTGATCATATCCAGACAAAAACTAGAACATCATCCTGATGCTCATCATCCAGCACTTACATCCACAGCCATGTGAAGGATCCTCCTTCCAACATGCTTGGAATGGCTTCAGCAAATGTGTCCATCACTTCTTCCTCGAAGTGTCCTCGATCTGAAGAACGCCAAACCTCTCTCTGAAGTACTCGAACTTCACCCCGGCTAGTGGCTTCGTCAGCACATCTGAAATCTGTTCGTCCGTCGCAACATACAGGAGCTTCACAGCTCCTCTCTGCACCATATCCCTGATATAGTGATATTTGATCTCTATGTGTTTCGACCTGTCATGAAACACTGGGTTCTCGGACAGCTTCACACAACTCTGGTTATCACAGAAGATGCCAGTAGCCTCCAACGGGAGATCAAATAACTCAGACAGTAGCTTCCGTAGCCATACTGCCTCACAACTAGCTGAACAGGCTGCAACATACTCTGCCTTAGCTGTACTCAGTGCTACGTAGGACTGCTTCCTGCTAAACCAAGAGATCACACCTGATCCCATACTGAAGCAACACCCAGATGTGCTCTTCCTGTCTGCAGCACTGCCAGCCCAATCTGAATCAACATAACCCTGCAGGTTAAACTTTTGATTCGCCTCATACCTGAGCCCATAATCCACTGTACCCTTCAGGTACCTCAGAACATGCTTTACAGCAACCAGGTGAACACTTCTTGGATTCGTCAGGAACTGGCTCAATGTGTTCACAGCAAAGCAAATGTCTAGTCTCGTGTTCATCAGGTACATCAAGGACCCAATCATCTGACGATACATAGAGACATCAACTGGCTCAGATGAAGCATCACATAGAAGCTTCAGATTCGATGCCATCGGTGTGGCCATGGCCTTGCAATCCATCATCCCGAATCTCTTCAGGATATCTACTGTGTACTTCCCTTGACCAAGGAAGATCCCACCTGCATTCTGCCACACCTCCATACCTAGGAAATAGTGCATCATTCCCAAATCTTTCATATCGAATTCAGCTGCAAGCTTCCTCTTAGTATCTGCAATCAGTCTGTCATCTCCTGTCATAAATAGGTCATCAACATACAGAAGTAAAATCACTGGATTCCCTTCCTCAACTTTGTAGTAAAGGTTGGAATCTGCTTTACTCTTGGTAAAGCCCAAACTGGATAGGAAACTGTCCATCCTACCATACCAGGTTCTGGGAGCTTGCTTCAAGCCATACAAGGCTTTCTTCAATCTGCATACATATGATTCCCTGTCATGTATTTCAAAGCCGAGTGGCTGTTCCACATATACTTCCTCTTCTACTACAACATTGAGGAAAGCAGTCTTGACATCCATTTGGTGTATTTTCCATTTCATTGCTGCAGCCAGGGCAAGTACTGTTCTGATCGAAGTATATCTGGCTACAGGTGCAAAGGTTTCTTCATAATCTATTCCCTCTTTCTGAGAGAATCCTCGAGCTACGAATCTTGCTTTGTACTTCTCCACGCTGCCATCTGCAGCATGCTTGATTTTGTAGATCCATTTTGAAGTCACAACAGACTTCTCTTTAGGTCTTGGGACAACATCCCAAACATCATTCTTCATTATTGATTGGTATTCCTCGATCATAGCATCCTTCCATTCTTTCTTTTCCGTTGCCTCTTCATAACTGGAAGGCTCTTTGTTCATGATGTCACAGAGTAAAGCAACATAACTGGTGTGCGATTTGGTTCTCTTCTTTGCTCTGTGTTCTTCTTCTGGAATGCCAAATCTTTCTGCATCATGAATGAGCTCTCTAGCCCATACAGGTTTCCTCTTATGAGAGTTATCCTCACGGGGTAGATCTACAGGTTCTTGTGGATATTCAGACTCACGAGCAACTTCTGGAACTGCTTCAGTCATGGTAGTGTCCTGAAATCTTGTTTCCTTAGGTTCTTCATAAACTTCGGTAGGTGCCTTCCTTGATTTGATGAATGCTGAGTTTTCATCAAATGTTACATCCCTGCTGACATCAATTTTCTTGAATCCTGGAAAGTATATTCTGTAAGCCTTCGAGCTTTCACTATAACCCACAAAGATGCCCTTCTTTCTTGAAGGATCTAGTTTAGTCCTCTTCTCTTTTGGGACATGAGTATATACTGGACAACCGAATATTCTGAGATGGCTGACTTCAGGTTTCTTACAAGAAAAGACCTCTTCTGGTGTCTTGTTGTCCAATATCTTGTGGGGTGTTCTGTTCTGCACATATACAGCTGTTCTAGCTGCTTCTGCCCATAGATGCATAGGAAGATCCTGGTCATGCAACATTGCCCTTGCTGCTTCCATGATAGTTCTGTTCTTCCTTTCTGCAACTCCATTCCGTTGAGGATTATAAGGAGCAGTCAACTCCCTCTTAATCCCTGAATCACTGCAAAGCTTCTTGAAGTCATTTGAGGTGAATTCTCCACCATTGTCAGATCTGAATGTCTTGATTTTCTTGTCAGTTTGATTCTCCGTCAAGGTTTTGAATTCCTTGAATTTATCAAGCACCTCATCTTTTCCCTTCAAGAAGTATACCCAAGTCTTTCTGGAGAAGTCATCAATAAATGATACATAGTAAACATACCCACTCAGGGAGCTGGATGACATAGGACCACATACATCTGAGTGGATGATTTCCAGGATGTCTTTTGCCTTGCTTTCACTGCTTGGGAAAGCCTTCTTAATGTTCTTACCTTTTGCACATCCTTTGCAAACACCTTCATGTTTGATCTTGATTTCAGGAAGACCCTCTACAGCCTTGCTTGCAATTGGAAGTGCTCTATAGTGCATGTGAGCAAGTCTTCTATGCCAAAGTTCACTTGGCTCCATGGATTCATGTACCATGGCATGTTCAGGTTGACCCTTTAATTTATACAGTCCTCCCTCTTGCTCTCCAATCACTACTGCATCATCTATGGTCTTTCCATTTGGCCACATTAGTACTTGGGCATCAACAAATGCAACCCTCATACCTTTTGCATCTAAAGCAGAGATGGAGAGTAAGTTCTTCTTGAGCCCAGGTACATAGAGGACTTCCTTCATCTTCAAAGATTTTCCTGAATCTAGGTTGTAAGAGGCTTCACCACTTCCTTTGATTGGGTATTGATAATCATCCCCAAGTTTCACCTTATGGGGTGACTCATGTTCATATAGGTTCACAAAGGATTCTTTAAACCCAGTCATGTGTTTGGAAGCCCCACTATCAATCAACCAATCATTACATCCATGGGAGATGGTACCTGTAAGAGCAGAGATCAGAACATACTCTTCTTCACTTGATGAGACATCATCACTATCACTTTCTGCCCTAGCCTTCTTCTTTGGGGGTTCATCATCTTCGGCAGCATGAGCATGAAATCTTCTTTTGCTGCCCTTCTTCTTCTTACTGAAGTTGTTGTTATTATCCCTTTTGTTCTTGGGACAATCTGAAGCATAGTGACCCTTCTCATTGCATGTAAAGCATCTTAGGTCCTTCTTATGAGTTCTTTTGTGGTGAGAGTGATCCTTCTTGGTTTTGCTTCTTTTGGTGTGAGCTGCAAGGGCTTGATCTTCTCCTCCCATCTTTTCCTCACGAGCTATAATTCTAGCTTCTTCTTGAGAACATTCTTCCCGAAGTCTACTGAAGGAGATCAACTTCTTCCTTGCACAAATTCCTTGAATAGAGGAATCCCATGACCTGGGAAGACCATTTAGAGTAGTCATCACCACCTCACCATTCTCCACCATTTCATCCACTGCTTCTAATTGTTCCTTGATCTGAGAGACCCTTGAAAAGTAAGATTGAATGGTTTCTCCATTCTGAAACTTTACTGCTTTTAATTGGTTCCGCAGGGTCATCTTCCGATTTATGTTCTTTCCTTCAAATAGCTTGGTCAAGGATTCAAACATCTCCTTGGGTGTCTTGAGAGAAGACACATGGGGTATGAGATGGTCTTTGATAGAATAAGCAATGATTCTCTTTGCCTTGACCAAGTTCTTCTTGTGCAATGCATTGGCCTCTTCATCCTCTGGGATAGGGATGTCTTCTTTCACATATGAGTCCAACTCATTCTCTTCCAGGATTAGCCCAATCCTATACTTCCAAGCTCGGAAGTTATCAGCCCCTTCAAGCTTATCCTCAAGCTTGGTATGAAGAGACATCTTTAAGAGTACTTCAAATGGAAATAGAAAAGATTTAGAACTTACCACTTGAAGTGCTGAAAACTGGATCTGGTCCCGGATTAGGGTTTGTCAGTGAAACCCTAAAAATTCAAAATGTGAATTTCAAAATTCCGGAAGGATAGAAAGATGCACCTTGGAGAGCTGATCAGCTTAGTACATTCAAAATTTGGGATCAGCAAAGTCTTGCCCTTCAAAATTGCCTTTTTGTCCTCCCGGGTTCACTAGGGAGAGCACTGAATTAGGGTTTGAGTTTCCCGGAGATCTACCCAGCCAAAAATCTTGATCCAAAGCTCAAACCTTCGATTTTTGCAAGGAGCTTCCAGCTGTGCCTTCAGTTTCCAGAAATTCCTATTTTTGTGGAAACCCTAATTTTTAGGGCCAAATCTGAAAATGCTCGGAACTGAATTCTGATTGGACAGATAGATGCGCCTTGATGAGTAGATCCAATCTACTATACTGAATTTCAAAAATCTATGGAGAGAAACCCAATAAACAAGGAATATAAGCTTCCGTCACTGCAAAATGTCTTCTTCTCAGTTAAGCTCTGATACCATGTTAAATTTTCAGTATTAAATCACAATACTATAGGATCTTTGCTGAGAGAATAACATCTACAGTATATCAATGCATGACAATCATAATATGACAAGCATCACAAGCATCACAAGAATCAAAAGCATAGAGACAAGAGACACAGAGTTTCCGTGGGGAAAACCCTAAGGTGAAAAACCCCACAACTTCCTCAGAGATAGAGAAAGCAATGGCTCAACCAAAATACAACCAAATAACACTGAGATAGTCTCCTAGCAGATGATCCTCCTCCTCCTCACTAGTGCGCCACTTTTCAGAGAGAGAGATAGTTACTTTTCCGAGTGAGTAAAATAGAGATCTCCTATCTCTATTTATACTCACCTTTTTGCCCAGTGACCTACTGGGGCCGACTTGTCAACTTGGATACATCCACATTATATTATATATTAATTAGGGCCGACCCCATAAGGTGGTCTAATAACCCATCGGCAAGTACACACACTTGCGACACTTGTCAATCCACATGACGACACTTCCTTATAGAGGAATAACACATCTCTTATAAGGGTACAATAAATATATATAAAATATACAGATGAAATACATTCCGAAGTTACATATACATCAACATTGTCTACCAACGGGACATCCAAATCTATGCTCAATTTTCAATTCTAAGAAGTTGGTCAAATTGGAAACTCGACCATGCATTTTTGCTCGACTTGAGCTTAAAGGGTGTGAAATTAGCTCGTAATGTGACGAAAGTTGGCGTGCGCATTTGTCTACCAACGGGACATCCAAATCTATGCTCAATTTTCAATTCCGAGAAGTTGGTCAAATTGGAAACTCGACCGTGCATTTTTGCTCGACTTGAGCTTAAAGGGTGTGAAATTAGCTCGTAATGTGACGAAAGTTGGCGTGCGCATTTGTCTACCAACGGGACATCCAAATCTATGCTCACTTTTTAATTCCGAGAAGTTGGTCAAATTCGAAACTTGACCGTGCGTTTTCGCTCGACTTAGGCTTAAAGGGTGAGAAAATAGCTGGGAACATCACGAAAGTTGACGTGCGTATTTGTCTACCAACGGGACATCCAAATTTAGGCTGAATTTTCAATTCCGTGAAGTTGGTCAAATTGGAAACTCGACCGTGCGTTTTCTCTAGACTTGGGATTAAAGGGGGGAGAAAATAGCTCGGAACGTCACGAAAGTTGGTGTGGACGCTTGTTTACCAACGGGACATCCAAATGTATGCTCAATTTTCAATTCCGAGAAGTTGGTCAAATTCGAAACTTGATCGTGCCTTTTCGCTAGACTTGGGCTTAAAGGGTGTTAAAATAGCTCAGAACGTTACGAAAGTTGGCGTGGACGCTCGTCTACCAATGTGACATCCAAATATATTCGCAAATTTAAATTCCGAGAAGTTGGTCAAAGTTGAAAATCGACCGTGCATTTTCGCTAGACTTAGGTTTAAGGCGTGAGAAAATAGCTTGCAACGTCACGAAAGTTGGTGTGCACGCTTGTCTACCAATGGGACATCCAAAACTATTCTCAAATTTCAATTCCGAGAAGTTAGTTAAAGTTGAAACTCGATCGAGCATTTTTCGCTAGACTTGGGCTTAAACGGTGTGAAAATAGCTTGGAACGTTACGAAAGTTGGCGTGGACGCTCGTCTACCAATGTGACATCCAAATCTATTCGCAAATCTAAATTTCGAGATGTTGGTCAAAGTTGAAAATCGACGGTGCATTTTCGCTAGACTTAGGTTTAAAGCGTGAGAAAATAGCTCGGAACGTCACGAAAGTTGGCGGTGCGCATTTGTCTACCAACGGGACATCCAAATCTATGCTGAATTTTCAATTCCGAGAAGTTGGTCAAATTGGAAACTCTACGGTGCGCTTTCGCTCGACTTGAGCTTAAAGGGTGTGAAATTAGCTCGTAATGTGACGAAAGTTGGCGTGCACATTTGTCTACCAACGGGACATCCAAATCTATGCTGAATTTTCAATTCTGAGAAGTTGGTCAAATTGGAAACTCGACCGTTGCGTTTTCGCTAGACTTGGGCTTAAAGGGGGAGAAAATAGCTCGGAACGTCACGAAAGTTGGCGTGCGGCATTTGTCTACCAACGGGGACATCCAGATCTATGCTGAATTTTCAATTCCAAGAAGTTGGTCAAATTGGAAACTCGACCGTGCGTTTTCGCTAGACTTGGGCTTAAAGGGTGTGAAATTAGCTCGTAATCTAACGAAAGTTGTTGTGCACAAATTTCTACAAATGGGACATCCAAAACAATGCTCAATCTTCAATTACGAGAAGTTGGTGAAAGTTGAAAATCGACCGTACGTTTTCGGTAGAGGAGAAAATAGCTTGGAACGTCACGAAAATTGGTGTGGATGCTTGTCTACCAATGGGACATCCAAAACTATTCTCAAATTTCAATTCCAAGAAATTGGTCCAAAGTCGGAAACGCCACCATGCGTTTTCTCTAGACTTGGGATTAAAGTGTCTGAAATTAGTTCGTAAAATCATGAAAGTTGAAGTGCGCACATGTCTACAAATGTGACTTCCAAATCTATTCTCAAATTTAAATTGTGAGAAGTTGGTCAAAGTTGAAAATCAACCGTGCGTTTTCCCTAGACTTGGGCTTAAAGGGTGTGAACTTATTTCGAAACGTCATGAAAGTTGGCTGTGCGCACTTGTCTACCAACGGGACATCCAAATCTATGCTCAATTTTCAATTCTGAGAAGTTGGTCAAATTCGAAACTCGATCGTGCCTTTTCGCTTAGACTTGGGCTTAAAGGGTGTGAAAATAGCTCAGAACGTTACGAAAGTTGGTATGGACGCTCGTCTACCAATGTGACATCCAAATATATTCGCAAATTTAAATTCCAAGAAGTTGGTCAAAGTTGAAAATCGATCGTGCATTTTCGCTACACTTAGGCTTAAAGGGTGAGAAAATAGCTTGGAACGTCAGGAAAGTTTGGCGTGCGCATTTGTCTACCAACGGGACATCCAAATCTATGCTCAATTTTCAATTCCGAGAAGTTGGTCATATTTGAAACTCGACCGTGCCTTTTCGGTATACTTGGGCTTAAAGGACGAGAAAATAGCTCGGAACGTCACAAAAAGTTAGTGTGGACGGTTGGCTACCAATGGGGACATCCAAAACTATTCTCAAATTTCAATTCCGAGAAGTTGGTAAAAGTTGAAACTCGATCGTGCGTTTTCGCTAGACTTGGCTTTAAAGGGGGAGAAAATAGCTCGGAACGTCACGAAAGTTGGTGTGGACGCTTTTCTACCATTGGGATATCCAAATCTATGCTCAATTTTCAATTCCGAGAAGTTGGTCAAATTGGAAACTCGACTGTGCGTTTTCGCTCGACTTGGGCTTAAAGGGGGAGAAAATAGCTCGGAACGACACGAAAGTTGGTGTGGACGCTTGTCTACCAATGGGACATCCAAAACTATTCTTAAATTTCAATTCCGAGAAGTTGGTCAAAGTTGAAAATCGACCGTGCATTTTCGCTAGACTTGGGCTGAAAGGGTGAGAAAATAGCTCGGAATGTCACGGAAGTTGGTGTGCGCATTTGTCTACCAACAGGACATCCAAATCTATGCTCAATTTTTAATTCCGAGAAGTTGGTCAAATTCGAAACTCGACCATGCGTTTTCGCTAGACATAGGCTTAAAGGGTGAGAAAATAGCTCGGAACTTCACGAAAGTTGACATGCGCATTTGTCTACCAATGGGACATCCAAATCTATGCTCAATTTTCAATTCCGAGAAGTTGGTCAAATTCGAAACTCGACCGTGCGTTTTCGCTAGACTTGGGCTTAAAGGGGGAGAAAATAGCTCGAAACGTCACAAAAGTTGGTGTGGACGCTTGTCGACCAATGGGACATCCAAATATATCCTCAAATTTCAATTCCGAGAAGTTAGTCAAAGTTGAAACTCGTTCGTGCGTTTTCGCTAGACTTGGGCTTAAAGGGTGTTAAAATAGCTCGAAACGTTACGAAAGTTGGCGTGGACGCTCATCTACCAATGTGACATCCAAATCCATTCTCAAATTTGAATTACGAGAAGTTGGTCAAAGTTTAAAATCGACCGTGCATTTTTGCTAGACTTAGGCTTAAAGGGGTGAGAAAATAGCTCGGAACGTCACGAATGTTGGCGGTGCGCATTTGTCTACCAACGGGACATCCAAATCTATGCTCAATTTTCAATTCCAAGAAGTTGGTCAAATTGGAAACTCGACCAGGCGTTTTCGCTAAACTTGGGCTTAAAGGGGGAGAAAATAGCTCGGAACGTCACGAAAGATGCTGTGGACGCTTGTCTACCAATGGGACATCTAAAACTATTCTCAAATTTCAATTCCGAGAAGTTTGTCCCTAAGTTGATACTCGATCGTGCGTTTTTCGCTAGACTTCGGCTTAAAGGGTGTGAAATTAGCTCGGAATCTAACGAAAGTTGTTGTGCGCAAATTTCTACAAATGGGACATCCAAAACAATGCTCAATCTTCAATTACGAGAAGTTGGTGAAAGTTGAAACTCGACCATACGTTTTCGGTAGAGGAGAAAATAGCTTGGAACGTCACGAAAATTGGTGTGGATGCTTGTCTACCAATGGGACATGCAAAACTATTCTCAAATTTCAATTCCAAGAAATTGGTCAAAGTCGAAACGCCACCATGCGTTTTCTCTAGACTTGGGATTAAAGTTCCTGAAATTAGTTCGTAAAATCATGAAAGTTGAAGTGCGCACATGTCTACAAATGTGACATCCAAATCTATTCTCAAATTTGAATTGTGAGAGGTTGGTGAAAAGTTGAAAATCGACCGTGCGTTTTCCCTAGACTTGGGCTTAAAGGGTGTGAAATTAGTTCGGAACGTCATGAAAGTTGGCGGTGCACACTTGTCTACCAACGGGACATCCAAATCTATGCTCAATTTTCCATTCCAGGAATTTGGTGAAAGTCGAAACTTGATCGTGCATTTTCCCTAGATTTGGGGCTTAAAGGGTGTGAAATTAGATCGCAACGTCACGATAGTTGGCGTGGACGCTCGTCTACCAATGTAACATCCAAATCTATTCGCAAATTTAAATTCCGAGAGGAAGTTGGTCAAAGTTGAAAATCGACCGTGCATTTTCGCTACACTTAGGCTTAAAGGGTGAGAAAATAGATTGGAACGTCACGAAAGTTGGCCGTGCGCATTTGTCTACCAATGGGACATCCAAATCTATGCTCAATTTTCAATTCTGAGAAGTTGGTCAAATTTGAAACTCGACCGTGCGTTTTCACTAGACTTGGGCTTAAAGGAGGAGAAAATAGCTCGGAACGTCACAGAAGTTAGTGTGGACGCTTGTCTACCAATGGGACATCCAAAACTATTCTCAAATTTCAATTCCGAGAAGTTGGTAAAAGTTGAACTCGATCGTGCGTTTTCGCTAGACTTGGGCTTAAAGGGGGGAGAAAATAGCTCGGAACGTCACGAAAGTTGGTGTGGACCGCTTGTCTACCAATGGGATATCCAAATCTATGCTCAATTTTCAATTCCGAGAATTTGGTCAAATTTGGAAACTCGACCGTGTGTTTTTCGCTCGACTTGGGCTTAAAGGGGGGAGAAAATAGCTCGGAACGTCACGAAAGTTGGTGTGGGACGCTTGTCTACCAATGGGACATCCAAAACTATTCTTAAATTTCAATTCCGAGAGAAGTGGTCAAAGTTGAAAATCGACCGTGCATTTTCGCTAGAACTTGGGCTGAAAGGGTGAGAAAATAGATCGGAATGTCACGAAAGTTGGTGTGCGCATTTGTCTACCAACGGACATCCAAATCTATGCTCAATTTTTAATTCCGAGAAGTTGGTCAAATTCGAAACTCGACCATGTGTTTTCTCTAGACATAGGCTTAAAGGGTGAGAAAATAGCTCGGAACTTCACGAAAGTTGACATGCGCATTTGTCTACCAACGGGACATCCAAATCTATGCTCAATTTTCAATTCCGAGAAGTTGGTCAAATTCGAAACTCGACCGTGCGTTTTCGCTAGACTTGGGCTTAAAGGGGGGAGAAAATAGCTCGAAACGTCACAAAATTTGGTGTGGACGCTTGTCGACCAATGGGACATCCAAAATTATTCTCAAATTTCAATTCCGAGAAGTTAGTCAAAGTTGAAACTCGTTCATGCGTTTTCGCTAGACCTTGGGATTAAAGGGTGTTAAAATAGCACGAAACGTTACGAAAGTTCACGTGGACGCTCGTTCTACCAATGTGAACATCCAAATCCATTCTCAAATTTGAATTCCGAGAAGTTGGTCAAAGTTTAAAATCGAC